>JAVIAB010000073.1:93961763-94046763 GCA_032433765.1 Megaustenia siamemsis
TCATCATCAAGAAGCCTGCTGGCGTAAGTGATCATGTCTCTTCACAACTTTCGATCTTGACAGTTATTTATAATTTCTGTTGTTGACCTTCTGCCAAGCCATTCTCTTAAGCTTTCTGGTATCTTTTCTCTTTGTTTTCCTTTATCTCTTCGTCCCTCAATTTTCCCAATTGTCACAATATATTCCAGCTGTTCCCTTCTCATAAAATGACAAAAAAATAATGATTGTTTCTTCCTAATATTGGATATTAGCTCTCTTTTTACTTTGGCCTCTTTCAGAATGTTTTCATTGCTCTTCTTAGTTGTCCACGGTATTCTCAACATTCTTCTGTAAAGCCTTATTTCTACAGCTTCCAGTGATTTTCTTGTCTGTTGTCCTATTTCCTGTGATTCACATCCATATGTTAAAACTGACTATACATAACATTTAAGAATTCTTTTTTTGTTTGTTTCTGTTGTCAAAAATTGCACAGTATCTTTCTCATTTTCGGCCATTCATGATTATACAAAGAAATTACGACGGTGGTTTAGCATTGCTTTCCGTCGGTTTGTTTACGGTTGGCTCCGCTAGACTTCGACTAAAAAGTCTCATTCACAAGCAAGTTAGGTTGCTTTACTTCAGGGTATCCTCCCTTAGCCTTTTACTCTCCAGATCATACCTGCAAGGCAGCCGAGTGGTTGTACTGTCTACTGCAAACAGTAGCAGGCTAATTACCTGACCTGGCATAAGGGAGTCCGGAGTGTAAATTAAAATTACCTGACTTGACATAAGGTAGTCCGGGGTGTAAATTAAAATTACCTGACTTGACATAAGGTAGCCCGGGGTGTAAATTAAAATTACCTGACTTGACATAAGGGAGTCCGGGGTGTACATTAAAATTACCTGACCTGACGTAAGTGAGTCCGGAGTGTAAATTAAAATTACCGAACTTGACATAATGGAGTCCGGGGTGTAAATTAAAATTACCTGACTTGACATAAGGGAGTCCGGGTTGTAAATTAAAATTACCTGACTTGACATAAGGGAGTTCGGGGTGTAAATTAAAATTACCTGACTTGACATAAGGGAGTCCGGGGTGTAAATTAAAATTACCTGACTTGACATAAGGGAGTCCGGGGTGTAATTTAAAATTACCTGACTTGACATAAGGGAGTCCGGGGTGTAAATTAAAATTACCTGACCTGACATAAGGGAGTCCTGAGTGTAAATTAAAATTACCTGACTTGACATAAGGGAGTCCGGGGTGTAAATTAAAATTACCTGACTTGACATAAGGGAGTCCGGGGTGTAAATTAAAATTACCTGACCTGACATAAGGGAGTCCTGAGTGTAAATTAAAATTACCTGACCTGACATAAGGGAGTCCGGGGTGTAAATTAAACTTACCTGACCTGACATAAAGGAGTCCGGGGTGTAAATTAAAATTACCTGACTTGACATAAGGGAGTTCGGGGTGTAAATTAAAATTACCTGACTTGACATACGGGAGTCCGGGGTGTAAATTAAAATTACCTGACCTGACATAAGGAAGTCCGGGGTGTAAATTAAACTTACCTGACCTGACATAAAGGAGTCCGGGGTGTAAATTAAAATTACCTGACTTGACATAAGGGAGTTCGGGGTGTAAATTAAAATTACCTGACTTGACATAAGGGAGTCCGGGGTGTAAATTAAAATTACCTGACTTGACATAAGGGAGTCCGGGGTGTAATTTAAAATTACCTGACTTGACATAAGGGAGTCCGGGGTGTAAATTAAAATTACCTGACCTGACATAAGGGAGTCCTGAGTGTAAATTAAAATTACCTGACTTGACATAAGGGAGTCCGGGGTGTAAATTAAAATTACCTGACTTGACATAAGGGAGTCCGGGGTGTAAATTAAAATTACCTGACCTGACATAAGGGAGTCCTGAGTGTAAATTAAAATTACCTGACCTGACATAAGGGAGTCCGGGTGTAAATTAAAATTACCTGACCTGACATAAGGGAGTCCGGGTGTAAATTAAAATTACCTGACTTGACATAAGGGAGTTCGGGGTGTAAATTAAAATTACCTGACTTGACATAAGGGAGTCCGGGGTGTAAATTAAAATTACTTGACCATTACCATAAAGGAGTCCGGGGTGGTCGAGGTGTAAATTGGTCGCCTAACAAAATAACTACACTCACTATACACCACTTCTGTTCGGATACAGTCTACACTAACGTCAATCACATATCAGATACTACTTCTATCATAACATTCAAACTTCAGTACAGTTTTTGTTCCATGTTAAAAGTTCTTAAATTTTAAATAAAATTAAAGCCCGAATATTAAATAACACGAAGATTGTGTTAGTTGAATGTTAAAATATTTGAACAGACTAGAGATAAGCATCGATTATATAAAATATATGGACTAGATATGAATATCAAAAAGACTAAAACTATGATCATAAACAAAGAAAATTCTCAAGACCTACAAATAAATATCAAAGTTGAAGGAATATATCTAGAGACAGTTCAGAGCTACAACTACCTGGGACACACTATAACCAGTGATGGAAAATGTAAAACTGAAATAAACAAAAGAATAGGTATGGCAAAAAGTGATTTTAATGCCATGAAAAATAAACTAACATCAAAACAAATAACACCAGGACTAAAACTATAAATAGCAAAATGTTACATCTTCTCAATATTCCTGTATGGCGCAGAAACATGGATATTAGACAAGAAAACAGAGAAGAAAATTGAAGCCTTTGAAATGTGGATTTATAGAAGAATAGGTAGAATTGGATGGAAAGAAAAGAAAACAAACGATGAAGTCTTAAAACAACTAAAAATGAAAAGAGAACTACTACACACAATTAGAACAAGACAAATGCAATTTTTGGGGCACGTTAAAAGACACAACAGCCTACTAAAAGTAATATTGGAAGAGAAAATACAAGGTAACAGAGACAGAGGCAGACCAAGACTAACATGGACGAGTAATATCAAAAGATGGACAAGTCAGCCTATGACAGTCTGCACCGTTAAAGCTAAAGACAGAATGGAATGGCGCTCCATGGTAGCTAACCTTCGATGCGGAAACGGCACTCAGTGATGATGATGATATAAAATATACTATGTGGGGCCACGAGTAGAGCTGTAGAAAACAATGTAATATAAACGTAAAATTGTACATAGCAGATAAACTGTTACAGAGACGAGACACACTACGACGCTTCAACAAAACTGTTACTGTGTTCAGCTTTCGAGTTTGAATCTCTGTGTTTATTATTGTAAAATAGTTTGTGTCTTGTACCTGATGAAGATTTGTGTCTAAACGTCATAGTTTGTCTCATCTCTTTATTACTTTAGATTATTTACACCATTTTATGTTTATCTTATTTTGAACATAATAATTTGAAATCGCGGGGACTGTTTTGGGAGATACTATATTGATTTCGTCAACTCCGAATCAGCAGTTTCCGTAACCTAAAGATCTGAAGCCATTGATTCGCTCTCCCGCCCTTTCCAGCATTTCAAATATCTCATATAGGGGATGGTTGATCTCGAGGCAAGACGTCGGTCTCGAGGCAGAGAGGCTGTGAGTTCAAATACGGCTGCAGCAGTTGGGATTTTTATTTGTGATTTCTCCCTGAGGTAGCCACACCTAGTTACAGCAGCGAGGCCCGGCTTGAAACGTCAATTATTCACCGAAAGAAAAAAAAATATGAGTACATCTGAAGACGGAGCTATCTGCCTGTGCGGCGAGAGACCCATGTGCAAACAGCTGACAGGGAACAAACGGATTAACACGCAACATTCAGTTCCTAATCTTGAGGGACTTCGCGAGATGTGAAAGCTGGAGAGCTACAGAAAAAAAATCTCATTATGTTCTTTGCTTGTTAACCACTCATGTCGAGAAATGACGTCTCTGCCTTCATCGACTGGGCTAGGCCATGGTCTCAGTCTATCCTCTAACCCTGATTTTTGTGTAAGCTTTATTGCCAAAGCTTGTGATCTCTTAAAAATGAATGTTTTATTTTTCGATTATTTTATTATTCTATCCACATGTCATTATGACATTTCCATTGTTTATCTAAAATTTACACAAACAAAGATTACAAATATGTATAAAATATGACAGTTCTTGTGCCAATAAATATATTTTCTTCCACGTCATAAATAGCCAATAACACTTCGAGATACCTTCATAACGAGCTACCTGGTCCCTATTGGAACTTGGCTCCCGGCATGTCACTTACTCTAAAATGTTCTCTGTCCTGTGAGAATTACCACATACGAGCTACCTGGTCCCTATTGGAACTTGGCTCCCGGCATGTCACTTACTCTAAAATGTTCTCTGTCCTGTGAGAATTACCACATACGAGCTACCTGGTCCCTATTGGATCGTGGCTCCCGGCATGTCACTTACTCTAAAATGTTCTCTGTCCTGTGAGAAATACCACAGACGAGGTAGTTTGTCCCTATTGGAACTTGGCTCCCGGCATGTCACTTACTCTAAAATGTTCTCTGTCCCGTGAGAAATACAACAGAGGAGGTAGCTTGTCCCTATTGGATCTTGGCTCCCGGCATGTCACTTACTCTAAAATGTTCTCTGTTCTGTGAGAAATACCACAGACGAGGTAGCTTGTCACTATTGGAACTTGGCTCCCGATATGTCACTTACTCTAGAATGTTCTCTATAGACAGAGCAATAAAAAAAAGCCAGAAAACGAACTAATAATATGAAGGAAGCCAGTGGTGGGGAGTGTTAGACACTCGAAGGTATGGTGATAGCTTTACAGAGAAGGAACACAACACAATACTGACGTTTCGGCCTGTGGCCTTCTTCAGAATACAGGGACAACGACAACAAACGATGAAGCACAATTATCTATAACTACATGTTAGATGATCAGGTGAATGGAGGGGTGGAGAGAAAAGAAGAGAAGAAAGTTACTTTCTGTCCACCCCTCCATTCACCTGATCATCTAACATGTAGTTATAGATAATTGTGCTTCATCGTTTGTTGTCGTTGTCCCTGTGTTCTGAAGAAGGCCACAGGCCGAAACGTCAGTATTGTGTTGTGTTCCTTCTCTGTAAAACTGTTATCATACCTTGGAGTGTCTAACACTCCCCACCACTGGCTTCCTGCTGCCAGCTTTACCGCAGCATTGCAATTATTTGCCTGCTCCCTAATAATATGAAGAAATTGGCAGGAACGGACTGGGGAGCAGACAGCAATATTTTGAAACAACTATACGTAGGAAGAGTCAGACCAGTCCTAGAGTATGGAGTCACAGCCTGGGCTGTGGCTTCCAAATCACACCTTAGCAAAATTAACAGAACACAGAACAAAGCTGCCCGTATCATCATTGGTGCTATGAAATCTACACCTATCGGGACTCTAGAAACAGTGACAGGTTTACAACCCTTAGATGACAGACGGGTCACTAAAGTATTGCAACAAGCGGAGAAATACAGAAGGCTCCTTAGCCGCCCCATGCACCAAAGAATAACTGGTTTCGGAATTGTACGACTAAAGAGGAGCAACTTCGCTGCAATCGCCAATTAACTAACTACTGGAGACCCAGTACTTTCCCAAACAATACCGAAACCCTTGGGCCCATCTGATATGTCTCCTCATGGGAAACATAAAATACCAGAAAGTAAGGAAAATATAACAGGAATCATGTAAAAAGGCACACAATCAAACACAGTAAGAAAACACGCAGCAGAAAAACACATACACGATACCTACCCACAGGACTCTTGGTTCCACATACACACAGATGGCTCTGCTACAAATGCCACCAGAAATGGAGGGGGAGGTGTGTTCTTGACGCTGAATAACCAGGACGAGATCACCAAGTCAATAGCTACTGGGAAATTCTCAAACAACTTTAAAGCAGAAACTGAGGCCCTCAGAGATGCTGCAACACTGGCTACTCAACACAAAAATAACATGCACAATAAATTGGTGATTCTGACTGATGCACTGTCAGTATTATCGGCTCTAAAAAGCCACACGAACAATCAACTAGATGACTTGAGAACAACACTGGACCAACTATGCAATAACTTCCAGAGAGTAGTCATTCAGTGGATACCATCACTCTGTAATATACACGGGAACGAACGCGCAGACAAATTAGCTAAAGATGGAGGGAGATTACAACAAGAGAACCATCCGCTCAGTTATGATGAAGCCAAATCCATCCTCAAAGGTCAGTATCATGGAAAATGGAAACGAGAACACCCAAAGCATAACGAGAGGGACGGATACCACCAACTATCAAGGAGGGATCAAGTCATCATACTTCGCCTACGCACTGGCCACAACAGAATGAGAAATCACATGTTCACCAAATTCAAAATAGGTACAACCAGCCTATGCCACTGTACACTGGACAATATGACTATAAAACATGTTCTACAGGATTGTCCCCAGTACACAGACCTGAGAAGAGCAATGTGGTCCACGCCCACCTCCCTGGAAGAGAAACTATATGGGACAATCGACTCACTTAAACAGGCAGCTGACTTCATGAGAGAGTCTGGAATCCTAATCTGATTGAGTCTTGATCGCAGAGAGAGAGAGAGAGAGAGAGAGAGAGAGAGAGAGAGATTCCTTATCAACCAGTTTTCTGGATTTTTCATTTCTGACAATATTGCCATGTTTTGTTTTTTTCTCCTTCCATAATATTCTGAGTATTCTTCAGTAACAAATGCATTCATTATCTTTCAGCAGATGTCTACTGTCCATGTTTCACAGCCATACGATCATATATATATATATATATATATATATATATATATATATATATATATATATATATATATATATATATATATACGAAAACAGATACACGTTGTTAAAGACGTACATTTTGTTGCTTTATCAGGTCCGTACCATATTCTTTTGGTGTGCTCATCATAATTGTCAAAGCAATGTATGAAGGTAGTTTATCGATCTTTTCCTCCTTGACAGTGACGTCGGTGATTGTAGTCATTGTCTCTGTATTTGAGATCATCTGCCAAACGTTGAAGATTGGGGGGGGGGGGGGGCACTATCAGTAACAACTTCCGGCTGCTTCCTCGACTTCACCCACACTACCTACTGATGATGCTTCACGTATCCCTGATTGGATGAAGGAGAGGGGGCTAATAAATGAGTACTCCATCTTGCCCAAGAGTATCCAGTAGACTAGCGGAGACGTCTTATTTCTCCTATCATATTGGGATACCCCTACCCAGCTGTACCTCTAGACCATCGTATCGTTTCATGTGACCAAAACACTTAACATGCTTGTGCCCCAACATACATTAATGATGCATTATCCACCAAAGAATGAGTCCCATATGTTCCGATGGCTACCCGTTAAGAAAAACCAATGACGCAATTGAATCAAAACTGTATCGATCTTGTTGTTTCCTTGAGTCAGCAGCTGCATAAGAGGTCCTCGCCGATGCTACAGAGCTCGTGCTCTCTACTAAGAAGTTTGTGTCTAACGAAGCAAGAGATCAGAGTTCCAATCGAAGGTCTCAATACACTAGTAACGATGGTTCTAAACACAAGACAAAGGGCCATCGATTGGGCAGTGAACTGGCACACTGAGGACAAGGGGTTGGGTTTAATCTCGATTTTTAGCTTCATAAAACCATAAATAATTACCAGATTCTTTTTGTTGGGTTGGGGGAGGGACGAGAACGATGGCACTGAGGTAGTGCTGACCACATTACTCACACCGTGTGGCGATAGTAAACAATACAAGGCGCCTCACACACTACCCGTTTCTTCAATAATTCCAACACCAATGAAGATTATTGCAAGGACATTTGAGCAGGATTTTGCGTGGGTAGTGCCTAGTCGTTGGGGCCCTGAATAGTGCAGCCTGCCTGACGCGCCTCTCTACTGATCTAAGTCAGTTATGTGCCAACACAATATAGCTGTTCGTGACTGTACGTGTACAAGCTATATGAGTTAACACAGGATAGTGGGGAAATGCGTTGGTATACTCTGGAGGAGGGTACCGTATTCGATAAACAAACTGACTGCTCGATAAGGTTCTTTCATTGATCTCTCTATATAAGACACGACGACCAACTGTATAGAAGGCGGGTAACTGAAGCATAGCTACAATCCTTCATCCTATAATGAATAGTATACGCTGGGCCGGTTGAAGGTACTGGAAACTCGGGCAGTTGCCCGGGGCGCCATCAAAGATCTTACAAAAAAAAAAAAACCCAAAAAGTGAAAATAATAAATAAAATATTAAAAGAGACCGTAGTTCAGCTTGCCCAGGGCACCAGCAACCCCATGGCCGTCTGTGAGTATACGGCTTGGGGAAAAAAAAACATCAGATTTGCTAAAATTAGAGCTAAAAAACTGTGCCCTTGGACTATAGGGTGTTTATAAAGTCTCACTACACTTGGTATCTAGGTCAATTTGAAAAAAATGTTTATGACGTCATCACAATATGTGCTCAATGGTAAGTTCACTTGTTGCGACAGTTTTCTTAATGACTTGTCTGGACTTTTAAGGATTCTGTCTTGGATATCTAAACATATTTCATCATTCACAGCAGGCCTACCAGATCGTGGAGCATCTTCCACATTTCCAGTAGCAATAAACTTATTCAACAAATTTCATTGACAGTGGGAGCACATATTGTGATGACGTCATAAACATTTTTTTTCAAATTGACCTAGATACCAAGTGTAGTGAGACTTTATAAACACCCTGTAGTGAAACCTCACCAATGTCAAGTGCGCTAAGGTAATTGTGGCCATCTATTTCTACAACTGCCTTCTAGGTCATGCTGAACTCGAACTTATGGTCTCCTTCTCAAACAGGATATGACGAACAAGCTATCCCATTCATTAGAGCATATTCAGATGCTGCGGAATATAGATGACCCACCAGATATAGCCGTTGGAGCACATACAAGAAGAATTGTTTTAAGAATAGCTTCACATTTTTACATTTGCTTATTAATTTAAAAACTTGTCACACTCCCAAGGTCCAGATCAGATAACGTATGTTTACAACGCTACATATAAGAACAACACGTGAATATATCTCTGCCACAATAGGCCTTCCAAAAAAACAAAACCACCAAAAAAAATGTAATAAAAAAGACTATAAGAATATACTACAAGTATTAAAAAATAATAAAGAAAGAAGCAAATAAAAAAAAAAAACCTACTACGAACGCTGAATTTGACAATACTTTGGTTTTAAGAAAATGACAAGAAACAACATATAAAATGGTTTGGCCACGTGACAAGGCAGAAAGATCAAAACACACCGCAGCGAGCCTTCAATAAACGTTGCGAGAACACCGGACCCAAAGACCAACCACAAGAAAGATGAATCGACGGAATACTGCAACACTAGGAAACATAACAGCAGCAGAGGTAAACAGAAGAGCAAAAGACCACAAATCTCCCATGGATGCTGAAAAAAAACGAGGAAAGAAAGAAGAAGAAGACAGGGACGCTGGGCACAGCTGCTAGTCTTAACAACAAAGTGACATTTTAGCTATAATCTTTAAAATTGTACAGCACTGATGAATACAGAATGAAGATAGAACGAGAATAAATAACTAAACATTTTTGTTCTCCGTATAAGGTGGCGTTGTGTGGAATCATTGTTGGGTCAGAAGAGATCCCTCCTCCCCCCTTTCGTATCTGTAATACGACACCAAAGAAGTGCATGTGCATTTACAGCACGCTCGGCAAGTAGAATAGTCAAAGAAGACTGGTGCATACGTCATGACCACGAGTAGCATGACAATGGAGGTGATGGCAGTGACCAAGGCATTCAAATGGTTAGAGTCACAAGACTACACCCACGCATGTATACTGAGTGATTCGATGAACATGATTAAAAAATGTGGAGGCGGGCTCTGTACGCATGCAAAAGGGTAGAGTCGTTGCAGAAGTCCAAAATACGTAGGGTCACACTTGTCTATGTCCCTGGACATGCGGGAGTACGGGGAAATGAAAAAGCGGACAGGTTGGCTAGCTGCGCTGTCGTTGAGGACGGTCAACCAATGGATCGGGCGGACATCATCAATGCCCTCCGAGATGTGGGATAAGCACAGGACTTCGACGACCACAAATCCACATCACTCCTTCGGATGAAAGAGATGGGAGTTAAGATGGGCACAGCCAGGAATGAGAAACTTAGGGGGCGTGTAAGAAGACTTATCAACCAACACAGAACTGGAGTCGTCAGTCGCTGGACACTGAGGAAATTACGGAGGAGGGGATCTGAGCAACTATGGACATGTTCGGAGTGCAATGATGATGACCCAAGAGCCCCCCCCCCCCCTCTTTCTCCCCCCAGTAGCTGCCTTTATTCTCCAGGGTCATGTACACATTGCCGGCACAGCCCAGGTATGCGATAAAAGCTATACAGATAATTTTATTTTAAATGCATGAAGATGTCATGAGTGTTCTACAATCTTCTCATCTGATATGTTATGCAAGGGCTTTGATGATACCGCAGAACAACGTGAAGGTTGTTAATTAATGTGTTCGTGATACATCAGGAGATTCACATTTATGTGAAGAAGTATTTCAAGGATTGACTAATTGGACTTTCTGGGGTGTGCGAGAGATGTTCAATTATCTGCTGAAAAAATATACACATTTAAGTTGTGAATTATTCAGATGAATTAAAATACACTATAAAAGAATCACATACACATTATACTTGTCAAATTAGTAAATGATAAATGAGAGAAACAACTAAAAAAATCAGTGCCAAATATCAGCTGTGTAGGGAATTACGTTAAAGTCATTTGAAAATAGTATGATAGGCAATGGTACAGTAGATAAACAGAGTAAATCTCAAAATAGGAGATGTGGGACTAATATGTTTAACAGTCCATATATTGAAAGTGGTCAATATACCTATAGCTCTGTTATTTGTTTGTGTCAAGGTCCAAAGCAACAGCACTTTAAGATCCAACTCCACCTCCCAGCAGTGCCCTCTGAAACAGTTAATTAGTCTAGGCAAGTGAGGAGGGAGGCAACTCTGTGTTTAAGAAAAGACCTAGACGAATTCAAATATAAGGCATCTTACTGTAAAACAAAAACACAACACAACTGTTATTTTTTGTTATCTCAGTGTAATTTTGGTTCCAATTTGGAAACTTTGCATCGTTTATCATTATCAAGTACCAAGCCTGCTGGCGTAGGTGATCATGTCTCTCCTCAACTTTCGATTTTGACAGTTATTTATCATTTCAATTGTTGACCTTCTGCCAAGCCAATCTCTTCAGCTGTCTGGTATCTTTTCTCTTTACTTCCTTCTATCTTCTCGCCCCTTGATTTTTCCAGTTGTTACAATATGGTTGTTCTCTTCTCATTACATGGCCAAAAAATGATGATTGTTTCTTTCTAATATTGGAAATTAGTTCTCTTTTTGCTTTGGCTTCTTTCAGAACGTTTTCATTACTCTTCTTAGCCATCCATGGTATTCTCAACATTCTTCTGTAAAACCACATTTCTACAGCCTCCAGTGATTTTCTTGTCTGTTGATCAATTGTCCATGATTAACATCTATATATTAAGCCTGGTTCTACATAACATATAAGAACTCTTTTTCTTGTTTCGATTGTCAAAAATCGATAATGGATGAAGAAATTCTGAGTCTAGTATTTTCCCCTCATTATTAAACTTAAGCCAGCATGTTAAAGATCATAAAAAAAAAAAAATCAAAGGTTGGCAAATGTGAGAGTTTTCAGAGCACGATATTCAACTTTCAACCCAAAAGTTTTTAGATTCTAAAATACAGGGTCAATATATTTTATAATCATTTGGAATGTATAAAAGAAGAATGTGTATTTATCTTTCTGGAAAGACACAAAATGATGGAATCAACTAAAGTATCAGTGACATTCAAAGGTGAACAAGCTATGCCTATTTGATGTCCTTTTAAGGGCAGGTAAAGAATTGGAGTAGTGGTCAGGTGAACACAGAATATGAAATAGGAGAGGATCCTAAGAAAATGTACGAGAAATGAAACAAGTAAGACATAGAGAAGGGGTTAAAGAAAGTCACTGCACAAAGGATGCCAGTAAGAGAGTTAGCTGTTATGCATTAGCATTTTAAATTATTCATTGATGTTCATCACTTCTTTAATAAACAATTTTTTTTTCAATAAAACTTCAACTGTTGATGTGGAAAGAAATGAGTAGGTCCAGACAAAGTGACAGAACAATTTAATATATTTTTAATTTGTACAAAATAACTGACAACTTCACCACACCATTGCAATTCTTTACCTACTCCCACAACTTACAAGTTATAATTAGTAGCTTCCCTTGATATGGATAACTAGAATATAAACATTCAACAATCATGTAACAATAAAGATACATATTTGGCACGTTAAACAATTGTCTATTTATTCATTGTTTTTGTAAAAGCATATCAATTATTATAAATTATTCGTTGATGAAATATGTTCATTAAAAACTCCAGAATTATTAATTTGATAGTTATTGTGTAATTCAGAATGGATTATTTTGATAATTAATTCCCAGTTGTGATATGATTAACAAAAACACAAGTTTTATACTGTGCAAACATCAACATAAATATTAATATGGTGCTCTCAAGATTAAGTTGAGGATTTTGCTGAATCATCTATCTAATCAATCAATATCATCACATATACCACTGTTGATAGTTCTGTTACCACCTGACCTTTGAGCAATTCACACATGGTTGTTTTTCCCCCAGCATCTTGTCATTTCATCCACCTTATTCTTTTCTGTCAATCTGTCCCAGCTATTCTCTGAAAACTCCATTACTGAACAAATATTTAATTATAAAATAGAACGTAGGTACATTTTATTTTTTTGTAAATAAGCTCTTAATATATATGGAGGCAATGGTACCTCACAGCAGCAGAGCTGGAAGGTGTCAGCAACCCACAGGTGACTTACATCAGTATCGGTGAACCAGAACCACCCAGACTTTGCTTCACCTCTTCATGGTATCTCCAGAAATAGACAAACCTGTCTAGTCAGGCCTAGCAAATAGGGATCAATGAGAGAAGACAACCCAGTACTCAGAAATAACATGCTGAAGTTGGATGCAAAAAAAGTGAGGCGCAAAAATCACAGTTCTACTACAAACTATAACACAACATATCTTATGCCCACTTAACATTCTTCTAAGGATGTATGATGAAGAGGACATCAATTCCTTTAGTAGTCATCAGGCAAACAACAGGAAGGAAGGATATAGATATACTTCTTCTTTCTGTCCTCATTTGCCTTTCAGCATAGAGTGGAGATATAATTTGCAGTCCTTTGCTCTTCTGTTTGTCTCTGCTGCTATGTATCCTAGTGTTTTCAATATTCCATCAATCCATCTTTTTCATGGTTGGCCTTTGGATCTGCTATTCTCACAATGTCTATTAAAGGCTCATTGAGCTGTGTTTTGATCTTTCTGCCACGTCATGTGGCCAACCATTTTATCTGCCACGTCATGTGGCCAACCATTTTATCTGTTGTTTCTTAATATATTCTATGGTGGGGGTTATCCCTAGCTTTTTTCTCAGTTCTTCCTTTCTGATCTTATCTCTCAGGATATTTCCTGTCATTCGTTTGACTCATTTTACCTCAGTAGAGTTTATTTTTCTTATTATTTTTGCATCAAGAAGATTGTGTTGTATAGTGCCCATTTTGCCTCTAGAGTTGTTTCCTTGTTAGACAATAGTGGTGATAGCTGTCCAATGATTTGACAAGCTTTGTTGCATCTTGCATTTCTGCTGTCTGTGAATTGTCATTTGTCACTAGACTTCCAAGGTATCTAAATTCCTCTGCTTGTTTTAGTTGTCTGCTATATATAGTTATGTTGATGTTCTGTTTCTCTTTTGCGATATTCATGACTTCTGTTTTGTTGATTTTCATGTTGTATTTTGTTCATGTGCTGTTGAGTCTATTCAAGTGATTTTGTAGGTCTTCTATTTTTCCTTATATTAGTGCCTAACCATCTGCAAATAAAAGTTCGTTGATTTCATCTGTCTCTGATGGGTTAGCTAACTCGCATATATAATCCATGTATGTAATAAACAGGAGAGATAGTATGCACCTCTGTCTTACACCTGATCTAACTTCAAAGTGGTCGACATATATATGCACACTCATATATCATAAACATATAAATAAGATATAAAGACTTTGGCAAGCAGAACCAATAGTTTCATTAGCATCCATCTTTCACCGTGACACTATTTTACTTCCTGCCACCAAGGAAGCTTAACCCTTGCCTAGATTTATTAACACAAACACACATTAGTAATATTGTTTACCAGCACAAATATTAATGGGACAGCATTGATGATTCCTGAGAAAGTAGGATACTTAGCAATACTTAGGCATATAGATATTTCCACATAATACAAATGTTTTCACTTATCACAAATAGATATAAATATAATTTCACAAATATTGAAACTAAATTAACAGCACTTTCATGTATCACAAGAAGATATTCTCATTAGTATCATCTATAACAAACATAACTTACCACCATTAACAGAAACAGCACAATATGATGTTATCCATGTTCACAATGTGACGTTGCTATCATTTCCAAATAATACAATATTATATTATTAACATACATACTACAATGTGATATTGCCACAATTTTCACATACTACAATGTGATATTGCCACAACTTTCACTTCCTACAATGTGATATTTTGACCATTTTTAAATACTATACCATGATATTGCCACCATTCACACATACAGTAATGTGATATTTCTATAATCTTTACATATCAGAAGGAAAGAAGATGACCAAATCGATAAACTGTTATGCTCGAAGCCAAGTGAATGTGGGTTTAAATTATGGTAGTCAACATTTCTTTTTCTATTTGGGGTAAAACAAAAACTCAGACTCGAACATCTCCCTGTGACTGCATTAGACAAGCAGCCTTTATTCTTTGGTCCTTTAAGTTTTGTCGACCTCAAAAATAGAATAATGCAGTGAAGACAGGTTTTTTTAAAATGAGATATAATTACCACATTCTAGGAAATTCTTTAGCATGTCCAGGCCACATGCTGGTATAACAAAATATGTAGGAAACCCCACTTAAAAGAATTATGTGAGAAGAGCATGATAGTCTTTCTATCTATTGTCCTCTTAAGCAGAGCAAAAACTGAAAACTCTCTATGGCTGACAATTTTTGCTATTAAGTGTCAGACTTTGCACAGGACTCGTATTGTATCTCGCCATGCGTCCTTGTTCTGAGTGAGTCTCTCAACCACAGCAAGAGAGTTGATATCCACTGTTGTTGCCTCTCACTTCAGCCTCTATTTCTTTAGTTGTTATCAAACTCTTGCATGCATAAGTAAAGGCACTTAATACATTAGATTTGACAATCCTAAGCTGTATTTTTGTGCTTAGTAATTTTGACTTTCATATTTTATCTAAATTTCTGAAAGTCATTGCTGCCTTTGCTATTCTGATTTCTTTCTTTGTGTCTCTTTCTTGATCTATGCAACTTCCAAGATATATGAAGTGACTGACTTCTTCCATGCATGATAGGGGAGTAAAAAAAATCAAGGTCTTGTTAGCCATATGGAGAATATGGTTTCAGTTACCATATCTTCCATGACCATGACCCACTTTTGGGTGATCGGTATTATGCCAGGCCAGCATTACTTCCAAGAAAAATATCTGGTACCTATTTTTAGAGGCTGGATGAACCCTGAAGCCTCGTCAGTCTGAAGAAAAAGCAAATCTGCCACTTTTGGGGATTGAACATGGACCCTTCTGATCATGAAGCAAGCACACTAACCACTCAGCCTACACTACCCATGATAGTTCCAGTGGACAAATCCTTTGAGAGAAGGGAAAACTTGTTACAAATTGAGGCAGGAAAGAGCTTAATAGAACTGGTGCTTTACTAGGAGAGACAACCTAGATATATAAAAAAAATAAAACAGCCGCAACTCACTGGTAGGGAAAGTCAAAGAAATCAATCGACAAGGAAGGCAATAAGAAAAAAAATGTGTAGTGAAGACAAACACACAGGATTGTAAGATATACAGTATACTTGTCCTGTGAATGAAGAAAGAGAAAGTGACTTTTAAAAAAGACAGTTGTCGAGTATCATTATAGTCAAACAGAATTCAGACTATGACTTGAAGTGTCAGACCAAAAGGTGTAGCCAGCTTGTTAACTGAGATATCAAACTGAAATCTTTTTTGACCAGTAAATAAAGATCGTTTCCGGTTGTATCCAAGATGGAGGAATTATTTTTCTCCGGCTTGGTATAGAACCGTTGATCAGAGGTTTAACAAGCCGCTATCGTAAAACCGATTTTGTTAATGAAACGTAGACCTGATACAGAATGTGTAAATTAGCAGTAGATAATAGTGATAGAACCCTTACATATGTGTGTGAAAGCTGGAGACAACAAGAGATATAGAAACAAAGTTGAACACATTCGAAAATAAATATCTAAGGAAAATAATTGGTATAGCGTGGAACGAATTCAAAACAAACGAGGAAATTAGAGAAATCGCCAATCAACCACTAATATCTTCAGTAATAACGAAAAGATGATGGTCATATGTTGGACATGTGATGAGAAGAGATAATAACCGAAAAGCAAAGCAAGCCCTCATGTGCGAAACAACAGGTAAGAGAAAAAGAGGAAGACCCAGAGAGACACTGAGAAGAACATTGCTAAGAGAGGCAAAAGCAGCAGGAATCGGCTCCCTCAATGAGATTGAGCCGCTTGCACAGAACAGAGACAAATGGCGAGATTTGATAAAATATCTTTAAATTAATTGAAAATTGCTAGAACAAAATTCAGATAAGAGAAGGAGTATCTTGGTCTACGCCCTATGGGCCGGTTACGGCTCGAAAAGTCAATAGATAGATAGAAATAAAGATGTAAATAATTGTGGCTATGCAAATTGTTATTAATGACCTTCTCAACATGATAAAGGAATTTCAGTCATTAAAACAAAAAAAAAACTTACCAAATCTTCAATAAGACACTAAACTGGTGCTTTCAGTTGTCACTGGTGCATATGGTAAGAGCATTTTAGTGCTGAGATCAATGAGTGAAAACTAACCAGCCAAGTTAAAAAAAATAAAAACACTTTGTAGTATATATATATATATATATATGATACTGATAATTATTATAATATATAATAATATATTCTATCTATCTATTGTCCTTTCGAGCCGAAGACAGCACATAGGGCAGAACCACAATCTCAAAAATAGAAACCTTGCGTGCCAAAATGGCACATATTGCAGAGATCACTGCTTCTATGGTCTGTTTCCATAACAATGCTTTTTACAATGACAGCTTGTCAAGCCATCGATCAACCTCCTTAGTCGCCTCATACAACATGCCTGGAAGGTCACAGTGTCACTATTCTTTACATCCCACATAATGGGGCCCCGGTAACACACGGGCATAATAATATATTACAACAATAATAATATCTGTATAGAATGCTGGGTTTAAAAAAACATAACTAAAAATATATATGCTATGCATGTAATGGACCTAAGTAATCAAAAGAGGAAAAATAGGTTTAAAAAAATAGCATTAATTGCTGGCTACAATGAAAAATAAGAAATATTAAAATATTAGACACACAAAATTTAACATGGTAAATAAAAACAATGAAAGAAGTCATGGAAGACAAAGAAGGAAAGCCACATATGTCTTGACAGTATGTACAGAAAAACAACTATGTGATGAGCTGCACTGTTAAAAAATATGTTAATTGAATGTTCCTCATCCAGAGATTACCCACAATGCTGGTCATAAATTGATTTAAATATGGTTCTCATAACATCATGATATCAAATGTATTGTGGCTTGGACTCACAAGTCAAAGATGCATAGATTCAATGTTCCAGTCTAACCAGTTAGAAAATACTAGTCTAGTTCTCATAGAAGAAAAGGGTGTACACAGGGTTTCATTTCCAACATAGTTTTAGGGTTAGTTAAAAGTAATGGTAAGGGTAAACACAAGATTTGTTTAATATCTATAGTGACATTATTTTAAGATCAATAAAGGGCATGCTTGGAATAACAATCGGAGGTCATAATATAAATATTCTAAGGTATGCTGATGATACAGTCTTAATTGCTAAGAGTGAAAATGAGTTACAAGAAATGTTAGACATTATAGAGAAGGAAAGCAAAATTAAAGGACTCAACCTTAATAGCAAAAAGACAGAAGTAATAGTAACAAGAAAGAAAAAGACATCACTGCAATGCACAATAAAGTCAAGTGGAACAATATTAAAACAGGTAAATGAATTTAAATATCTGGGAACATTGTTAACATCAGATGGAAGATGTACAACAGAGGCGAGATGCAGAATGGCTCAAGCAAAAGCAGCTCTCCAAAAAATTAAGAAGATACTATGCAATCAATTTGACAATAGAAACAAGAAAAAGAGTTCTTAAATGTTATGTAGAGCCTGTCTTAACATATGGTTGTGAATCATGGACAATAGGACAACGGACAAGAAAATCACTGGAGGCTGTTGAAATGTGGTTTTACAGAAGAATGTTGAGAATATCATGGACAGCTAAGATAAGTAATGAAAACATACTGAAAGAGCACAAAGCAAAAGGAGATAATATCCAATATTAGGAAGAAACAATTATCATTTTTTGGCCATGTAATTAGAAGGAAACAGTTGATATATATGGTAACAACAGGGAAAATTGAGGAACGAAGAGATAGAGGGCAGCAAAGAGAAAAGATACTACACTGCTTAAGAAAATAGCTTGGCAGAAGGTCAACAACAGAATGATAAATAACTGTCGAGATCGAAAGTTGTGGAGAGACATGATCACCTATGCCATCAGAGATAGTTCTTGATGATAGGTAATGGAATAAAACTTATGTATTCACAGTTTTTTTTTTTTAAACATTCAAGTTATTATTAGATTAGGATAGAACATTGGTGGTTATGACATCAAGGCATGCTGGAGAAAGATGGCAGATTTAATGGAACATGCTATGGGGTTTACCAGATATTATTAAGGTTGGGCGGGTCTGGGTGATCTAGAGGTAAGACATCAGCCTCTATACAAGAGGATCTAAGGATCAAATTTTTCTCTTTGAATTCATGGTCTCTTTGTGGCTTAACCCTTCCTTGATCTCTGGGTTGTGAGAGTATACATTTAACCCTCTCATGTGAATGACCTCCTGGCTGTTAAAAAATAAAAAGAGTAGGCCAAATGGCTGCTGCCTGGGCAAAAAATTGTAAGGACTCTGAAAGATAAAAATATGAGCATATCTGAAGTCAGTGAATATCTGCATATTTGGTGATGGACACCCACTCACACTGCCAGTGAATACTGGGGAAGAAAAACAAGTACACAAGAAATTCAGTCCCTGAAAAGCCCCAAAGGATTAAAGGGACTTTACTAGATGTTAAGAGCTGGTGAATATAAAAGAAACAAATAAACAATTCTAAGAAAGATCATGAAGAGTAAGATGATGGCACGAAAGCTGCTTCACAAAAGTAAAACTTCTTTTTCAATTATTTTTGGTACTGAAATGCAAATGCATGGCTTATATGTGTGGCTTTTTGCTATAAATAAATGTTAAATAAGATGATAGAAATATATACTGCACTATGGGAACTGTTTTTGCAAGAATGATACTAAATGTGATTTTGTTGTTGGATAGGGGAAAAGAAATTAAGATGAAATAAATGTTCAAGTAATATATATTGAATTGTCCTTTCTTTCTCCTTATGCCGAGACCAAAGCAAGATTCCACATCTAGTTGAGATTATTCTTACATTTAAAGTTATCATTTACCAACATACACTGGGGTTTTTTTATCTGAAAAATTTTTAAATACCAAAATTAAATACATTTTAAAAAATACATTAGTCCATAACATTTGATCACATTTCACTTCATTTAGTATTTTACAAATATAATAAAATTATCATTTTTTTTCTAGTGCAGCATTTATATAAATTCATGACGAAACATAAAAGGCACTAAAACATCTTATACACAAATATTTCCATGTTCAAAGGATCCAAAGTGCTTAATGCAATGTTAGGCAGTTAAAAAAAAAACAATTACATGTACTTAAATTAAGTAAGTTAATTTTACTGTGAAAAAAGAATACTGCTGAATATACATAAAAAAAGAATTCTACATGTTTATGTTAACATCATCCCATTGCCAATTAACCAAGATAAACAGCCACCGTACTGAAATCTGGGAAATTGTTTAACTATGTTAAAACATATAATAATTTATTGGTTCATTTATACTGTATGTAACTATTCATTAGTTTATAAAAGGAAAATGATGCAAATGTGTTGGGTTGATCATATATATATTGTTTTCACTAGTGTGGTCCACACTATAGTAGTGAAAAGGTAAAGATCACCCGAATAGAAGCATCTTATTTACGATAAGCAAAGTGTCACTATTAAATAATGCACAGAGCTCCTGGCTTCACGAAAATCTAATTGATAGCTCAACTCTTAGGAAATTTTGTTACTGGTTTGGCAAACAATGTGTAGCAGAAAAGTGGATAGTAAAAGATAAACAAATATAGAGACTGACAATGTTGTTACCAACAATCTTGACTGAAAAGTTGGAAATGCATAAACAGAGAAATAGATGTCAGAAGTTAAAAGTGTAATGAGAATTATTGCACACAAAACATGATTTAACATGTCCAATGGACAGCAATGTGTCCCATCATACCGGTAAGAGGCAGCCAATTTTTTACATGCTTGCCCAGTCAACTGAATGATCAACTACTTTACCTTCAATAAACATAAAGTTACATAAGAGGGAATTCCAAGAGTTTTTTTTTCTAAATCAATCAGGTTTAAATCTAAAGAGAGTGAGATCATGACATCAATAGATCAGAGATTTTCCTTCAATTTGGTACCTGACTAGGGGCTAATTAACAAAGAATAAGGTTGTAGGGTGTTAAAAAATGTCTAAATTTGTTCAAGAAAGAGCATACAAAAACAATTGCATGGGTGTAGCAAAAACATTTTATTAATTAAAAAGTGGCTCTTTCTATGAAAATTTATAAGGGAAATTTAAGTAGATGTAGAGTTATCTTATATAAAACGAAAAATCAAAATTAGCTGTATATTTCAGTGGTGCATGCTGCCTTAAACCTCAAACAATGACTACTAGGGAAGATCAGCATGAATAATCTTTGCCATCTATTGAAAGGATGTGAGCAGCTTTGTGATTGCTCAATATGTAATCAGAACTTTTTGCTATCCAATAAGACTGTTAAGGTTAAACATTAATAGAAAACCCATAAAGGGGGAGCATGATAGTTCTGGCAAATGTCCATCTAAGGGAAGGAAGACACAAACCCAGGTAAAATGTGGCATTCTGGTAAGATTGTCTTTCTAGGAGAGACAACTCTGATAACTGCTGTCTTGAACAAAAGTCAAGGAAAACTAGAGTAGCTGTTCTGAACAAAAGCATTCTGAAGATGGTCTCTACATTGGACCACAAAATGCAAAATTCAATGCAATCAAATCCATTAATTTGCAAACAAGGTAGAAGAAGAATTTAAATTTCAACACCTCAATAGCTCTTATTTTCTGTGATATTACACAAACCATTCAAATAAATTATAAAACACACTTTATTATTAGTAAAACACACCACACACAATATCACATTAGTTAGGATAATCACACAGTTCTATATAAAAATATAACAAAATCATTGTTTATTTATATACCACTAACATCTCTATTTGTCCAACAATGTTAGAATCTGTTTATGATCAAAATCTCCGGCTAAGTCCCTGACAGTTGTGTCTCCCATTTTAAGTGCAGCATCAGCACCATGTTTTAAAAGACACTCAACCACCTTGGCATGGCCTGAAAGAAAAAGGAAGAGACAATATTAGTCTCAATTATGAAACCTAGCATTACATTGTGACCATCAAATTGAAAATTATTAAATTTTTTCAATTAAAAAAAAATATTTTCTTAGCAGCAAATAAAATATTGCTGGGAATCTAACATCTTTCCTGCACCAAGTGAAATCATAAAAGGTTTGCAGTGTACATCACCATGAATCTCAATTCTAGGCAATTATTTTACTCTTATTCTCATCACATGACAGCTACATGCTCATCTCCCTTCCTGATTATAGATAAGAAAGTTAGCTCTGTGGCCATATCTCTTATTTTTCTGCACTTTGAATTCATTCTACTGCATGCGAAGTACTTTCCTTATACATTTGCTTTTAAATGTACCTAGTTTACTCTCTCTAAATTTTAAAGTTTACTCGCTACAATTGATAAATTTTACGAGTTAAATGAGGCACTTCATAAATACAAACCACATGAAAACACCATAGTTCTAGGGGATTTTAACGCAAAAGTAGGAAAGGAAAGAGTTGAGGAAGTAGTTGGTCATTATGGCTTAGGCGAGAGGAATGAAAGAGGTGAGAAACTTATTGACTGGGCACACAACATGGTGATAGGAAACATCTGGTTTAAGCAACATCCAAGACGTCTGTGGACGTGGAAAAGCCCAGGGGACAACGCATGTAATCAAATTGATTATATAATGATAAGCAATAGATTTAGAAACAGTCTGGTGTGTGTGAAAACTAGACCAGGGACAGATTGCAATAGTGATCATGCACCAGTTGTGGGAAAGCTTAGAGTAAAATTAAAAACAATAAAACAAGCCTCAGTTAACATAAAGTTAAACTTAGATTTACTAAAATCAGACAAGAAGCTGCAATACAAATATAAAATCACAATTCAGAACCGGTATAATGCAATAGAGAAAATACAAAGCATTGATGAACAGTGGGAAATGCTAAAAGAATCAATGCAACAAACATCAAAAGAGTTCATACCACCAGTGGGGACAAATTCAAGAAAGAAATGGATGACAGATGACATTTTGCAGCTAATGGATACAAGAAGAAGAAATAAAGAAAATAAAGATGAGTATTTTTTTTTTTTTACC
Organism: Megaustenia siamemsis; assembly: GCA_032433765.1. Taxonomy (NCBI): domain Eukaryota; kingdom Metazoa; phylum Mollusca; class Gastropoda; order Stylommatophora; family Ariophantidae; genus Megaustenia; species Megaustenia siamemsis. Next base: position 93,984,771 of record JAVIAB010000073.1, read on the forward strand.
CCCCGTCACGCCAAGTGGCGTATAGGGAAATCTGGTGTTAGGGACCCTATATTTTACAGACCTTCAGCACATGATTTTTGGGTAATGTGGTCAGTATTACGCCTGTGCTGCTTTACTTTCCCAGAAAAAAATCCGGTACCCATTTAAGGCTGGGTGAACCCGGAAGCCGTCGGTTGGGATCGAACCCTACAAAGATGAGTATAAGAGATTAAATAAAGAAACTATAGTAAAATGCAATGAAGCAAAAGAAGCATGGCTAAAAGAGAGAAGCAAAGAGATTGAAATGCAACAAAAAGGAGATGCTAAAGCTGTATACAAACAAATTGGGGAATTAACAGGAAGAAAAATGCAATCAAAAACTGGATGTCTAAGATCAAAGGAAGGAGAACTGTTGATTAATCAAGAAAACATAAGGGAACGATGGACAGAATACATTAAAGATCTTTATAATGATGAACGCATGGAAGTAAATATTAAGGATAATAGAGAAGGACTAGAAACACTCAGAGAAGAAGTGGAAGATGCCTTGCGCAATATGAAAGCAGGCAAAGCTCCTGGACCAGATAATATAACTAAAGAAGAGATTGAAGCCATGGGTGATTTTGGAATAGAAATAATTAAAAAAATATTGAATGATATCTACAACAGCGGATATATACCAGATGACATGCTCAAATCAATATTCATAGCCCTACCAAAGAAATCGGGTGGGATTGAATGCGATGATAATCGCACAATAAGCCTTATGAGTCATATGACTAAGAATCATCATGCGAAGAGTTCGAAACAAAATCAGTCCAGAAATTAGTGACGACCAGTGTGGTTTTGTTAGAGATAAAGGAACAAGCAATGCCATTTATATCATAAGATCTTTAGTAGAAAGAGCCATAGAGGTGAAAACAGATCTATACCTATGTTTTATAGATTACACCAAGGCATTTAACAAAGTAAAGCATCAAGAAATTATCAACATTTTAGAAAGCATAAACGTAGACAGCAAAGATCTAAGAATAATAAAGAACATGTACTGGCAACAAACAGCGGCCATAAGAACTGGAAACCAATTGGGAATGTTTCAACAAATAAAACAGGGTGTTAGACAAGGTTGTGTGCTGTCACCAGATTTGTTTAATATTTATAGTGAGATTATTTTAAGATGCATAAGGGGCATGCCTGGAATAACAATTGGAGGTCATAACATAAATAATCTAAGGTATGCTGATGATACAGTCTTAATCGCTAAGAGTGAAAATGAGTTACAAGAAATGTTGGACATTATAGTGAAAGAAAGCAAAAATAAAGGACTCAGCCATAATAGCAAAAAGACAGAGGTAATGGTAACAACAAAGAAAAAGACATCACCTCAGTGCAAAATAAAGACAAGTGGAACAATATTAAAACAGGTAAATGAATTTAAAATATTTAGGAACTTTGTTAACCTTAGACGGAAGATGTACAAAAGAGGTGAGATGCAGAATGGCTCAGGCAAAAGCAGCTTTCCAAAAAATGAGGAAGATACTATGCAATCCATTTTTGACAATAGAAACAAGAAAAATAGTTCTTAAATGTTACATAGAGCCAGTCTTAACATACGGATGCGAATCATGGACAATAGGACAACAGACAAGAAAATCACTGGAGTCTGTAGAAATGTGGTTTTACAGAAGAATGTTGAGAGTACCATGGACAGCTAAGAAGAGTAATGAAGATGTTCTGAGAGAGGTCAAAGCAAAAAGAGAGCTAATTTCCAATATTAGGAAGAAACAATTATCATTTTTTGGCCATGTAATGAGAAGAGAACAACTGGAATATATTGTAACAACTGGAAAAATTGAGGGACGAAGAGATAGAGGGAAGCAAAGAGAAAAAAAAACAGACAGCTTAAGAGAATGGCTTGGCAGAAGGTCAACAACAGAAATGATAAATAGCTGCTGAGATCGAAAGTTGTGGAGAGACATGATCACCTACATCAGCAGGCCCGGTACTTGTTGATGATGAGTTTACTCTCTATATCTTTCATTGATATCCAACTGCCATACATATAGGAAGGATGGATAATATGCCATGTCCGAAAAAGAATGTATCTTCTTCAATAAATTATTGTATTGATATGAAGATCCTTTTTATACCAAAGGTAATGTAATATCTCAGAGTTTTTTTATCCTATGTTACAAAGATTCAATACGGGTGCCCTTCATGAAACGGCAGATATCTAGTCGATAGTCCACCCACTTCCTCTCATACTCAACGAGTATTCTACAGCACAAAATACTGTCTGTTGTTTTGTTAGCGCCATCTTAGAAAATGTGTGTGTATATGTATGGCAGGTATTTCAACTTAAACTTGTATGTTTCAGTTACAATTGGTGCTTCTTACAAATCTCTACATACACTGGTCATCTGGAAAAAAAAAAGATTAAAGGGGTATATTATTTTTCGGACACCTGGTATTTGAGTTGAGTATCCTAAACTTTGATTTTATTCTTAGGATTTTCATTTTCCATATGTTCTCAAAGTTTCTGAAAGCTAATACTGGGATTAGTTCAGAAGAAACTACCTTGCAGAGAATTAAATTCTGAAGATGTTTAAGGACCATGGCCATTATACTCAGAAATGATGCTCATTAATGGTGATCTGTTTCTGATCATACAGGTAGAACTCAGAATGGTTCCCTGAAAGTCAGAACCAGTTAAATTGTTTGATATAATTTCTGAAAATTACTTCATATTTGGGAGCAAGTGGCAAAGTGAACTGACCATTTTTGAATCAAATATGTGAGTCTTATTCTCTTTAGAGTAAATGACATTTTGTTTTGGCAGTGAAATAATAACCCTAACTTGTAAACTGTCTGGTCACTACACTGGGTATGCTGCTTTTATTCACAGTCCATCAGTAAAACACATCAGGCAGACACCAGACATGAAAGAACGCAGTAAAAAAAATTCCTTTGAAGAGACTAAGCACATGTAGTCACACCCCCCCCCCCCCACAAAAAACAAAAACAAAAAACCATTTGGGAGTTATCACACACAAATTATAAATTGTCTCAGCTGGGAACCAAACTCATAAGAATATGAGTGAGATATATTTGTAACTGTGTAATACTTCAAATCTTTAAACAGTGAAATACAATAAACAGAAATAAATTATTTTCCTAAAGGTGAAAAAAAAAAGTAATCACTTTATGAGTTAATCTTCCTGTTAGCATTCAAATAAGCAAGACAACAATACCAATGGGTTAATGAAGTACAATAAATAAATTAAAGCAAATTCATAAACACTGAATGATGATTGATTTTTGCAACAATTTCCCTATGGTTATTGGTCATAAATTGTAAATTGTAACAATCAAAATAAATGGGCAAGAACTAGAAACAGTTGACAAATTATGCATGCAATAAATGAAAGGTATACAAACATGAACAAAATAATGTGCATGCAATATATGGTATACAAATAAGAGCTGAATAATGTGTATGCAATAAATGGTATATAAATGATGAGCTGCTATAGACATTGACTGACCATGCATGACAGCCAGATGTAGAGGTGTAGCATTATCACATTGTTTATTTGCATAGTTCACATCAATATCCTGACACTGACACAGGAGCTCGACAATAGCTAGACTCCCACTGTTGGAAGCAGCGTGAAGAGGCGTGTTTCCTGTATCAGCAGGCTGATTGACAGATATCACAGATGGATCCTTCAAGAGAGAAATAACAATAATTACAGATAAATGTGCCACCAGAAATGGACAAATAAATACAAGAAAAACAAATTAAACAGATTCCTCCTGTAAAACTGGATAAGTCTTTTTTCCTTATTTTCTTTTCTTTCTTTTTTTTTTGGTCTAGTTTTTTTCTCTATTAGAGTTGCCGAAAGATTTAGAAAAAAACTGATTATGAACGTCTCATAGTGCGGCACGGGACATAAAACTTTTTTCTTCAGGACCTGAAAAAAACATACTAGCAATTCTACGAAATGGGATGAAAGATGTAACAAAATTATAGATTTTCTATATTTAAACAAAGACCATCTACTATTGTAACAAAGGATACATTTTCTGTATTCAGAAAATAAGGTCATCTAAAGTTGTAAAAAAAAGGATATATCTTTTAATATTAGACAATAGGCTATCTGATATACTTTGATAGCACATTGCATTGGATTGATATAGATAAGGCAACAACAACAAAAAAAAGAAGAGTTATTGTACACTTGAGATAAGTAAACACACAAACATCAAATAATCATTACTCTTGGAGAGGCATACATACTTTGGAAGCATCGATAGCCTAGTTGGGAAAACCACCCGACTCGGCTACAGACGTTCGGACAACCTATGCTCAATTCCCGCTGGAAGCAATGTGAGTTGTCCTTGTGGTTATAAAAAAAATACCTCCGTGGTCAACCCAGCAGCTGGCAGAAATGGGTACCAGGGTATTACTCTGGGATGGTGAGCCTCGCATCGTGATTTTTGATCCTCGAAGCAACACTATCTAGAAGTCTTGGAACACTTCTGGATAGGCGGACAAGCACATGGGTGCTAAGATGCCAATTGAAGTCTCGTACTTTACCTTTACTTTACTGGGCATACAAATTAATGCTATAGGAGAGTGAATCTTGAAATCAACCAGCTGGTTAATGTTGGTGATAGTGACAGTTATTTATGCTGATGGGTCTGTAAGCAGATGCATTATTTGAGGATGGGGATTTTTCCTATCAGCATGAGAGACAAAATCATTGTCAAATATGGTGGAGCTTTATATTACCTATTTCCAACAGGAGAATCAGCATTGAGAGGGTTAGTTAAAAAAAAAAAAAAGTATCCCCGTCACGCCAAGTGGCGCATAGGGAATATGGTGTTAGTGACCTTAAATTTTACAGACCCTCGGCACATGATTTTTGGGGTAATGTGGTTGGTATTACGCCCGTGCCGCTTTACTTTCCCAGAAAAAAATCCGGTACCCATTAAAGGCTGGGTGAACCGGAAGCCGTCGGTTGGGATCGAACCCTACCTCTTGTACTTTGTAGTCCAGTTCACTAACCACTGAGCTATCCCGGCTCCCTAGAGGGTTAGTTACTGCAGCATTTAATTGGCTTTCTTAGATATCTTTGGACAAAAAAGATAGTTATTGTGTCAGACTTAAGTTTGTGCTGAAAAAGTTTCAAAAATTGTTTTTATCATGATCAAGTAGGACATTTGAATACCTTATAGGTTCAAGAACTTTCTATTGTTCTGGTCACTCTACATCTATTGACCTTTTGAGCCGTAGCCAGCCCATAGGGCATAGACAAAGATACTCCCTCTCTTATCTGAATTTTTATTCTAACAGTTTTCAATTCTTTTAAAGATATTTTATCAAATCTCGCCATTTGTCTCTATTCTATGCAAGAATGCCCTATCTCATTGAGGGAGCCAGTTCCTGCTGCTCTTGCCCCGCTCATCAATGTTCTTCTCAGTGTCTCTCTTGGTCTTCCTTTTTTCCTCTTACCTGTTGTTTCCCACATCAGGGCTTGCTTTGCTATTCGGTTATTATCTCTTCTCATCACATGTCCAACATATGATCATCGTCTTTTCTTTATTACTGAAGATATTAGTGGTTGATTGGAGATTTCTCTAATTTCCTCATTTGTTTTGAATTCGTTCCATGCTATACCAAGTATTTTCCTTAGACATTTATTTTCGAATGCGTTCAACTTTGTTTCTATATCTCTTGTTGTTTTCCAGCTTTCACACGCATACGTAAGGGTTGTTAGTACATTTGATTTGAATAGTCTAAGTTTTGTGTTTGTGCTGATGAGTTTTGATTTCCACAACTTTTCAAGGCTTCTGAAAGACATTGCTGCTTTAGCTATTCTGATTCTAATTTCTTTGCTTGTATCCCCTTCTCAATCAATGTGACTTCCAAGATAGATAAAGTGATCGATCTCTTCTGCTGGTTTGTTTTCCATTTATACTTTGTCATCTGTTGGAATTAAGCTTTTCATGATTGATCTCAAGCCCAATTTTGCTGGCTATTGATGATAGTTCATTTGTGTTTTCCTGCATCATTTTTATCTGACTGCTGATGAGAACTATGTCATCAGCAAAGTCGAGGTCCTCCAAAAGGTCTCCTTGTATCCATTTGATGCCTTTATTACCAGTGCAGCATTTCTTCATTATGAAGTCCATAACAACTCTACATGAGTTCACAGTAATAAAAGAGCAGACAGACATAGGAATAACTTTAGAAATTAACATTATTACACATGTACATAGTTGTTTCCATGAATGCCATTCAAGCGCATGTATGGGTCTCTGTGTATTCATTTATAGGAGAGTGGTATGTTGATTGACAAGGCTACAGCTGTGAGACTCTTAACAAATATGAGAAACTTTACTGAACTAACATTCTTAAAAACATACAAACACATTAAACAACATAATTGCCTTTTTGTTATCTGATGTTTATATTTTCAAAGAGATAATCTAATACTTGTGACTGTTCATAACATCAGACTAGCCTCAGAATGTTCCCATTACTTATTTACTATTCTATAAATAAACAAACATAATTCTGCAGGAAAGGCCAATAATGCAGTGTAATTTGAATCAAAGAGAACTTTAGTAGAAATAGTGTGGTAATTGAACTCACAAAGAATGAACAGTTGCTTTGGTAGAGCAGACAGATTGCATTAAAAATATAAATTATTGTCTTCAGATGATATTGTTACTGTATACCAGTGCTCACAAATTATTTTTTTTTAAAACTCAGTGCTCACTTTTGCAACACTCACTAATCTTTCAATGAAAAAAAAAAAGAAAGGCTATATACATTAAATGGGAGCCGCGATAGCTCAGTGGTTAGTGAACTGGACTACAAAGGACAAGGGGTAGGGTTCGATCCCAACCGACGGCTTCCGGGTTCACCCAGCCTTAAATGGGTACCGGATCTTTTTCTGGGAAAGTAAAGCAGCACGGGCGTAATACCGACCACATTACCCCAAAAACCATGTGCTGAAGCTCTGTAAAATATAGGGGCACTAACGCCATATTTCCCTATACGCCACTTGGCGTGACGGGGGTACTTTACTTACTTACTTATATACATTAAATAAAAGTACTAAATTAATTGAGATCATCTTTATTTTAATGAGATTGTTGAGTATGATACTTAGAAACAAATGACTGAGTATTTGGTTAGATATAATTTTTGCACTAACATATAATACCAAGTTACAAAATAATTAAAATAATGTATTTGCTATTATATATATGGTTAAATTTGAAGTATGTTTTGATAATTTATCAAAATGATTACATGCATGAAAAGTAAGTTTTAATCTGTGCATACAACACGATAGTAAATGTAGGTTGAAAACAAAAAATTGTGCTAATCATTTTAAATTACATTATTTGAAGTTTATTTGAAGTACACACTTTAAAAATTGAAAATAAATAATTTAAAAATGCTTATCTTTAAATAACATTTAGATGAAAGCTATATATGTTTCCATTATTCTTTCAAGATTTTAATTTAACTTTTTTTAAAAATTGTTATAATAGAGCATAAAGATCTGTCAGTGACATGAAATGTTGTATCTCATACTACTTGGTGACACCTCTCAGGGTGATGGTCTTGAAATTGTTTGTATGTACATGAGTGTAAACAGGCAATCTACAATATAAACCATGAATGAAATAAGGGTTTCTTTCCAACATCTCCAATAATTCTCTTGTTTCATTTAGGGCTTGTTTTTTTTTTTTTAAATTGTGTTTGTTTATTCTTGCTCTCTGCCTTTGATAACACTAAAGTATTATTTTTTCCTCCTAGCTGTTTCTTTAAATAAAGTTTCAACAAACTCTTGTACACACTGCTCTGAGAAAACAGTTTTGCTATCAGATTAGGGAAGACAAATCAAAATATATAAATAACCTACAATTCTTTGCACATTATTCCTGAGATTCAATAAAGAGAAACTAATGCCAACATCTTACCTGGGTCAGAAAATAGTGTACAGATTCTATCTGGCTATGCATGACTGCTATGAAGAGCAGTGACCTTTTATGGGAGTCAGAGTAGGCTGGACTCACATGTCCAGCTGTAATGAGATAATGAATGACATCTGCGTAGCCTAGTCTGAAACAAATACAGTTTTAAGTGCCTTTAAAGCTGAAACAATGCAGTTTTATTTCCAATCCAAATATCTGGAGATCTAGTTCAACAGAAAAATCAAACTAAGTATAAATAAAAGATAAGCACACCCGTAACATTTTGTAAGAATCTAGAGGAATGGAGAGAAACAGAAAGCAAATAACCAAGACTGTCTTCGTTTCTTTCATGCAAAGTACCTAAAGAAAACAGCTGGAATATTGTTAGCAAAATATAATTATGAAGACTAAGAACTGTTCAAGAGGTACAGTCATGATGAAACTGATACAGTCACAACAGTATGAGACACTGTCACTATAACTACCACTAAGTGAATTCTATCTATCTATTGTCCTTCCGAGCCAAAGACGGCACATAGGGCAGAAGCACAATTTCAAAAACAGAAATCTTACGTGCCAAAATGGCCCATGTTGCAGAGATCATTGCTCTAAAATGTTTCCATAACAATACTTTTTACAATGACAGCTTGTCAAGCCATCGATCAACCTCCTTAGTCGCCTCTTAAGTTAAGTGAATTACAGAGGTAAAAAATAAAAGATAAACTAGCAGAGAATGATGAAGGCAGTGGTACTCAATGTTCACATGGGTTACTCTGCAAATGGATAGGCATGGAAAAGTAAAAGGTTTCCTCCCAGCCTTAAGCTAGACATATGGGGAATACAATGTTAGAGACCATATTTTTCCATGACCAGGGCACATTTTTCGATGATGTGGTTGGTCCAGAAAAATAAAATCTCTGGTATTGGTTGTTAGAGGTTGAGTAAGCCTCAGAGACATGCTGGTCTGGGGAAAAAAAATCAGCCACTTCAGGTAATTGAACCAGACCTTTCTGATCAGGAAGTAAGTGTACTAGCCACTAAGTCACCAGATGGGTATGTGCTTATGTGGAAAGATTATATATAATTGAACCAGATCTTTCTGATCAGGAAGTAAGTGTACTAACCACTAAGTCACCAGATGGGTATGTACTTATGTGGAAAGATTATATATAATTGAACCAGATCTTTCTGATCAGGAAGTAAGTGTACTAGCCACTAAGTCACCAGATGGGTATGTACTTATGTGGAAAGATTATATATAATTGAACCAGATCTTTCTGATCAGGAAGTAAGTGTACTAGCCACTAAGTCACCAGATGGGTATGTACTTATGTGGAAAGATTATATATAATTGAACCAGATCTTTCTGATCAGGAAGTAAGTGTACTAACCACTAAGTCTCCAGATGGGTATGTACTTATGTGGAAAGATTTATTTGTTGCTCTAGAAGAGGTCACACAGCATGGCAGTGAGCCATGAACAACTAGTGGGCAAATAAGAAAAGCTGTGAAAGGATGTGATTCATAGAAGAACTATAGAGAACTTCACAGAGGAGAAAACTGATGATGTGAATGCAATCATTAAAAAAATGACAATAATTTTTCTCAGAAATATTATGAAAAAGAAAGACATAGAAAACATTGTGAAAATAGAAAAAACATGTCTCTAGAAAAAGATAATGGCAAAGGCAGAAAAACATGGGCATTTGAAAATGAGGGTGATGAAAACATTATACTTTGAACAGAAGGCCAACAAAAGGTACAGGACATTGTGGCGATCCATGAAGGCACAACCAGCAAAACATTTTAAATCTCCGCACAAAGTTGATTGAAAAATGGCATGAAAAAAAAAATCTGCAAGAGACTAGCTAAGGATTAGAAGATATGAGGGAGACAGGATAACCTTCAATAAATTAGCAATAATTGAATAAGATTAAGGAGAATGTTGTCAATGATTTTTGAACTATTGCAAATAAAAGAAACTAAATTTTGAGACCAGAAAAGCCTTGAAACAAAATGACAGTGATATAATGCTGTCATTTGTAGCAAAGTTACATATGAGTATAAAGCATAAGAGCTAATGAAAACACCAAAGTGTTAATTAAATTATAAACATAAAAAAATTATGTAAAAACAGACTAAACAAGAAACAAAGTACCAGAAGCATAAAAGTATGTTTCAATTCTTCTTCTTCACTATTCAAGTCTTTTGATCATGTAAACTTGACTCTTTGTGCTGTTTCATGATGGAAGGGTAGGAACAACAACATAACACATGATGAGCTGGTGCATAGTTAGTACTCGTATATGAGAATGTCCTGATTTTCAATCTTAATCTGTGCCATGGCTAACACATGCCATCTTCTGCATGCTAGGTCTTGGTTTGATGTAGAGAAGTTTTCCTTCTTGTTGAGTGGATGCCGGCCAGGACTGTTGAACCTGTCCTGCCCATGGTTTCTGTCTGGGTATTCTCCCATAGCCTTTTCTTCTGATGGCAACTACCAGGCAGCAGTGGTTTGTTTCCTGGGTATCCTTCCCCTTGGTTAGAGCTCTGAATGCGGCTCCTGCTGCAACTTACTCAATCATTGGACATATGGGACATTTTTCAGTTGATGTAACAGTTCTACATGTTGCACCCACCCTGTCATGGACTTTTGTTTGAGAGGTCAGATCTGCAGTCTCATTTTCATGAAGAGCTTAACAGTTCAATCCAGGTCTTAATGGCTGCCACATAGTTTATGTCTTAGTTCACCACTTTATGGACAGATTTGGCACCATCTGTGATTCCTTGGGGTCGGACACAGGTGAAGGATATGACCTTGGTTCTGGATACTGGTTCCACATGGGCATTCATTTATATGGGATACATTGAGATGATAGAGATGACTTAGAAGTCTACAGTGACTAGTTTTCAGATGAAGGATGATGGTCTGTTGGAATCTATGGACTAGGTATATGGACTAAAGGGCAACAAAATTCAAAATACAAATTGTTATAGTAAAATATTATTTTCACAAAATAAGTTCCAATTATGGTTATAATTCTGAAACTTTATACATAAACATTTGTCATTACTTGAGAAAGCATAGTTATTTCTTGATTGCAATCAATATTTTAAGCAAGCAACTGAATAGATAATACATAAACAATCTCACTTTCTCTTTGAAGAAAACAAACTCTATTAGTGATAGAACTGAAGTAAAGATTGTCGGACTTGTTAGGATATACATGAGGTAAACTAGCTCAAAATACATGATGGAAGGGTAGAACAGACCATATTTTGGAATCAACAGGGTAAAAGTAAGATGAGCTAATCACATGAAGAGGACTATGGGAAGCCATAGAAGACTGATAATAGGAGATGGACACAAGTGGAAAAAGTTGGTGAAAGACAGGAATAAAAGGTATACTGAAGTCTTGTGGTTAATGAGATGATGAGAATATTATGACAATAATGCTAAAGCCAAAAAAATGAATAAACAAACCTGATAGCTTGCAACATTCTCCTCTGTGGAATACTCTCCTTGGATGAGCACAAATCTAAAACTGGCATTCCTTGTGATAAACCCTCTCCTTTCAAATTTCTGTAGAAGTTGACTACAGCCGACCACATGTTAAAGAATGCAAAAGAACGGGTAGCCAGCAGCCACTGAACATACTGACGATTTGAGGTTGAGCAACGAACATCAGACAGCAACTTCTTGTACTGCTTGTGTTTTTTTGAAGTAAGAATGTCTAAATAATCTAGAAATATATGGGGTCTATTTAAATCCAGTAATTTGACTGGATATTCTTGAAATACAGCCCCACAAAAGTCTAAAATATCTTTTCTCACAACATTACCACTTTCTCTTCCAACTGCAAAAGCCAGAGTAATTTCATCAAGTAAAATATCATATTCCATTGCAAAAATATCTTTCTTTTGTGAATCTGGAAACTCAGACAACCAAAAATGAGAAAACTGAACAAAGTTGTCTCCTTGGCTACAATATTTAGATAGCTCTTGAATGGCTATGTTAGAACGTGTCAACCAATTGGCTACCAGAGTTGCATCCATATAAGGAAGTAAATTGTCAAAATTTACTTGTGCTTTTGTCTTGTCAGACAGTGATTTCGGCATGGACTCATTGATTGGTCTTGTCATTTGGTTTACAACAAACTCATCTATGGTGTCAGTGACACTTTGCACAGGTGGCAATGGAGTAGATCGTGGTAGTTGATGTGTGGAGGAGAATTGTAATGATGGAATCTTTTTCTTTCTCTTTCTCCTTTTCTCTGTTCTGGTAACTTTTAATAAGCCTGCTGGAGCATTTTTGCCCAGTGAATTATCACTAAGACTCATTTTAGCTATACTGTCCCCATCTGTTGAGCTGTTATCTAAAGTATTCAGGGAATGTACAGAATAGATTCCTGGTGATTCATTTGTGATAAACCCTGAATCTGGTGAGATAACACGAGTACTGGGTAGACAATATTTGGAACTATCAAACTCCAAAGATGTGTGCTCATTGGAAACAGATAACATAGTTAGCTCATTGTTACTTTTTTCATCTTCATTTGAAAATAATTCATCCTCTTCACTTTCATAAAGTGTCAGCCTTGAGACACATACCATCTCTCGTAGGTCACGAACTCCTCTACTCATAGCTAACAAGTCTTTGGGACAGCTGTCCTAAATGCTTATTAGTTTCCGTTTCTATAAATAAGTATCAGTGTCTCATATACCAATTAAAATAAGTATGGCACATTAATAACCAGCAATATTGATGAAGATGTTCAACATAGTATGTGAATTATTAATAGTTCACATATATAGATTAGGCATCATCGTCATCATCATCATCATCTATATCAGCCAGTTCAACTTCCCCAATAACAATTTCAACACTTAGTCTGACATCTGCAGCCAAAAATATCAGTGTTAAATATGCAGGGAGTCGAATTCTTGACAGCCAGGCGAGACGAAACAAGAATGAAAGTGTTTTAGAAAGCCATTTGGAAAAATCTGAATACAGAATAACAGAACTTGATGTTTCTTCCATTGCCTCTCTGCATTATCTATAATTTAAAAATATTAAAAATAAAAAGTTTTATTTCAAATATTTATAAACAATGTTGAAACTATTATACAAGTAAAACTAAGTGTATTAATATAATTTTTTAATAACAAAAACACACTAAAAAAAGTCTTGCTGCATGTTAATATAAAAATATGCTGGTGAGATCTTTACAAAGCATTGCCAAAACAACTCAGAGCTGAAACTACATGTTGAAAACTGCACCTCCTTTTTAACACATTCCCTAGCGATCTGATGCTATTTATTTATTGACATTTCCACAATTATTTCCACTAAAACCTCATAATTCTCTTATTTAACATCTTTTCCAACATCCTGAGCAAATTGTATAAACAAATTCTTGCTGTTTTTTTTTCAAACTTTAAAAACATTGCAAAAAACAAATGCGCAGTCACAGCATGTTCAATCCGTTGGTAATGAATGTGTTAATGATGCATTTGAGAGATACCAAAAAATATGTTTTAATTCTTGACATTTGTTGAAAATTAATATAATTATATAAAAGTGAAAACATATAAATATTTGTTGTATTATTAATGCTTTCATTTCTTACTTCATTTTGGTTTGTTTTAACAATGAATTATAATAAATAATTACCCAAATGTATTTATCTGTGATAGTATACCTCTACTACATTCATCCAATACAAATAAATCTTCAGAGCATAGACTTACTTATCTATCCATTGACCTTTCAAGCCGTAGCCGGCCCATAGGGCATAGACCAAGATACTCCTCCTCTTATTTAAATTTTTATTCTAGCAGTTTTCATTTCTTTTAAAGATATTTTATCAAATCTCGCCATTTGTCTCTGTTCTGTGCAAGGAACTCTATCACATTGAGGGAGCCAATTCCTGCTGCTCTTGCCTCTCTCATCAATGTTCTTCTCAGTGTCTCTCTGGGTCTTCCTCTTAGACTTACTTAGCTGACTGTAAAATTGGGAGAATACAAAATAACCTAGAAAAGAATGGCATAGTTTCAGCTTTTTGGGGGGAAAATATGACACAAAATGATCTGAAGCTGCAGTCTAAAAGCTGGTCTACTGCTGGGTCACACAGACTAAAGAAAAGGCTAAAATATAATAGACAAAAGGAAACAGTAAAACATCAACATTTTTTAATTAATTAAATCTGACAAATTTGGGGTCTGACCTGTATGACTATCTGAGCAATAATGAAAGAATTTCTTGTATGTTAGGGGACTAGGGTTAAACAAATAAAACAGAAACAATTTGAACAATCTAAAAATAAAAACAATGGAATAGAAAGAGAACAACAGACAGTCCGAAATAGAGTCAAACAATATTTCTGTGTTTTTGTTTGTTGTTCCTGCTGAAAGCCCTTTGGCGAAATGTTGTTCTACTTTTGTTTTGTTTCTCACCTGCGTAAAACCGTTACCAAACCACTTTTCTCTCTCTCTCTCTTTTTTTTAATTTTCAACATCTCGACACAGCACCTTGCCACAAGAGACCTGCATTTCAGCACACTGTCAGCTAAGCATCTTAAAAAAATTGCTATTACCAGACAGGACTTACACACATGTGATCCCGTGAATAGAACCTAAGGTTATAACATTAATTTGGGAATGAATTTATAGCCACAATTGTTAAACCAAATCAGGGTTTCCTATTTTAACTCTTTCCGAACCACTAACAGGCACATCGGCTCCACTTATGAACCGGACCAAAACCAACATATCTACTTAGACTGAGTACGGTTGAATATTTTTAAGTAAAGTAAACAGCGGCAATTTTAGACCTACTCATATTTTACTTTTAACTGTCAAGGATTCTATAAAGTGCAATACTGCAAATGAGAACCTCCTGTCTTTCACTGTTTTTCAAGAGGGGTTAGACATCGAATCTTACTACCCAGAGACTAGGGGAAGGTAACGCACGAAGAAACCAGAGTTTCAGTAATTTAAAATCCCCATGTCTGAAGTTGGATTTGAGCCCTGAACCTTCCTGCCCAAAGACCAATGTCTTACCTCTAGACCATCCAGCCCCCTAAATAAAAATTAATTTATGGGACATTTTGAATAAATCACTAGTAACAGATTAGTTGTTATAATTTAATAATTAGTGATACGGTAAGTAACATCACATATAATTCTAGTCAATATAGCAGGCATAAATAAATGACAAATATAAAAAAATAATACATGTAATTACCAAAAGTAGCGTTACTACGTTTTTTATTATTGTAACTTTAAAATATTAGTAGACATTTTAATAAAAAAATTTCAAATAGTTCTTTTTTAACATAATTTAAAAACAACATGTAACTTTAATAGCTATATTAATCATCATCATCAAGTACTATGTCTGCTGGCATAGGTGATCATGTTTCTCCACAACGTTCAATCTCGACAGTTATTTATCATTTCTGTTGTTGACCTTCTGCCAAGCCATTCTGAGCATTCTCTTAAGCTCAAATCATCATCATCATTAATATAGCCCTTTAAATAACCACTTCAGTAGTGATAGCCTACCTATCATATTTCATTCATATCTTTATGTCAATATTTACATTTTTTTCATTAAACTTTATTTTATTGAATTAATTTATTTTAAATGCTATATTGTTTACATTAAATGACCATTATAAAATATGCATTCATTGCACAATGTGACAATTCAATGTTAAAAAGGCGGAGTTGTCAAAACAACATTTTTTATTTCTAAAGTTTCTTCTGCTGAAAAAAAGTATTTACTAAATTTTACTGTTAATTCCTATGGGAGTTATTTTCTTTGGTAAGGTAATGTCCTAGATTAGCATCGTTCTGCTAAACGAGTTTGATAATCAGATAATGATTGAACTCAAACTCAATGACTGACGTATTTTGACATCAATTGCTCCTAGTTTTTGTGCAATAATTTATAATTTAATTTATTTGAACAAGGTTAGTTTACGGATTACTGGGCATTCGTTTTATGGTACTCTAATAACAGATTACAGAACGACTAAATAAATTGTACTCCATTAGACTTAGACTACTCTTACTTAGTCTACTGATGATAGAGTTAAGAAGAGATTGACTCCCATCGTGACATCGTCGTATGAGTCGCAGTCAGTCACTTACTCACTACTACTACAGTTACACTTTGAGTTTGTTGAAAATAAGGTTTAATGTACTAAATAGATAAAATCGTACTAGTTACTAACGAACTAAAAATGTGTATATTAAATACTCACCATGTTGTGTGACTCATGACAACGAACAGAATCAATAATGATAGCAGTCATAGGATAGGATGTTATGTTTGGGATGTCGCCATGACGGGAACAACTTAAGATTCTGCAAAATTACTACAGGACATTTGGATAAAAAACGATGAACCAAAACAAAAATATAAACGATTCAAACTAAAATTAGAAAATTTTTTTTTTTTTTTTTCACTCTACGTCTGTTCCAAAATTAATCACCTTTTTTGTTCCTATAAAAAGGAGTCGTAAAAGGACATTAATTGAGTTCTGTTTTCGGTTTGCAGCACAATGTGAATATTCGCGTCTCTCGGTCACACACATCAGAATTCAGCATGGCATTTTGGGTACCGGGCTCCCTTTCTGTTCGAACACACCCCCCCATACGGTGGGATAGACTCATCATCATGTGCCATACCGGTTGGCGTAGGTGATCATGTCCCTCCACAATCTTCTATCTACAGTGCATCGTATCAATTCTGTTGTTGACTGTTTGCCATGCCATGACACCAAGCTATCCAGTATTTTCTCTCTTTGTCGTCCGCGATCTCTCTTTCCTTTTATTTTGCCAGTTGTAACCAAGTATTCCAACTTTCCTCTTCTCATGATGTGCCCGAAAAATTTTGATTGCTTCTTTCTGGTGTTTTTTAAGAGCTCCCTTTTTGTGTTGGCTTCTTTGAGAACTTCCTCATTGGTCTTTTTAGCTATCCAGGGAACTTTCAACATTCTTCTGAGAAATCCCATCTCTGTGGCCTCTAATCGTCTTTTCATTTGTTTGTTTACTGTCCATGATTCTCTTCCATAGGTCAGAATTGGTTCTATATAGCACCAGTGAACTCTCTTTCTCATTTTTATTGACATAGGTTTGTTGCATAAGATATTTTTCATTTTCTGAAATGCCATTTTTGCCTGAGCTATTCTGCTTTTTATTTCCGTGGTGCATCTCCCATCTGATGTTATTATTGTGCCCAAGTATTTGAAACGTTGCACTTGTTTCAGATTTGTCTCGTTTATTTTTATACTGCATGATGGTGGTGATTGTTTCTTCGATATAACCATTACTTCTGTTTTCTTACTATTCAGACTGAGACCTTCCTTGTTGCTTTCTTTTACTATTATGTCTATCATTTCTTGTAGTTCATTCCATGTCTCTGCTATTAAGACTGTGTCATCCGCATACAGCAAATTATTTATGTTGTGACCGTTGACTTCAATTCCTTTTTTGTCTACTATTGATCTCATAATATATTCGCTGTAAAGTGAAAACAAATCCGGCGACAGAACACAGCCTTGTCTGACTCTCTGCTTTATATATTGGAATTATCCTGTTTGGTTGTTAATTCGTATAGCTGCTGTTTGTTGCCAGTACATGTTTTTTTTATGATTCGCAGATCCTTGCCATCAATGTTTAATTTCTCCAGCATATTGATTATTTCCACATGCTTTACTTTGTCAAATGCTTTCGTGTAGTCTATACAGCATATATATAGATCTTTCTTTACCTCTATAGATCTTTCTATCAATGTTCTTAAGATGTATATTGCATTATTGGTGCCCTTTCCTTCCACAAATCCACATTGTTCCTCACTTATTTCTGGTTTTATTTTGTTCCTTACACGTCTCATGATTATTCTTAGTAATATTTTAGTCATATGGCTCATGAGACTAATAGTGCGATGGTCTTCACAATCAGTGGCTCCTGATTTCTTCGGTATGGCTACAAAGATAGATTTTAGTAGATCTTCGGGTATGTGTCCAGTGTTATATATGTCATATGTCATGGGATAGACTGGTTAGTTTGTTACCAGAACCAGTATGGAGAGGCGAAGCCACATCTTGATAATTAACTAGTGGTGGACACTAATCACTTTACGTTATGTCTTGATGGGTGTATGTTGTTTGTTGCTAAACCCATGAGTCATTGATCACTTTCAGTTTATGTGTTGATGGGTGTATGTTGTTTGTTGTTAATCCCATGAGTCATTGATCACTTGCAGTTTATGTGTTGATGGGTGTACGTTGTTTGTTGTTAATCTCATGAGTCATTAATCACTTTCAGTTTATGTGTTGATGGGTGTATGTTGTTAACCCCATGAGTCATTAATCACTTTCAGTTTATGTGTTGATGGGTGTATGTTGTTTGTTGCTAATCCCACGAGTCATTAATCACTTTCAGTTTATGTGTTGATGGGTGTCTGTTGTTTGTTGCTAATCCCACAAGTCATTGATTGTTATAGAGTGAGCTGATGGAAGCAGAGAGGGCAGGTAACTTAGTTGTTACAAGCTTCTCAATAGACAGTAGCAGTAACAAATGGTAGCGACCATCAGTGTTAGGACATTACTTTAAGTATGGAAAGTTTCTAGCCGGATGACAAGTTGTAGAGACGAAGTTAAGGGAGTAAAGGTTTATAGTGGGTGGTAGACACACAGAGGTGAGGAAGGTAAAGTAGAATTATACAGAGAGTTTGGGTCCATGGAATTTTCCACGCAGCAGGTTGTGGAAATTGGAAGATAGCGCGGTGTTTGTAGGGATGGGGACCTCAGACATGACAGGAACACCCACCAGGCTAAGGTAGGAAGGTCCAGAATTATCCTGGACATAATAGTTAATGGAAATTTCCACGATTTCCACAACATTCGTGGAGGTGACCATAGACGCATGACTAGCGCATGCATTGACCCTATGACTTTTGTCGTATGATAAATGAGTGGTCATCCAACAAATGGGTCATGGAGATTCACGAAAACAAGGTGTTTTCATCAAACCAGGAGATAGTTCAAGTATCGGTCACAGAATGGTGAGCAGCGACCAACTCAAGTGACCAGAAGAGCGCAAATTGTCACTTGGCAACAGTTTTTATTGGCTGGTGAATTTCAGACGAAGAGAGTGGTTGGAGTATTTAAACTTCAACACTATATGTTTGAGACAGTTAGGATGAAGGCAGACTGGGATTAATTAGTCAGGATTAAATTAGTCAGGAATGAGAATAGTCAAGATGTAGACTAAGTAAGCTTAGTCCTGCTTCGGCCGAACTGCCGAAGGCAGTTAGATAGAGTTAGAACAGTCAGAACAGTTAGAAAGTTAAGATTAGAAAGTGAAGCCAGTTAGTTAGGAAGTTAGAATCTCCAAGTTGTAGTTCAAGTCAGTTGAGAAGTTATTAGTAAAAGTTGATAGAGAGTAGGAGTATAACAATGAGAATATGAACATTAGTGTCGTGAAGTGTTATTAAGAGTATTTCAAGTTGTTTCACATTCCTCATGAACGTAAGTTGAATAATGTTATATGTTAAATATGCACTTGGGACGGACCATAGTCATCGGCGGTAGCCTCAGAGAAGTCCCGAATTAATTAACATTAATTTAAGATAAGTGCATCCACCACTAGTCGATCGTTGTGCCTAGAGATCAATAAACTTGATTATCATTATGTATCCAGAAAAAGAGCCTGTCTTGAATTACCTGTTGTGATCAACTAAAATAAATATGATGTGCTGTCAAGAGAGTACAAAGAAAATATAAAGAATAAATAACATCACAGCTCTATAACATGATCAGTTTATGTCTTGATGGGTGTATGTTATTTGTTGCTAATCACACGAGTCATTGATCACTTTCAGTTTATGTGTTGATGGGTGTCTGTTGCTAATCACACGAGTCATTGATCACTTTCAGTTTATGTGTTGATGGGTGTCTGTTGTTTGTGCTAATCCCACAAGTCATTGATCACTTTCAGCTCAGATGTTGATGGGTGTCTGTTGCTAATCCCACGAGTCATTGATCACTTTCAGCTCAGATATTGATGGACGTCTATTGCTAATCCCACGAGTCATTGATCACTTTCAGCTCAGATGTTGATGGGTGTCTGTTGCTAATCCCACGAGTCATTGATCACTTTCAGCTCAGATATTGATGGACGTCTATTGCTAATCCCACGAGTCATTGATCACTTTCAGCTCAGATGTTGATGGACGTCTATTGCTAATCCCACGAGTCATTGATCACTTTCAGCTCAGATGTTGATGGACGTCTATTGCTAATCCCACGAGTCATTGATTACTTTCAGCTCAGATGTTGATGGACGTCTATTGCTAATCCCACGAGTCATTGATCACTTTCAGCTCAGATGTTGATAGGCGTCTATTGCTAATCCCACGAGTCATTGATTACTTTCAGCTCAGATGTTGATGGACGTCTATTGCTAATCCCACGAGTCATTGATCACTTTCAGCTCAGATGTTGATGGACGTCTATTGCTAATCCCACGAGTCATTGATCACTTTCAGCTCAGATGTTGATGGACGTCTATTGCTAATCCCACGAGTCAATGATCACTTTCAGCTCAGATGTTGATGGACGTCTATTGCTAATCCCACGAGTGATTGATTACTTTCAGCTCAGATGTTGATGGACGTCTATTGCTAATCCCACGAGTCATTGATCACTTTCAGCTCAGATGTTGATGGACGTCTATTGCTAATCCCACGAGTCATTGATCACTTTCAGCTCAGATGTTGATGGACGTCTATTGCTAATCCCACGAGTCATTGATCACATTCAGCTCAGATGTTGATGGACGTCTATTGCTAATCCCACGAGTCATTGATCACTTTCAGCTCAGATGTTGATGGACGTCTATTGCTAATCCCACGAGTCAATGATCACTTTCAGCTCAGATGTTGATGGACGTCTATTGCTAATCCCACGAGTGATTGATTACTTTCAGCTCAGATGTTGATGGACGTCTATTGCTAATCCCACGAGTCATTGATCACTTTCAGCTCAGATGTTGATGGACGTCTATTGCTAATCCCACGAGTGATTGATTACTTTCAGCTCAGATGTTGATGGACGTCTATTGCTAATCCCACGAGTGATTGATTACTTTCAGCTCAGATGTTGATGGACGTCTATAAAACTTGTTGATTTGTAATCTTATGTGCACTTATCTCTAGTGCCGGATCTAGAGTGCTTGCTACCTAACCCTTTGAGAAGTGAAGAGTGGGATGAGATGTTTTAAAGGAGGGAGAAGAATTCTACTGTTGACATTTTAAACCCTTGTTGTGAGGATGGACGAACCATCTAGTTGGGAGAGGGGGGTGGGGGGTGTGGGGGGGGGGCTAGTTTTAATGGAAAAAAACTCCAAGGATTAAAACATGTTATCTGGTGTCGACTGATCAGTGAAGTAGGTGGGTTCATGTACTTTGGTCAGGGAAGGAAAGGCTCATTTTGAGAGAGACTACGGGACCGCGCTCCTCCTCCAAACCCCACCCCCTCCCTAATGTCATTGAGAAGTGAAGGTCATACACTCTGCTCCTCAACGACAGTAAGAATGAAGCTGCTGGTCATCTCTACCATTTTTTTTTTTGGGTTCCTTTTAATCATTTATGTTTTATTACTAAATAAAACATTCGACTCCCTTCACCCATAGCAAATCCTCAGATGTTTTGTCCCTAACAACAAATGTTGCTATGCATGTAGCATAAAATATTATAATAACTTTCTCAGCCATCACACGACAGGAAGGAAATTATATTGAAAGTTTATTGTGGAAAGAATGAAAATTATATGAAGCGACAGTATGTAACACAGAGAAGGGTGTCAGGCTAAAAAGAGGCAAATTATGGGTGGGACGAGCAGAAGATGTCACCAAACAGGTCAATGGGCTT
This sequence comes from Megaustenia siamemsis, assembly GCA_032433765.1. Classification (NCBI taxonomy): domain Eukaryota; kingdom Metazoa; phylum Mollusca; class Gastropoda; order Stylommatophora; family Ariophantidae; genus Megaustenia; species Megaustenia siamemsis. The sequence continues at coordinate 94,006,692 of JAVIAB010000073.1, forward strand.
ACCAATATCAACGCTCGCGAGGAGTGGATACCGGTGCCTACGTCATTCAGGGGAACATTCTTGTGTATTGTCACACATTACAGGAAATGAAGGGACAGAACTCACTCGTGGTCAATGCAGAGGTCAACGGTCTCATCTGGGATAACACCGATGAGAAAGATGCAGTCATCTATACAGACTATAAAAGCCAAACGCTAGGGAACAGTGGCAGTGTTTCCTAGCGTTTGGCTTTTCATGGCAATGCGCTGTGCCACTGAATACGGGTTCGATCCTGCTTTGGTCCATATTTTTTTCTGTTGTTGATTATTTGTCAATTTTTTCGAGTGCTGTAAACATACCTCTTCCTCTGAATTGATTCGCTGACTATCGCCTCGGAAGTTTCCCTCTATAATAATATTCATTTATTATTATTTGTTTCGGGAAACTACTACTTGTCGAAATAGCTTCAGGGCACTTCTGATTACCAACATCATCATCATGCGCCATACCGGTTGGAGTAGGCGATCATGTTCTTCTACAATCTTCTGTCACAGTGCATCGTATCAATTCTGTTGTTGACTTTTTGCCATGCCAGGACACCAAGCTATTTAGTATTTTCTCTCTTTGTCGTCAACGATCTCTCTTTCGTTTTATTTTGCCAGTTGTAACCAAGTATTCCAACTTTCCTCTTCTCATGATGTGCCCGAAAAATGGTGATTGTTTCTTTCTGATGTTTTTAGGAGCTCCCATTCTGTGTTGGTCTCTTTGAGAATTTCCTCATTGGTCTTTTTAGCTGTCCAGGGAATTTTCAACATTCTTCTGAGAAATCCCCTCTCTGTGACCTCTAACCGTCTTTTCATTTGGTTGTTCATCTGAAAATAATGCACTGAAATGCGGCAGGCATACACCACAAAAATAAGCCATAGCAGTAAGACTAACAGAGGAGAAGATAGACGTTGCCTGTATTTAAAAAATCTCACCTTAATCCACAGCATAGATTTACGATCAGGAGCTACCAAACATTTAGACAGAACACAAGGGTGAAAGGCCACAAGGGTGGACTCATTATACTGATAAGAAATACCATCCCAGCAAAACAGATAGAAGCAGTCACAAACGGGGAGCAGAGATCATCGGCACAGACTAACTTCAATAGCTGAATGATATTTAGCATGTACTGTCCTAACGATACAGCTCGAGCTGTAGTCAATGGAAATAACACCATCACAGTGTCTGGTAGTAGGAGATTTCAACAGCTACTCTGAAAGGTGGGAATATTATTATTACTTTTGTTTTGCGTTCGTCAGCTTTCACCTGTCGAGAAATCTCTAGAGACTAGGAACTGAATTTTGCAAGTTAATCCGTTTTTCCCTGCAGCCGTGTACACAGGGGCCCCTTGCCGCACAGGCGAATAACTCTGACTGGGGAGGTACTCATATATTTTTCCGTCGATGATTCCGGGCCTCGACGCTGCTGAGACCAGGGATGGTTACCGCAGAGAGAAATCACAAATAAAAATCACAACAGGTGCAGCCGTGATTTGAACTCACAACCTCTCCTTCTCGAGACCGGCCATTTGCCTCTGGACCAACCAATCCCCTCAGAAGGGGATATAAGGAAACGAACGTTCGAGGTGAAGAATGGAAATAGACAACAACCTATTCCTCATAAACTCTAGAGTGGGCCCCCAACATTCTACTCAAGAAGATGGAAAACAACAACTCCCGACCCAACATTCGCAACAGAAGACATATCCAACAAAATAACCAGAAACACATTGAACCAACTTGGAGACAGTAACCACAGACCAGCCAAACTTTCAGTGGATCTTGCTCACAAACAGGAGACGCAAATATCACTTCCCCGCGGGAACTACAAGAGAGCTGATTGGGAAAAGTTTGCCAAGCTCACAGATGCCTACACTGCACCCATTAACACCCATCAATTGAACCTCAATACTATTATAGAGGAGTTAACAAAGGCAATTCTGAGAGCTGCTAAAGAATCAATTCCTAGAGGAGCAATAAGAAACCACAACCCATATTGGAGCAAGGAAACAGAAAGACTAAAGGAGGAACTGAACTCTGCCAAAGAACTAGCTGAAACATCACAAAGCACCGAGAGCAACATAGCCTATAAAGCAGCCTCTGTCAACTACAGAAGAGAGGTCAAGATAACTGCAAGAGAGAGCTGGAAAGACAAAACAGAGAGCCTCAATCTAGATAAAAACGGGAATAAACTGTGGAAAATTGCGAAAGCTCTGAGCAATGAAAACAAAAGCCGACCTACAATAACATTAGCACAATATGAACATCCGCACAGGCAGCAAACATACTGATAGAAACTTACAAAAACATAAGTAAGATAAATATCCAAAAAGACCAACAGAAAGCTGCGAGAAAGGAAAACCGAGGCACACAACATATGCCTTTAGCACTAGAAGAATACCGGGCCTCCATCTTTACACCGACAGTACTAGATGTACCAATCAAAGGATTGAAACTCAAGAAAGTCAAGAGTTCCCCTGAAAAAGATAAAAATACCAACGAGATGCTCATGAAACTGGGACAGAAAGAAAAGGGGCAGCTCCTATGGATAATAAATGTCACATGGAAGAGAGGACAAATGCCTACAATCTGGAAAGAATCCATTATGGTGCCCATCCTCAAACATGTAAAAGACCCACTGGACCCAAGCAGCTACAGACCAATTAGCCTACTGAACTGCCTGAACAAACTCATGGAAAGGCTGGTCAACAGAAGATTCCTGTGGCATCTGGAGACAAAATAACTAATTATGCCACAACAATGTGGTTTCCGCCAGCACAGATCAACTAAAGACCTGATTACCTACATAACACAGGAAATTGAAGATGCTCTCTCTACAAGAAAGGAAACACACATTGACAGTGTGGGTCGGCTAGGAGACGGTTTTTGATAGCGTATAGAAAGAAGGATTAAAGAACAAGCATCTCACATTTGGTATCCGAAGCTGTTGATTTAACTGGATATTTCAATACGTGTAAGACAGAACGGACAGAACACAAGTACAAGGGAAAGTAAGTAAGAAAACTAAAATTAAACAAGATGTTCCACAAGGTAGAGTTATTCCCCCAACGCTTCACCTAATCTTCATAAATGACATCTTGGAGGACATTCCACTCATAATTAACTCAGCAACGTACTAACGACCTGGCGATATGGGCAAGAGAAGAATCTACGTCATTGGCCAGCTGCAGGATACAAGATGCCCTTGGAAAACTTGAAAGATGGACGTACACCTGGCTGCTACCTACTAATGAAAAAAATACATGCACAATTTTCAGCCTATCAAGATACACACTCTTTTTTTCTTTTCTTTTTTTTTTTTCTATTTTGAACGGCTTCCAAATCACACCATAGCAAAATTAACAGAACACAAAACCAGCTGCCAGTATCATCACTGGTGCTATGAAATCTACACCTATCGAGATTATAGAAACAGTAACAAGCTTACAACCTTTGGAAGAGAGACGGAAACCTAGAGTAATGCAACAAGTGGAGAAATACAAAAGGCTCCCTAACCACCCCATGCACCAACCAATAACTTGAAAAAGGAAAAGAAAAACTAAAGAGGGTGAACTTTACGGCAATCTCCAAAGAATTTACAACTAGCAACCCAGTACTGTCCCAAACAATAACAAAACTCATATGCCCACACAGTATGACTTCCTACGTACAATTTAAAATAGCAAAACTTAAGGAAGACATAATAGGAATCATTTTAAAAAAGGCATCGAAACAGACACAGGTAGAAAGTACTTACCAGAAAAGCACATAAACAATTACCCACAGGATTCCTGGTCTCATATATACAAGGATGGCTCTGCTACAAACGCCACTAGAAATGGAGGTGTGTTATTGAGGCAGATTAACCCGGAAGAGATTACCAAATCAACAGCTACTGGGACATTCTCAAACAATTATAAAGCAGAAACTGAAGCCATAAAAAAAGCAGCAAAACTGGTCTATTCGACACAAAAATAACATGCACAATCAATTGGTGATACTGACCGTCAGTTCTAACAGCTCTAAAAAAAAAAAACAGGAACAGCGTGCCAGATGACCTGAGAACAACCCTAGACCAACTGTGCAATAACTTCTAGAGAGTGGTCATCCAGTGGATACCATCACACTGTTATATACAATGAAACGAATACGCAGACAAACTAACAAAGGAGGGAGGGAGATTATCACAAGAGAACTATCTGGTCAGTTACGATGAAGCCAAATCCGTCATCAAAGGCCAGTGTCATGAAAAATGGAAACAAAAACACCCAAAGCATAACGAGAATAACGGGAACCTGTAACTATCAAGGAGGGATCGAATCATCATACTTCGCCTACGCTCTAACCACAATAGAACGAAAAACCACATATTCACTAAACTCAAAATAGAAACTACTAGCCAGTGCCACTGTACCCTGAATGACATGACAGCAAAACACGTTATACAGTTTGCATCCAGTATACAGAGCTGAGGAGGTCAATGTGGCATACAGCCACCTCCCAGGAAGAGAAACTCTACGGGGCAACTGAATCACTGGAACAGACATTAGCCTTCATAAAAAAAAGTCCAGAGTCCTAGTCAGAATGACGTCATGATCGCAAAAGAAGAACAAAGATGGAAAGTCACAAATTGATGTCGGCGTACCAGATGGGACAGTATACAAACCAATGATGCTTAGCACAGACATTCCAATGAATATCAAGTTATTATCTTGATGGCTGTTGGCAGAAACATATCAACTGACTGTCTCCATAATAGGCTAGACATCTTTCACAGACCTGTCCAAAATAACATGTGGAGAAAAAGGTAGGGCATGGCGATTAGGTCTCGCTCCATGAACACATTTTTGGAGATGCAAATAACCGAGTGCCTTGTTAGAATAATTAAAGTGAGCACATAGTTACACATGAGTAAAACTAAAGTTAGACAGATAAAGATGGTCACACACACACACATACATACACACGCACGCGCGTACACACACACACACACTCACGTTAGCGTGCGCTCACACGCACTAAACTGAACTGAGTTTAATAATAAATAAACAAAAGAACAGGAATGGAATAAAAGCTATTTTAATGCAATGAAAAACATACTAACATCAAGGCAAATAATACAAGGGCTAAAACTAAGAATAGCAAATGTTATATCTTCTCAACATTCCTGTATGGTGCAGAAACATGGACATTAGACAAGAAAACAGAACAGAAAATTGAAGCCTTTGAAATGTTAATTTATAGAAGAATAGGAAGAATTGGATGGAAAGAAAAGAAAACAAACGCTAAGGTCTTAAAACATCTAACAATGAAATGAGAACTACTAAATACAATTCGAACAAAACAAATGAGATTTTTTGGGCATGTTAAAAGACATAGCAGCCTACTAAAAGTAATCTTGGAAGGGAAAATACAAGGTAAAAGTGTCAGGGGCAGACCAAGATTAACATGGACGAGTAACATCAAGAGATGGACAATTTAATCTATGACAGCCTGCACCATCAAAGCAAGAAACAGAGTAGAATGGCGATCCATGGTAGCCAATCTTCGATGCGGAGAAGGCGCTCGATGATGATGATAAACAAGAAAAGAAGAGAGTGTATGTTGCTGTAACGGGAGACTAAAAGCAAATGTTACTAAATCAGCGATGTGTAAAATGTGCGCCAATTTTATTAAATTACATTGGCGATGCATAGTGGACTGTTGCCAAATTCGTTGCTTGTGATATAGGCTCTTCATGTGCTTAGGTATGAGGCTCAAACACTAATGGCAATGTCTTAACTTTTAGGCCCAAACTTAAAATTACAATAAAAAAAGGTGGATATCGCTATACATTTTTAGATGATTACATTTGGAAGACAATGAGATAAACAACAACAAAATAACAAAAACATTGGGCGAACTGTTTATTGAAAAAATGTGCGTTTATTGCAATGATATTGTGATTATTTGCAATGAAGGAAAGTTGCGATATTATCAACAAAATATCATTAACATTGTAATATTATAATAGAGGTTTTAAACAAAATGTATACTGTTGTCTTCTTATCCTACACACCGACAAAGTAGTGAGTGCACGGTACGTCTCGACCATCAAAGTAGTCAGTGCACAGTTAGTCTCGACCGTCAAAGTAGTTAGTGCACGGTACGTCTCGACCGTCAAAGTAGTTAGTGCACAGTACGTCTCGACCGTGAATGTAGTTAGTGCACGCTAAGTCTCGACCGTGAAAGTAACCAGTGCACAGTTAGTATCGACCATGAAAGTAATCAGTGCACAGTTAGTCTCGACCATGAAAGTAGTCAGTGCACGGTAAGTCTCGACCGTGATTGTAGTTAGTGCACGCTAAGTCTCGACCGTGAAAGTAGCCAGTGCACAGTTAGTATCGACCGCGAAAGTAGTCAGTGCACGGTAAGTCTCAACCGTTAAAGTAGTCAGTGCACGGTAAGTCTCGACCGTGAAAGTTGTCAGTGCACGGTAAGTCTCGACCGTAGAAGTTATCAGTGCACAGTAAGTTTCGACCCTGAAAGTAGTCAGTGGCAGGTACGCCGTGTGACGTTACAGTTGTCAGAGGCAAGTCCACCTGTGACGTCTTGTAGGAAAAAACAAAATTCCTCCACTTCGTGTGGTCTGTGTCCTTCCTTCGCGGTGTACCCCATGTATGGCACACACTATTCATCTCTGTTTCTACAGTCCTCCGCGAGGCGTTTGACTGTCTCTACTTCACGTTCCTGCCTGAGTCCACAATTTTGGTTTCGAAGTTAGGTCAGGTGTAAGACAGGGTTGCGTACTATCCCTCCTACTGTTTATTACATACATGGACAATATATGCAAGCTGGCCAACCCATCAGAGACAGAGGAGATCAACGAGCTTTTATTTGCAGACGATCAGGCACTAATACATGAAACAATAGAAGACCTACAAGAACACTTAAACAACTCAACATCTCAGGCACAAAATACAACATGAAAATCAACATCAACAAAACAGAAGTCATGAATGTCGCCAAAAATAAACAGGACATCGACATAACTATAGAGGGCAGACAACTAAAACAAGTAGATAAATTCAAATACCTAGGAAGTCTAATGACAAACGATATTTCTCAAACAGCAGAGACAGAATCAAGATGCAACAAAGCTTGTCAAATCATCGGACAGTTATCACCACTATTGTCCAACAAGGAAATAACTCTGGAGGCAAAACGAGCACTATACAATACAATCTTCATCCCACGTTGTGCTACCAATGCCAGACCTGGGCCCTAGATGCAAGAACAATAAGAAAAATAACCTCTACAGAGATTAATGTGTTAGACGAATGACAGGAAACAATCTGAGAGATAAGATTAGAAATGAAGAACTGAGAAAAAAGCTAGGAATAGTCCCCGCCATAGAATATATAAAGAAACAACAGATAAAATGGGCTGGCCACGTGACAAGGCAGAAAGCACAAAACACAACACAACGAGCCTTCAACAAACGTTGTGAGAACACCAGACCCAAGGGTCGACCACGAAAAAGATGGGTCGATGGAATATTAGAAGCACTAGGAAACATAACAGCAGCAGAGGCGAACCGAAGAGCAAAAGACCGCAAATTATATCTCCCTTCGACGCTGAAAGGCAGATGAGGAACGAACGAAGAATAATTGTAATTGTTTCTCAATATCTTATGCCTACGTGACCTGTCCAAATTCATCGCCTGCCTATTATCACATGTTTGTTCTCTCGCCCTTACCTTTTGAGCACTACTTGGTTATTGAATTTATTTGCTCAAATTATTCTTAGAATTGTTTCCCTTGCCAGCATTCAGCTTAATGATCATAAATGTTGCATGCATGACGTTTATCAACGTACTTCATTTATTGTGAATGCTGGAACCATTAGTTGGGCTTCTTTTAATATATCCATAGCAACATTCTTTATTGTTAGTTGTTTCACAGTTAACTGAATCGACTTTATTGTTAGTTGTTTCACAGTTAACAGAATCGACTTTATTGTTAGTATTTCACAGTTAACTGAATCGACGTTATCGTTTTCATCTATAAATGTCGATTGATCTCAATCGTTAGTTCTACAATCATTGCCGATTCTTTATGTTATGAGATAAGACTCACACAGGTCCCGAAGATATGAGATCATCATATCGTTTATTCTTGTATCTTCTAACTCCCTCTACGTTTGTGCAGAATATAGCTGCCTCTGTATTTGCACACACAAGAAGTCACTAGAACTAAAATATTTTCCTTGGTATCTCAAAATATTCAGGTAATTTCCTCTTTAAACCTCTTTTTTTTTTAACGATTGGAATTGAAGGAATATTAGCCATGGCTCATATCTTGATGTGCTTCTGTGCTGGCCATGGCTCATATCTTGATGTGCTTCTGTGCTGGCCATGGCTCATATCTTGATGTGCTTCTGTGCTGGCCATGGCTCATATCTTGGTGTGCTTCTGTGCTGGCCATGGCTCATATCTTAATGTGCTTCTGTGCTGGCCATGGCTCATATCTTAATGTGCTTCTGTGCTGGCCATGGCTCATATCTTAATGTGCTTCTGTGCTGGCCATGGCTCATATCTTAATGTGCTTCTGTGCTGGCCATGGCTCATATCTTAATGTGCTTCTGTGCTGGCCATGGCTCATATCTTAATGTGCTTCTGTGCTGGCCATGGCTCATATCTTAATGTGCTTCTGTGCTGGCCATGGCTCATATCTTAATGTGCTTCTGTGCTGGCCATGGCTCATATCTTAATGTGCTTCTGTGCTGGCCATGGCTCATATCTCAATGTGCTTCTGTGCTAGCCATGGCTCATATCTTAATGTGCTTCTGTGCTGGCCATGGCTCATATCTTAATGTGCTTCTGTGCTAGCCATGGCTCATATCTTAATGTGCTTCTGTGCTAGCCATGGCTCATATCTTAATGTGCTTCTGTGCTGGCCATGGCTCATATCTTAATGTGCTTCTGTGCTGGCCATGGCTCATATCTTAATGTGCTTCTGTGCTAGCCATGGCTCATATCTTAATGTGCTTCTGTGCTGGCCATGGCTCATATCTTAATTTGCTTCTGTGCTGGCCATAGCTCATATTTTAGCCTGTGTGTGTGTGTGCTAGCCATGGCTCATTTCTTGGTGTGTGTCATGTTAGTAATATCTCATATCTTGGTATGTGTCCGTGTTAATCATGTTTCATATCTTTGTGTGTGTCTGTGTTTAGTCATATCTCATATCTTAGTGTCTATCTGTGTTAGTCATGTGTCATATCTTTGTACGTGCATGTCTGTGTTGGTCATATCTCATATCTTTGTGTGCATGTCTATGTTGGTCACATCTCATACATTTGTGTGTGCATGTCTATGTTAGTCATGTCTCATATATTTGTGTGTATGTCCATGCTAGTCACATCTCATATCTTAATGTGTGTCTGTCTATGTTAGTCATGTCTCATATATTTGTGTGTCTTTGTTTATTAATATCTCATATCTTTGTGTGTGCATGTCTATGTTAGTCACACCTCCTATCTTTGTGAGTGCATGACAATGTTTGTCCTGTCTCATATCTTTGTGTGTGCATGACTGTGTTTAGTCATATCTCACATCTTAGTGTGTGTATCTGTGTTAGTCATATCTCATATTTTAGAGTGTGTCTGTGTTAGTCATATCTCATATCTTAGTGTGTGTGTGTGTGTGTATTAGTCATATCTCATGTCTTGGTGTGTGTCAGTGTTAGTCATGCCTCATATCGTTGTGTGCATGTCTGTGTTAGTCACATCTCATATCTTTGTGTGTGCATGTCTGTGTTAGTCACCTCTAGTGACTCGGGCAGATGGTGCTCGTGAACCTGGGAGGGCCGACCATCTAAGGGCAGAATACCCCATACAGAAAAGACAATCTGCTGCCTTGCAGGAAGATTGGGGCAATCAAAGGCTAAGGAAAGCAAACCTGAATAAAATGCTGGCTGAAATCGGATGCACTGGGCCACTGGCGCCGAACACAGTGCAACGTTTTAACAAGTACTCAATCAGAGTGGATCTAACAGACTCTAATTATGATGTTCTGTCTGTGGGGTCGATCAATTCACTTAAACAGACAGCTGTCTTCATGTGAGAGTCTGGAATCCTACTATGATTGAGTCTTGATCACAGAGAGAGAGAGAGAGAGAGAGAGAAGGAATATAGAATAGCACACAATAATCTCTAGTTTCAGCAAAGTCGTTCTCTACTTTTAGCAACGTGAGAGGGTCTATTTTTATCTTTACAAAAATACGAGTTAACAAAGTCACAATCACATTTAACTAATATTATTTGTCACAAACAAATACTAGTAGTGCGCTTATTTGTTTTGTTATATATTTATATACGTTAATTACAATAAATAAGTAATAATATATAGGGCGTCTGACTCGTTACGGAACTTGGCATTGCTTTAACGGTTTTAATGATGATATTATACAAAAAATTGAAGCGGACTTCATTTCGTAAGAAATGTGATTATGTCATAACATATGCTGGAAGTGACCACGACTTGCATACAAACAGGAAAATAATTATTGGGGAAATTCCGGGTTTCATAGCGAGTGAGACACCCCGTACATTTTTGTTACTATATATAGACTAATGTGTTCTACATAATCATGGGAATGATTGCAGTTGGCAATAACCAAATAACACTGGGAGAAATACCTCTACAGGATGTATCTATTTATATCAAGGCAATATTATACACACACACACACACACACAAATGACAAATAGAGAATTATACCAAAATAGGATACCTAATGCAAGAGGGTACCTAATGCTAAAGTAGGAACAGATAGATATAAGACGATTATCATCATCATCATCGAGTGCTTTCTCCGCAACGAAGGTTGGCTACCATGGATCGCCATTCTACTCTGTTTCTTGTTTTGATGGTGCAGGCTGTCATAGATTGACTTGTCCATCTTCCGATGTTACTCGTCCATGTTAGTCTTGGTCTGCCTGCCTCTGCCTCTTTTACCTTGTATTTTTCCTTCCAATATTACTTTTAGTAGGCTTTTGTGTCTTTTAACATACCCCAAAAATTTCATTTGTCTTGTCTTAATTGTATTTAGTAGTTCTCTTTTTATTTTCAGTTGTTTTAAAACTTCATCGTTTGTTATCTTTTGTTTTCATCCAATTCTACCTATTCTTCTATAAATCCACATTTCAAAGGCTTCAATTTTCTGTTCTGTTTTCTTGTCTAATGTCCATGTTTCTGCACCATACAGGAATATTGAGAAGATGTAACATTTTGCCTTTCTTAGTTTCAGCCCTGTTGATATTTGTTTTGTTGTTAGTATATTTTTCATGGCATTAAATTACTTTTTGCCATACCTATTCTTTTGTTTATTTCAATTTTGTATTTTTCATCATTGGTTATAGTATGTCCCAGGTAGTTGTAGCTCTGGACTGTCTCCAGATGTATTCCCTCAACTGTGCTATTTAATTGTAGCTCTTGCGATCATTATAGGAAACCATAGTTTAGGAAAAAGAAATGACAGAGGAGAAAGATTAATACAATTCTGTGAAGAAAACAAGCCGATAATATGTAACACCTACTTTGAGGAAGAGAAAAGGAAACTATACACATGGAAAAGCCCTGGAGATAAGAAGAGGAATCAAATAGATTACATAATGATAAAGGAAATGTTCCGTAACAGCGTAAAGAAAGCCAAACCTACACAGGAGCAGATATTAATTCAGATCACAATCCTGTAACAATATATATATATATATATATATATATATATATATATATATATATATATATATATTGACATTAATTTTCACTAAGATATCCACTTGCTTTACACACTGACATATCCCCAATATACGTAGGGCGAGATACAATGCTGGGTCCTGTGCAAGGTCTAACACTTGATTATAGGGATCGTCGGACATGGAGTGTCTAGAAATTCTGCTCCACGTGCCGCCTTCGGCTCAAAAGGACAATAGATAGACAGACACATAGACGAACAGACAGACAGACAGTCATACAGATAGATAGATAGATAGATGATGGATGGATGGATGGATTGATGGATAGATGGATAGATGGATAGATAGATAGATAGATAGATAGATAGATAGATAGATAGATAGATAGATAGATAGATAGATAGATGATAGATAGATAGATGATAGATAGATAGATAGATAGATAGATAGATAGATAGATAGATAGATAGATAGATAGATAGATAGATAGATAGATAGATAGATAGATAGATAGATAGATAGATAGATAGATAGATAGATAGATAGATAGATAGATAGATAGATAGATAGATAGATAGATAGATAGATAGATAGATAGATAGATAGATAGATAGATAGATAGATAGATAGATAGATAGATAGATAGATAGATAGATAGATAGATAGATAGATAGATAGATAGATAGATAGATAGATAGATAGATAGATAGATAGATAGATAGATAGATATCCCCGATATATCATTTCATTATACAACTCCCTCATCTCACTTTCTTACTTCCATCGAAATGCCTAAACCTATGTTTTATTTTCATCAGATATATTTACCAATCTAACAGATTATTCAAATATCTAATTTATCTATTTAAAAAAATGCTCTATTCAACATCTTCTTTCCTCTAATCTCTAAATACTCTAAAAATTTTCACTTGATATTCACTTCTTAGATGTTCTGACATATGCCCCCAAATACACTTACTTTTTCTCTCTCATTTTCAACTCTCTCACTCTCTTTCGCGCGCTCTCTCCATCTCACTCTTTCTCTCTTCTCCATTATGGTTAAATGTTTATAAAAACATCCAAGATATATACTATTTACAATTTGGCAGATGTCTAAAATATATCATTTGTGTCCACAACTTTCTCTCTCTCTCTCTTCATTATTTTTAGACATAGCAAACGGATCATGTCTATTAATAACCACCCAGCTTATAAGTCAGATCTCCCCAACCATCCACCTTTTCTTTCATTCTCGCTCACTCCCCGAATCCTCACAAAGAAGGGACGAGCAAATCTTGTTCTCGAGCTCTCCAGTAAATGTCCCCGACCATCCAACGCTCACCACTGAACGGGTTCAACCTAATCCCAGACCTAATCTCGTGAGGGACATATCCCCTGTCCGAGAAGAAGTGACTCAAACTTCTGATCTGCTCAGGTCGACATGCCGTGTCGGTCAAATGCTGCCTCTCCCTCATCTGTTTCCATTCCATGAAAATATAAGGCACTTTGATAGAAGAGAAGAATCGCGAGGCTGTGGCAAGTGCTCGACACTCGTAACCCTCTGTGAAAGATAACAAGATCAACATGTGCAATGTTATTATTTTAAATATTTTTTTAATGATTAAACACGGTTTATAGTTTGAACAAAAAGAGGTCTGTTATTGTCGAATGATCACGTTCATTGCAAAAAGGGACAACCTCATAGTGCTCATAATACCCTGATCACGCCCTCAGCACGTTCCCAGTATGAAGCACGCTCGGCACACACTAGCGAAAGCGTCGAATATGCCTTCTACTCCGATGGAAGAAAATAGATGAAGTGAGTGATAACGACCGAATAATTTTAATTGATATTTTATTATTATTATTTTTCATGACAGTAGTGTCCCCTGCTTTGAATTTAGTTCGTTCTAGAATGCCGGTCGAACTGTGAAATGTTGGAAGTTCGCAGTAATTTTCTCCGCTAAAAAATAGTGGAGATTAAATTAATTCATTCAAAGACCATAAAGAATACCCAATATTGATAAACTTAAACAGCAAAATGATCCCTATAATCAGCCTGCACCATCAAAGCAAGAAACAGAGTAGAATAGCGATCCATGGTAGCCAACCTTCGTTGCGGAGAAGGCACTCAATGATGAATGATGAAGCAGCAAAAATATATAATTTAATATAATGCTAGCACAATTCCTCTTCTTCTTCTTCTTCTTTCCTTCCTCATCCGCATTTCAGCGTCGAGGGGAGATATAATTTGCGGTCTTTTGCTCTTCTGTTCGCCTCTGCTGTTGTTATGTTTCCTAGTGCTTCTAATATTCCATCTGTCCATCTTTTTCGTGGTCGACCCTTGGGTCTGGTGTTCTCACAACGTTTGCTGAAGGCTCGTTGTGTTGTGTTTTGATCTTTCTGCCTTGTCACGTGACCAAACCATTTTATCTGTTGTTTCCTTATATATTCACATTTAAATGCACAATTAAATGCCATAAATAAAAAAAATAAAATATGAAAACACACAATCAAAGAAACAAATAATGTATAAATAACATTTTAAGTTTTGTGTAACTTAGTGAGAAGTGTTGAATCTCTAAGTGGTTGGTGGAGAGAAGAGAAATGTGGCTGCTTGAAAGTGGACAGGGTAACTAGTAAAGTGAAAGTTAAGGTTCTCTCCATGCCTTACGTAAGGGTAATGTGGTGTTAGTGACCATATTTTTCCATGATCACACATTTGGGTGAGGTGGTCGGTATCACGTCAGGCCGTCTTTACTTCCCAGAAAAAATTTATAGTATCCTTTTTATAGAGTCACTAGATGATAAAAGAGGGCAGGGCATTTTTTATCTGAAACTGGAGGATTTTTTTTTAAAGTTTATTTTATCCACAAAAAAAATATTTTTTTTCACAAAATGGCAGGACATAATAACATGTGATGCTTATTTTCAAGGCATATCGTCATCATCATCATCAACATCTCATCATTATCATCATGTGCCATACCGTTTTACGTTGGCAATCATATCCTTCCACAATCTTCTATCTACAGTGTATGATCATATAAATACATAGTATAAATATACATGATTAAATAATAGAAAAAAAAATCAGGAGAATGTGATTTGTGATTGATATGGCAAGTATATGATTTGACTTTTGTTTGTTACCGCAATTTAATAAACCAAGGGCTGGTCATTATAATTCTTATAACAGCCAGACTATTCTATACTAACTGTGTTAATTGTTCAACGGACTTCCCTTGGCGATCAAGTAATTATGTTGCGTTTGCACGAACAACAGGTTTGAGGTCTTCGTTTTGTGAAAGTTTGACGATGAACTTGTACGACACCGATATGGAGACCAACTAAGGAGAGATGTCCAAAGAGATGTCCAGAGAGATGTCCAGAAAGATGTCCAGAGATATGTACAGAGAGATGTCCAGAGAGATGTCCAAAGAGATGTACAGAGAGATGTACAGAGAGATGTCCAAAGAGATGTCCACAAAAAGATGTCCAGAGAGATGTCCAGAGAGATCTACAGAGAGATGTCCAGAGAGATGTACAGAGAGATATCCAGAGAGATGTCCAAAGAGATGTCCAGAGAGATGTCCTGAATACCTAGTTAACAGAATGTACATGTTTGAGACTCGTGTATAAATCTTCGTGTCCTGAGATGTCGAGGGCTCAGACGTCGAGTGCTAAGATATCGAGTACTGAGATGTCGAGTCCTGAGATGCCGACTCCTGAGATGTCGAGTGCAGAGATGTCGAGTACTGAGATGTGGAGTTCTGAGATGTCGAGTCCTGAGATGTCGAGTGCAGAGATGTTGAGTATTGAGATGTGAAGTTCTGAGATGTCAAGTGCTGAGATGTCAAGTGCTGAGATGTCAAGTGCTGAGATGTCAAGTCCTGAGATGTCGAGTTCTAAGATGTCGAGTGCTGAGATGTCGAGTTCTGAGATGTCGAGTGCTGAGATGTCGAGTGCTGAGATGTCGAGTTCTGAGATGTCAAGTGTTGAGATGTCAAGTCCTGAGATGTCGAGTTCTAAGATGTCAAGTGCTGTGATGTCAAATCCTGAGATGTCGAGTTCTAAGATGTCGAGTACTGAGATGTTGAGTCCTGAGATGTCGAGTACTGAATGGCCGAGTGCTGAGATGTTATCTGTATCCAGTTTAAGTAAACAAGCGAGAATCAGACGTCTCGCCATGCGCTCCTCTTATAAACAACATCAATATCTGACAGCAACGGCTTTCACTTTAATATGACACTTTTGGGTTGTGAACACCGTGGTCAGACTTTTTATAGCAGAAGCTATAAGTAACAATTGTTGATTGATCAAGAAAACATAAGGGAACGATGGACAGAATACATTAAAGATCTTTATAATGATGAACGAACGGAAGTAGATATGAAGGATAATGGAGAAGGACCAGAAATACTAAGAGAAGAAGTGGAAGATGCCTTGCGCAATATGAAAGCAGGCAAAGCTCCTGGACCAGATAATATAACTAAAGAAGAGATTGAAGCCATGGGTGATTTTGGAATAGGAATAATAACAAAAATATTGAATGATATCTACAACAGTGGATATATACCAGACGACATGCTCAAATCAATATTCATAGCCCTACCAAAGAAATCGGGTAGGATTGAATGCGATGATCATCGCACAATAAGCCTTATGAGTCATATGACTAAGATATTACTAAGAATCATCATGCGAAGAATGCGAAACAAAATCAGTGCAGAAATTAGTGATGAACAGTGTGGTTTTGTTAGAGATAAAGGAACAAGCAATGCCATTTATATCATAAGATCTTTAGTAGAAAGAGCCATAGAGGTGAAAACAGATCTATACCTATGTTTCATAGATTACACCGAGGCATTTGACAAAGTAAAGCACCAAGAAATAATCAAAATTTTAGAAAGCATAAACATAGACAGCAAAAATCTAAGAATAATAAAGAACATGTACTGGCAACAAACAGCGGCCATAAGAACCGGAAACCAATTGGGAATGTTTCAACAAATAAAACAGGGTGTTAGACAAGGTTGTGTGCTGTCACCAGATTTGTTTAATATTTATAGTGAGATTATTTTAAGATCCATAAGGGACATGCCTGGAATAACAATTGGAGGTCATAATATAAATAATCAAAGGTATGCTGATGATACAGTCTTAATCGCTAAGAGTGAAAATGAGTTACAAGAAATGTTGGACATTATAGTGAAACAAAGCAAAAATAAAGAACTCAGCGTTAATAGCAAAAAGACAGAGGTAATGGTAACAACAAAGAAAAAGACATCACCTCAGTGCAAAATAAAGACAAGTGGAACAATATTAAAACAGGTAAATGAATTTAAATATTTGGGAACTTTGATAACCTCAGTCGGAAGATGTACAAAAGAGGTAAGATGCAGAATGGCTCAGGCAAAAGCAACTTTCCAAAAAATGAGGAAGATATTATGCAATCCATTTTTGACAATAGAAACAAGAAAAAGAGTTCTTAAATGTTATGTAGAGCCAGTCTTAACATATGGATGCGAATCATGGACAATAGGACAACAGACAAGAAAGTCACTGGAGTCTGTAGAAATGTGGTTTTACAGAAGAATGTTGAGAGTACCATGGACAGCTAAGAAGAGTAATGACAACGTTCTGAGAGAGGTCAAAGCAAAAAGAGAGCTAATTTCCAATATTAGGAAGAAACAATCATAATTTTTTGGCCATGTAATGAGAAGAGAACAACTGGAATATATTGTAGCAAGTGAAAAAATTGAGGGACGAAGAGATAGAGGGAAGCAAAGAGAAAAAAATAACAGACAGCTTAAGAGAATGGCTTGGCAGAAGGTCAACAACAGAAATGATAAATAGCTGCCGAGATCGAAAGTTGTGGAGAGACATGATCACCTACGCCAGTAGGCCCGGTGCTTGATGATGATGATGATGATAAGTAACTACCTCACAACACCCCCCTCCCACCTTTTTCTCTGGGGTTACTGAGACCTTTTATTGCAGGTGGAATCAGGTGTGAGAATGTTACTTCATGTTTAACCCTTCCTTCATTCGAGTAATGAGACATTCCAACCTTTCTGCATCATCGATAGTTGATGGTGAGAGCTTTCAAATCCTGTCACACTCCTTCACTTGGTACACGTGGCATCAATAAACAGCACCTCCCCCCCCCCCCCATTAGTATCGTGATTACATTACAATCCCCATCACTACTATACTACTACTACTGCTGATACTTACTACTTTTACCTACTACTTTTCTATCTACTGTACTTTCGAGCCGAAGACGGCACATAGGGCAGAACCACAATCTCAAAAACAGAAACCTTGCGTGCCAAAATGGCACATATTGAAGAGATCACTGCTTCTAAAATCTATGGTTCTGTTTCCATAACAATACTTTTTACAATGACAGCTTGTCAAGCTATCGATCAAACTCCTTAGTTGCCTCTTACGACATGTCTGGAAGGTCACAGTGTCACTATTCTTTACTTCCTTTATAATGAGGCCCTGGTAACACACGGGTGGTACCTAATTCTGCTACTACTACTATTATCTGCTGCTACAATTACCCACTGCTACTACTACTATTATCTGCTGCTACAATTACCCACTGCTACTACTACTATTATCTGCTGCTACAATAACCCACTGCTACTACTACTATTATCTGCTGCTACAATTACCCACTGCTACTACTACTATTATCTGCTGCTACAATTACCCACTGCTACTACTACTATTATCTGCTGCTACAATTACCCACTGCTACTACTTCTACTGAGCCGCGATAGCTCGGTGGTTAGTGAACTGGACTACACAAGACAAGAGGTAGGGTTCGATCCCAACCGACGGCTTCCAGGTTCACCCAGCCTTAAATGGGTACCGGATTTTTTTCTGGGAATGTAATGCGGCACGGGCGTAATACCGACCACATTACACCAAAAATCTTGTGCCGAAGGTCTGTAAAATTTATGGTCACTAACACCATATTCCGTATACGCCACTTGGCGCGACGGGAGCTCTTTATTTGTTTAAACTTACTATTAAGATAGATACTAGCATTTACTTCCAACTTTGTAAGGTGAAATGGGAGAGAAAAGAGAGAGAGAGAGAGAGAGAGAGAGAGAGAGAGAAAGAGAGAGAGAGAAAGAAAGGAGTGCAGGTTTGGATAAAGTTAAGAAAGATTAGTTCACTAAATACCATTGATTGCGATTGTTTATGTAACTAGGGTGATCAAATATCCAACCGGAGTTGTATCTTCTTACGATTAATGACAACAATGTGAAAGACTAAGTGTACATACAATACAACATATAAAAGTTAACAAATGTTAGACAAATTATGACAAAAAACGTCAATGAAACGGAAGGCTTAAAAGCATATATCTGGTACGTACCAATGTCGACTTTGACAACAGCTTCTCGTGTAGTGGTTATATATAGCAAGTCATCCATCGTCAAAGTGGAAACGTTACACTCAAAGCCACTTGTTTCCTCGACAACACTCGCCTTTCGGAAAATCCAGTGTGGGCGCTCACACGTCTCCAGCACGCGGATGCCACCTTGATTGTCTTCATTTCTGGACAGACTCACGTTCTTGTGGCTGTCCGACAAAGCGTTGGCCAGAAGAACGATCTTATCGTTCCACCGGTCAGCACAGACTCCAGCAACGAATCTTTTAATATTCTCCTCGTAAGGCTCAATAGCAATCACTTTATGACCCATGGCGGAGGCCAGAAGACTGTAGTAACCGATATTGGCCCCAACATCGATGACTGTGGCTTCAGGAAATCTAGATAGGGCAACTTGGAAGGCACGTGTGATGTGAGGTTCCCACAGACCGTTAGACAACAGGCCGGCTGATATAAATTTGTCTCGTTCTCGCTCATAGACGCAGATATTGAACGACGGCACCGACTTGGAAGTTGTGCAGTTGAAGTAGTTGGGAACGTCTGTAGATCTGTGCAGCTTTCTTAAAGAGCTAAGATCAATGACCTTGAATCGATCTATTAGAGATGAGTGTACGTCATAGATGTGGAATAGATGACGATAGTTTGATGATCCCTTATCGATTGTTGACGGAAGTGGTCCCAACGATTCTTCTGGATCAAGGTTATCTCGTCTGCTGCTACTGATCATGCGTAGAATCGCTACCATGCAGATGGTACACACAGCTACAATGCAGCCCGCTGCAATAAAACATAAAAATATATTTATGAAAAGTTAACCTTTTCAAATAGTTTTCTTTTATCAGTACAAAGTGACTAAAATATACTCTCCTCCCATTCTACCACTTCCCCTTACCCCCTCTCTCAGTATAAAAGAACATGTAAGTAAAAAGTAAATTGATATTTTGAGAAAAAAAATAATTAAACCGAAGCAGCAAATGCACTGGCAGATATATTTTGTGTTAGACGAGAATAAAACAAAATAAATCGATTCAAACTACATTTCTTCTGCATGCCAACAGAGCACATTAATTAAGAACAATTCTTGAATACGTTTTTAGTTGCCCTGTGGACGACGGGCAAAAACGATGTATTCAGTTATCAAGGACTTGAGAATATGTATGTTTGTGTGCTGCTCTCTTTTTTTTAAAATTCACTTTGTTCATAGTTGATTGTGCTCATGAATTGTAATAAATGTGGGATTATTTACACTTTTCAATTGAATGGAAATTTTTAATTTCCACGGTTTAATTGTTTGTTAATTTATTTCTTCTTCTTCTTCTTTCGTTTTCTTCTTCTTTCTTTTTCTTCTTCTTCTTCTTCTTCATCTTCATCATCATTATCTCACAACCCTTGGGGTACCACTCGCAGACTTCATCAATCCTTTCCATTTCTATCAACTTCAATCATTCTTTGGTACTCTGGACAATCCAGAGCTGTCCATTCTTTGATCTTATCTGTTCATCACTTTCTCTGCTGAATAATCCCTCTAGTTTCTCTCACAGTTCCTTGCACAATAATCTTTGCTAGGGCAGTCGATCGAGATACGTGGCCAAACGATTTCATTTTGTGATACTCCACATTAGTCAAATGATCATGATGTACTCCCATTGTTCGTTGTAACAATGCGCACATTTTTAAATTTGTGATGATCTAATAATGTGTTTATAAAGTCTCACTACACTTGGTATCTAGGTCAATTTGAAAAAAATGTTTATGACGTCATCACATTATGTGCTCAACAAAGTGCTTCTTTTCAGTAGCAATAGTAACTGCTACGGTACAGTGTATATCGATGTTTTGAGGAAGCTGGAAAGTAACAATGACATATACATTATAACAGGTGTTGGAAATGTCCACCACGGGCTTCAAGACATGTCTGTACACGCCTCTTCATATTGTCAAATACCTTGCGCAAGGTGTCTGTTGTTATTTCTTGAATGGCATTTCTGATTGCTTCTTTCAGCTCCTCAATTGTGTGCACATTAGTTTTGTAAACTTTGCCTTTCAAGAACCCCCATAGATAATAATCTAATGGAGTAAGTTCTGGAGACCGAGCAGGCCAAATTCCTTTAGATATTATGCGATTGGAGAAGATTTCTTCCAAAAAACGAAGTGATGCTCTAGCTGTGTGTGCAGTTGCACCATCTTGTTGGAACCAAGCTTCTTCAATTTCACGTTCATTCAGCTGTTCTAAAAAAGGTTCCAGAATTTCAGTAACATACCGATGGGCATTTATAGTGTTGTTGAAGAAAATGGGTCCAATTATACGCCTTCTACTGACGGCACACCATACCCCAATTTTCGCATCGTGTATAGGCGCTGCATGAGATGCATTGGGATTGAAACTGCTCCAAATACGATAATTTTGGCTATTAACGTATCCAGATAGATGAAACCATGCTTCATCTGAGAAGAATGTTACATCGAGAATTGACTCGTCTTCTTCAGCTAAAAATGCTTGAAACCACGTGCAGTAGTTGACTCTGGATTGATTGTCACGCTCTTTTAGTTCATGCACAACAGAAATCCTGTATGGATGGAAATGTAACCGCTGTTTTACAACTTTGTGCAATGTGCTCAATGGTAAGTTCACTTGTTGCGACAGTTTTCTTAATGACTTGTCTGGACTTTTAAGGATTCTGTCTTGGATATCTAAACATATTTCATCATTCACAGCAGGCCTACCAGATCGTGGAGCATCTTCCACATTTCCAGTAGCAATAAACTTATTCAACAAATTTCTAACCGTAATGCGATGAGGAGGTTGTTTATCGGGAAATCTTGCTATAAATCTTTGAACAACTACCCGTGTGTATCGACCACCATTTCTAAACACTTGTTCAACCAGAAAAATTCGTTCTTCTCTTGATAACACCATTCTGCTTTGAGTGCAAAGAATTACTCCAGCAGACGACAGCCATTCACTGCACAATTGACAGTGGGAGCACATAATGTGATGACGTCATAAACAATTTTTTTCAAATTGACCTAGATACCAAGTGTAGTGAGACTTTATATAAAACACCCTTTTTAAGAGCTGCTTGTTTCAGTGCTCGAATGTGACCTGCACGCAAAATGTTGCTGTCACTTGCACAAACGCTTAACTTAGTGGGCGTGGAAGAAGACTAATCAAGTAACACAAAACTCGAGCAGTCAGTCGTTAGACACTGCGAGACTTGCTGAGGAGGGGGTCTGAGCAGCTATGGGTATGTTGATAACACGATGATGACCTGCTAATAACTCAATAACTCAATAACAAACGCTTACGCGCCGCAGGCACTCTCTCTTCCCCCCCCCCCTTTCTCTCTCTCACACACACACTCTCTCTCTCATGCATGCATATACACACAAACATTTTCATATCAGGTTAGGATTGATGTCCACAAATAATTCCCTAAAGCAGAAACTTCCCACTATTAATAAAATTATTATTTTACATTTAAAGAAGTAAAAACAAATAATAAACGAGTTAAAAGAGGCACGATGGAAGCTGTGAAGGAATTTTAATGAAGGATTGGAAACGAATTGTGTTTGTAAATAGACATTTATGATGACACAATTTAGACAGTTGTTGAAATCTTATCAGCGTTTTTTTTTTTCAATGTTATTTTCCTTAATATCAGATGTGCTGAAGTGTGTGTAAAACTAATGAGAAAATGTGGATGAAGTGTTAAAGAATTTGTTGTTGTTGACGTAATGCCACCAGTTGATGCGGGCACTGTGTCCACTGAAGCGGCGGGTCGTAATGGCTTTCTTGATATTGACAGCTTTTACTGGAGAAGATGGAGTTCGTCTAGTCCCAGGCTATGCTGGGAAACTACTTGTCCAGCCTGGAGGTATTGCAATACTAGGTCTTCTATGTCAGTAAGAGCTACCGGGAACACGGCGATCCAAGCTTCTGTTAGTCAGCATGGTTTGACTCTGACTGTTCCTGGGGGAGACCGACGAGAAGGTAGAACTGCTAAGTCTTGGTCAGCTGATGGTTGCTGACCCTGTTTTTGAGACCGCAGGTGGCAGGCACATAAGGTCCCCAAATGTTACAGACCATATCTAACATAAGA
The DNA here is from genome assembly GCA_032433765.1 of Megaustenia siamemsis. Classification (NCBI taxonomy): domain Eukaryota; kingdom Metazoa; phylum Mollusca; class Gastropoda; order Stylommatophora; family Ariophantidae; genus Megaustenia; species Megaustenia siamemsis. Next base: position 94,029,968 of record JAVIAB010000073.1, read on the forward strand.
CGAAGATGAGTGTTTCCCATGATAATTACCCTCTTTCCGTATGTAAACTTTTTATCAATGCAATGGAAGAGATTGCAGGGCAAAAAATGTTCATGTTTTTAAGAATCGAACTACATATTTATATTTAACTAACATATAACATATTGTATTTGAATTTTTAGATAATTGAACAAGGTACTAGATTTCAACAATATCAAAATGATACAAGACATGTAAAAAAATACGACTTAATGATGGTTCACACTGATCAAATTGGGAGTGCCGCACTGGGCGGCTAAACGTACGGAAAGAGTTAACAGTCGTTAGAATAGATTTTTGATAAAACACATACATATTTATATATTGATAAACCTATGTTAAAATACGCATACATTTAAGCTGCTCTCTCAAAAGTTTATTGTATTTTGGAAGTGTGAAGTAAAAAAAAAAAACGTCATTCAAGATAGTAACAGTCAGCTGTGCCATTTCGTGTTAAGTAATTCTATATTATCAATTTACATTAATTTAATGTAAATAATTTCTTTACTTTAAGTGCTTGATTTTATGGATGTTTAAGTTTACAAAAATAACACGTAATAGTCACATTTGGAACTTTCTGCAGTTGAAAACCTGAAAGACACACAAATTACCCATATAATTTTATTTGTTTAATGTGATGATCTCACAGCTACAATAATTCACGTATAATAAAACATACATAAAGTGGACATACAACGGTAAAGAAGGTGTTCGTTCTTATCTCTCGATCTCATAGATGTGCATAAAGAATAGGTCCATAGAATGTTACATAAAGAATAGGCCAACAGAATGTTACATAAAGAATAGGCCCACAGAATGTTACATAAAAGAATAGGTCCATAGAATGTTACATAAAGAATAGGCCCACAGAATGTTACATAAAGAATAGGCCCACAGAATGTTACATAAAGAATAGGCCCACAGAATGGTATTTAAAGAATAAGTACATAGAATGTTACATAAAGAATAGGCCCACAGAATGTTACATAAAGAATAGGCCCACAGAATGTTACATAAAGAATAGGCCCACAGAATGTTACATAAAGAATAGGCCCACAGAATGTTACATAAAAGAATAGGTCCATAGAATGTTACATAAAGAATAGGCCCACAGAATGTTACATAAAGAATAGGCCCACAGAATGTTACATAAAGAATAGGCCCACAGAATGGTATTTAAAGAATAAGTACATAGAATGTTACATAAAGAATAGGCCCACAGAATGTTACATAAAGAATAGGCCCACAGAATGTTACATAAAGAATAGGTACATAAAATGTTACATAAAGAATCATCATCATCATCGAGTGCCGTCTCCGCAATGAAGGTTGGCTACCATGGAGCTCCATTCTGCTCTGTCTCTTGCTTTGATGGTGCAGGTTGTCATAGGCTGATTTGTCCATCTTTTGATGTTACTCGTCCATGTTAGTCTTGGTCTGCCTCTGCCTCTTTTACCTTGTATTTTTCCCTCCAGGATTACTTTTAGTAGGCTGTTGTGTCAGAATACGAAGATTGTGGAGGGACATGATCACCTACGCCAACCGGTATGGCACATGATGATGATGATAGATTACATATTAGTCGTATGTCCATGTCATCTAGATGTATCTCTTTTAGGCATTCTATAAGTTGTTTGTGGTGTACTCGAAAGCTTTGGTGTAGTCTATAAAGCAGGCATATATTGGTTTGTTTACTTCTGTGTACTTTTCGATTAATGTTCTCATGCAGAAAATGGCTTCTTTTGTCCCGCTATTTTTCCTAAATTCAAATTGCTGCTTATCTAATTCACTATTGATTTTATTTCTTTTGAGTGTTTCTCTTTAGTTTGATTTTCATTTTAATCATTACAGGATTGTAATCTGAATTAATATCTGCTCATGGGTAGGTTTTGGCTTTCTTTACGCTGTTACGGAACCTTTCTTTTATCATTATGTAATCTATTTAATTCCTGCTCTTATCTCCAGGGCTTTTCCATGTGTATAGTTTCCTTTTCTCTTGCTCAAAGTAGGTGTTACATATTATCAGCCTGCTTTCTTCACAGAATTGTATTAATCTTTATCCTAAGTCATTTCTTTTTCCTAAAGCATGAATTCCTATAATGGTCTTATATCTACTTTTTCCTACTTTAGCGTTCATGTCACCCATTAAAATCAAGATGTATGAAGATTTCACTTGCTTCATAACTTTATTTAGATCTTCATAGTATGCCTCTATTTGTTCATCAGTGTAGTTTTGAGTAGGTGCATATGTCTGCATTATTGCTATGTCGAACGGTTTTGTTTTCAACTTGAATAGTATAATCCTATCACTGTATGTCCAGTGGGTACTTATATATTTTTTACACATAAAGAATAGGCCCACAGAATGTTACATAAAGAATAGACCAACAGAGCGTTACATTACATAAACTACCACTGAAAGAGTACATGAAATATTTTATAGAATGGTCTTACTACCAGCGAAGGGAAGAGAACTCTTGTAATGAACGCACACCTCTAAACGAAAATAAAAGAAAGGAATCACTTCAAAAAGTGGATCATGTTCTCCTAATAGAGAGCAGTGGCGTTACCAATTAATGTTGCAGTCTCCGGATAAAAGAAAAAGATAACAAAAATTATACTTATTTGCAAAATATTGAAGCAGAAACAGCACAATTATAAACAGTATATTTATTAAAAACATACCACCTTATCGGTACAGCATGATTCTTCCATTTCCTAGGGTCTGCGCGGAAGTTTACTGAGGGACTGTATGTCAAGGTCACACATTCATCTTAGTTGACATTTAGTTCGACAGTTTAGGTTTTTTACTAACCCTCCCCCAACCCATCCACACCCCATTCAACGATAGTAAAATGTAATTGAATCTACAGAGAACCAAGCTAAGGTCTATTTTTGTTAAAGAAAACTTTGTTTCAAAATTTACGTGACTACTTTATTTCAAAATATTCTACTTCTTTCTTTCCTCATTTGCCTTTCAGCGTCGACGGGAGATACAATTTGCGGTCTTTTGCTCTTCTGTTCGCCTCTACTGTTGTTATATTTCCTAGTGCTTCTAATATTCCGCCGATCCATCTTTTTCGTGGTCGACCCTTGGGTCTGGTGTTCTCACAATGTTTATTGAGGACTCGATGTGTTGTGTTTTGATTACTTTGCCTTGTCACGTGGCCAAATCATTTTATCTGTTGTTTCTTTGTATATCCTATGGCGGGGGTTATTCCTAGCTTTTTTCTCAGTTCTTCATTTCTGATCTTGTCTCTCAGGCTGTTTCCTATCATTCGTCTAACACATTTCATCTCAGTAGTGGTTATTTTTCTTATTGTTGTTGCATCTGGTGTCCAGGACTGGCAATCAAAATATTACTTTTCCATTTCATCTTAAAAAAGACTTCAACTATTTAATCTTTAAAAAAATACAACTTGAAAATGGAATCAAAAGAAGAGCAAAACAATAGTTGATTTTATTTTTTAATGCTCCAAAGAGATACAATATTGTGTATGTGAGTTGTTTTCTGAATCATCTTAATCCTCGTCTAATATCGTCGCTATACTCGTTAATTTCTGAATCATCTTAATCCTGTACATAAGACCGTCGCTATACTCGTTAATTTCTGAATCATCTTAATCCTGCACATAAGACCGTCGCTATACTAGTTAATTTCTGAATCATCTTAATCCTGCACATAAGTCCGTCGCTATACTCGTTAATTTCTGAATCATCTTAATCCTGTACATAAGACCGTCGCTATACTCGTTAATTTCTGAATCATCTTAATCCTGTACATAAGACCGTCGCTATACTCGTTAATTTCTGAATCATCTTAATCCTGTACATAAGACCGTCGCTATACTCGTTAATTTCTGAATCATCTTAATCCTGTACATAAGACCGTCGCTATACTCGTTAATTTCTGAATCATCTTAATCCTGTACATAAGACCGTCGCTATACTCGTTAATTTCTGAATCATCTTAATCCTGCACATAAGACCGTCGCTATACTCGTTAATTTCTGAATCATCTTAATCCTGCACATAAGACCGTCGTTATACTCGTTAATTTCTGAATCATCTTAATCCTGTACATAAGACCGTCGTTATACTCGTTAATTTCTGAATCATCTTAATCCTGCACATAAGACCGTCGTTATACTCGTTAATTTCTGAATCATCTTAATCCTGTACATAAGACCGTCGTTATACTCGTTAAACAATTCGGGCAGTGTTCATTCTCCAAATAATTCCCTGGGCATCATGAGGGATCCTGGAACAATGCATGAACTGTAGTACACGCATTATGGGTAACTTTGATGAAACGTTCCGGTAGCTTTGGTTAATTAAGTTTACATGAGATTAGATCAACAATTCATTGATAGCTTTCCTGTTTGATTTAAACGGCACGCTGCGCTCCTGTCAAAGGGATGTTTGATGAATTCCAACTCTTTTATTGATTAAACTGGCTACTAATTGTGGTCTATTCTGTTGTCTTGTGTATTTTTTTTTATTTCCTCTTTATAAAGGTTGTTTATTTTTTGGAATTGGCTGTGCCCATTGTATCAATCATCAGTATTACACATTAAAGTACATAACAGAGATGGTAGTTCGCCGTTGATTATTCTTTTTAACTCCCCCCCCCCCCCACCCTTTATTTCCTTCCAGTGTCGAGCTGACTGAGCGACATTGTCGCCGGTTATTCTAATAAAATAGCGTTTCTATAAATAAGTAATTGACAGGAATCGAGGCCATCCGTCTCCCTTTTGGGGGTATGGTACTTGTGTCCATGGTGATGACGATGATCACGATGATGATGATAATGATAATGATGATTACACTTTGAACATAAATGGTATCTATCAAATCTCATTGCACTGCATTCATTTATTCGTAATTCACATCATGTTTTAATCTAATCTCTTTCCAAATTAATTACAGGGAGTTGGGTATTTACACTCCGTGCTTCAATTTGTGGAAGCCCAGGGTTCGGAAAACGATTTCGATTACAAAAAAAAAAGAGAATGGTCTTGTTCTGTTCACGAAAAGAAGAAAGCAATCGAGGACAAAATTCTGGACACTAAACAAATAATGCTTGCACAAATGAACAGGAGCTCATACAATCCATTCCCAAAGGGCCGCTATGGGATACCTTCATTACGACTTTTAGACCTTAATTAGTCACCCCTTACTGACGTCACAAAAGTCTATATATATATATATATATATATATATATATATATATATATATATATATGTTACGGCCTCATACTATTTATTACCACACACAAAAAAACAGAGGATAACAGATGGTTCAAAGCTGTTTTTTTGCTTTTCTCTCAGGTTTCGCTGTTACAGCCAGCAACATCTATAAGCAAATGACAGATACAAGGAAGCGATCACCAAGACTGAAAATGAAAGTTACTTCTCCAGATGGACTCAAAGAATATAATATTTGTTTTTCGCCCAGACGGCGCTTTTATCAATAGTATAAGTGAATTAAACGATTTATCTTCCTCTTCTACCTTTTAGCTCCCAGTGGAGCATAGGTCTTCAACAAGCACTTTCCAAGTCGTTCTGTTTTTTGCATTTCTTTTAAGATCATTCCATGTCTTCCGTAATCATCTTCATCTCTGCTTCGATCTGTCTTCTCCAAGAATTCCTTGGTCTTCCTCTTTGTCTTTTCCCCTGGGGATTCCAAAAAGGGCCTGTTATGTAATACTCTCAGTTGGCTTCCGTAGTGTGTGTCCTATCCATCACCATCGTCTACGCTGCATCTCTTTATCCACTGATATTTGACCGGTACATTTCCATAATTCCACGTTAGTGACTTTGTCCTGCCATTTCCATCCCTTTATTCTGCGTAAGCATCCATTAATGAAAGTCTGTACCTTCGTGATTGTCAATTTTGTTATTCTCCATGTTTCACAGCCATATAATAGGAGCGACTTAACATTTGAGTTGAACATTTTTATTTTTGTATTTAATCTAATTTCTTTGGATTTCCATATGTTTCGCAGTGCAATGAAAGCTCCTCTTGCTTTTGATATCCTTATTTTGGTATCATTTTTTGTTCCTCCCTCTTTATCTATATTACTGCCCAGATATATTTAAGATTGTACGTCTAGTAGAGGTATTTCTCCTAGTTTTATTTGGTTATTGCCAACTGTATTAATTCTCATAATGTTGGTTTTATCTCTATTAATCTTCAGTCCTAGCTGTTGTGATCTCTCATCAAGTATGCTCATTTTATCCTGCATCTGTTGATGGCTGTGTGATAGGAGAGCTATGTCATCAGCAAAGTCTAAATCATCAAGTTGTTTGGTCAGTGACCATTGGATCCCATTTCTGTTGTTTTGAGTTATTTTCATAATCCAATCTATGGCCAGTAGAAAGAGAAATGGGGACAGAAGGCATCCTTGCCTTACTCCTGTTCTTATTTCAAATGCTTCTGTAAGCTGTCCTTCATGCACCACACTACATTTTGTTCCTTCATACATTGTTTTTATCAGGTTAATAAACTTTATGGGGATTCCGTAATGACTCAGCAACTTCCAAAGCATTCTTCTGTCTAAACTATCAAATGCCTTTTCGTAATCTATGAATCCAATATAAAGTGGGGATTTTAGTTCTAAACTTTGTTCAACTATTATACGAAGAGTAGTTATTTGATCAGCACATGATCTGTTCTTCCTAAAACCTGCTTATTCATCTCTCAAGTGTTTCTCTATAGCCTCCTTTAGTCTCTCCAGAATGATTCTGCCTAATATTTTTCCTGGCACTGATAGTAGCATAATTCCCCTATAATTTGTGCACTCCTGTAAACTTCCTTTCTTTGGTAGTTTGATCATATAACCTTCTCTCCAGTCTTTAGGTATTTCTTCGCTCTCCCAAATTTTATCCAATAGATCATGTAACATCTTGGTAGAGGTGTTAATATCTGCTTTAATGGCTTCCGAAGGAATTTCATCTGGTCCTGTGGCTTTACCATTTTTTAATAGTTTGATGGCTTTAATTATTTCTTCTTTGCTTGGTTTTCCGCAGTTAACTTGTAACTCTTCTTCTGCTGGTAGTATATCTGGAGGATTATTTGAGCCGGGTCTGTTCAAAAGTTCTTCAAAGTGCTCTTTCCATCTCTCCATTTGTTCCCTTATATTAATAAGCAGATTTCCTTTCTTATCTTTGATAAAGGCGTTGATCTGTTTGTATTTTCCACCTAATTTCTTTGTGCTGTTGTACAGTTCTTTCATATTCCCTTTATTTGCTGTTTCTTCTGCCTCTTTAGCTAGTTCATCTATATATTTCCTCTTATCCAGCAACATCTATAAGCAAATGACAGATACAAGGAAGCGATCACCAAGACTGAAAATGAAAGTTACTTCTCCAGATGGACTCAATTAATATAATATTTGTTTTTCGCCCAGACGGCTCTTTTATCAATAGTATAAGTGAATTAAACGATTTATAGTCTCAGAAATAACCCTGGCCTGTGATGTGAAATGCCTGCGTAAATCAAACGATATCAGAGTTCTCTGACAATGATGGTTGTCATTCATAAATGATTTCTCTTACATTTCGCCGACTTTCTATTTTGAAAACATTTTTTTCTGTAAAGAAATTCTACAGTTGATCAACATTTAGCATTTATGAAATATTCATGTCTTGATTATATCACCATAATTCTATACCCACAAATTCAGAAGATTTGTTAATATTACTTTAGCATTATCACTGACTTTTCAGTTGAAGTAAACTTATTAAAGTATTCGTATTTTCACGGATTTAAAACCATAATTTATGAAAAAGTTCAAGATGCACATGTGAGAGAATTATAGTTATAGATACCACAAAACCGTTTTTCTGTGGTCAGAGAAAACCCTCAGTTATGGGGCTCCTAAATGTGTCAGGTTTGTGGATACGCCTATGAAGGAAATAATATTGAAAGCTGTCGAAGAGTTCATATGAACAGCAAGTCCAAAGTTCAAAGCAGACGTGAAGAGCAAGTTCACAGCAAGTTCAAAGCAGACGTGAAGAGGCGGTTGGGTCTTTTATTGATCTACAGTGTGAACTCTTCACCTCTGGTCTCCAAGCTGAAATAACATGAACATCTTGTTATAGATTATAAAATATATAAATTGTTTGAGTTAAATGTCTTTTCCAATTTAGTGATATTCAAGTATTGTCTGTTAACAGGCAGCTGTCTTCATAAGAAAGTCCGGAATCCTAGTCTGAATGAGCCATGATCGCAGAAGAAGAAGTATTGTCTAACTTTGGTGAGAACCCACTTTTACATACAAGACAAATCTACTTTCCTACAGATCGAACGTCAGCTCCCTATAGAACAACAAAGTGCTATCTCCATGTGGATCAGTTTCAGTATCAAGATGTTCTCTCTACTTTTGTTACATCTAACTCGAATTGTCAGGTACATATTTACAGTTAGGCTGGTTAGACGTTGAGCCGCGATAGCTCAGTGGTTAGTGAACTGGACTACAAAGGACAAGAGGTAGGGTTCGATCCCAACCCACGGCTTCTGGGTTTACCCAGCCTTTAATGGTTACCGGATTTTTTTCTGGGAAAGTAAAGCGGCACGGGCGTAATACCAACCACATTACCCCAAAAATCATGTGGTGAAGGTCTGTACAAATTATGGTCACTAACACCATATTCCTTATACGTCACTTGGCGTGACGGGGGTACTTTACTACTTTTGGTTAGACATTTTTGACACTAGACACGTAGGTATAAATAACAGAGGTGGTAGTACCATTGATTAATAATATTTTTTACTATTTTTCTCCACCGTTTGTTTCACTCCATAGCCGAGCTGGTCGAGCGTCATTGTCGCCGGTTATTTTAATAAAACAGCATTTTCCCTAAATAAGTAATTAACAGAAGTAAAGGCTGTCCGTCGCCCTTTTTTGGCGTATGGTACCTCTGTCCATTGTTGTGCCTTATCTATCGGTATATTAATTGATAATACCGACAACACTTTATGCTTGGCCGCTCTACTTTCTACGAGAAAATCACTGGTACCCATTTTCAGAGGCTGTGTGAAGTGTGCAGCCGTATCAGTCCAACTATAATTGGCAATATTTGGAATTTGACCAGTTTCAGGTACCAGTTATCAGAAATTGGGTAGATCCCAAAACTGCGTGAGTCTGAAGAGAGTTCACCATATTTGAGAACTGCAGCCAGAACAGAGATAAGTAGACGAGTGTACTAACCATTTGATTAGTAGATGAGTGTACTAAACATTTGATTAGTAAACGAGTGTACTAAACATTTGATTCATATACGAGTGTACTAACCATTTGATTAGTAGACGAGTGTACTAACCATTTGATTCGTATACGAGTGTACTACCCATTTGATTAGTAGACGAGTGTACTAAAAATTTGATTAGTAGATGAGGTGTACTAACCATTTGATTAGTAGATGAGTGTACTAACCATTTGATTAGTAGATGAGTGTACTAACCATTTGATTAGTAAACGAGTGTACTAACCATTTGATTAGTAAACGAGTGTACTAACAATTTGATTAGTAGATGAGGTGTACTAACCATTTGATTAGTAGATGAGTGTACTTACCATTTGATTAGTAGATGAGTGTAGTAACCATTTGATTAGTAGACGAGTGTACTAGAAATTTGATTAGTAGATGAGGTGTACTAACCATTTGATTAGTAGATGAGTGTACTAACCATTTGATTAGTAAACGAGTGTACTAACCATTTGATTAGTAGATGAGGTGTACTAACCATTTGATTAGTAGATGAGTGTACTAACCATTTGATTAGTAGATGAGTGTACTAACCATTTGATTAGTAGATGAGGTGTACTAGCCATTTGATTAGTAGATGAGTGTACTAACCATTTGATTAGTACACGAGTGTACTAAACATTTGATTAGTAAACGAGTGTACTAACCATTTGATTAGTACACGAGTGTACTAACCATTTGATTAGTAGACGAGTGTACTAACCATTTGATTAGTAGACGAGTGTACTAACCATTTGATTAGTAGACGAGTGTACTAGCCATTTGATTAGTAGACGAGTGTACTAACCATTTGATTAGTAGACGAGTGTGCTAACCATTTGATTAGTAGACGAGTGTACTAACCATTTGATTAGTAAACGAGTGTACTAACCATTTGATTAGTAGATGAGTGTACTAACCATTTGATTAGTAGACGAGTGTACTAAAAATTTGATTAGAAGATGAGGTGTACTAACCATTTGATTAGTAGACGAGTGTACTAACCATTTGATTAGTAAACGAGTGTACTAACCATTTGATTAGTAGACGAGTGTACTAACCATTTGATTAGTAGATGAGTGTACTAACCATTTGATTAGTAGACGAGTGTACTAACCATTTGATTAGTAGACGAGTGTACTAGCCATTTGATTAGTAGACGAGTGTACTAACCATTTGATTAGTAGACGAGTGTACTAACCATTTGATTAGTAGACGAGTGTACTAGCCATTTGATTAGTAGACGAGTGTGCTAACCATTTGATTAGTAGACGAGTGTACTAACCATTTGATTAGTAAACGAGTGTACTAACCATTTGATTAGTAGACGAGTGTACTAACCATTTGATTGGTAGACGAGTGTACTAAACATTTGATTAGTAGATGAGGTGTACTAACCATTTGATTAGTAGACGAGTGTACTAACCATTTGATTAGTAGATGAGGTGTACTAACAATTTGATTAGTAGAGAGTGTACTAACCATTTGATTCATATACGAGTGTACTAACCATTTGATTAGTAGATGAGTGCACTAACCATTTGATTCGTATACGAGTGTACTAACCATTTGATTAGTAGATGAGTGTACTAACCATTTGATTAGTAGATGAGTGTACTAACCATTTGATTAGTAGATGAGGTGTACTATCCATTTGATTGGTGGGCGAGTGTACTCACCATTTGATTAGTAGATGAGTGTACTAACAATTTGATTAGTAGAGAGTGTACTAACCATTTGATTCATATACGAGTGTACTAACCATTTGATTAGTAGATGAGTGTACTAACCATTTGATTCGTATACGAGTGTACTAACCATTTGATTAGTAGATGAGTGTACTAACCATTTGATTAGTAGATGAGTGTACTAACCATTTGATTAGTAGATGAGGTGTACTATCCATTTGATTGGTGGGCGAGTGTACTCACCATTTGATTAGTAGATGAGTGTACTAACCATTTGATTAGTAGATGAGGTGTACTAACAATTTGATTAGTAGACGAGTGTACTAAAAATTTGATTAGTAGACGAGTGTACTCACCATTTGATTAGTAGACGAGTGTACTCACCATTTGATTAGTAGATGAGTGTACTAACCATTTGATTAGTAGATGAGGTGTACTAACCATTTGATTAGTAGACGAGGTGTACTAACCATTTGATCAGTAGACGAGTGTACTAACCATTTGATTAGTAGATGAGTGTACTAAGCATTTGATAAGTAGACGAGTGTACTAACCATTTTTGTTACCGCAACTTTTCTTACAGAAGTGAGGTGCCTTAATGATGGAGCATAATTTGCAGCCTCATCCTCCAGGACTTGAAAGGAAGGATCTCCAAGATGATTACTGCTTTTTTTTTTTTTGGTTTGCTTCTTTCGCGATTTTTTAAGGAAAGGGGTTGGGGTGGAATGTCCGCAAAATGGCAATTCTTGAACGTAAACTATACATTTTTGCTTTAAGAAACTACCGTCATTCCACCGTGGTTCCATCAAACCACAGTCATCCCACCTTGGTTCCATCAAACCACAGTCATGCCACCGTGGTTCCATCAAACCACAGTCATCCCACCGTGGTTCCATCAAACCACAGTCATCCCACCTTGGTTCTATCAAACCACAGTCATCCCACCTTGGTTCCATCAAACCACAGTCATCCCACCTTGGCTCCATCAAACCACACGTCATCCCACCGTGGTTCCATCAAACCACAGTCATCCCACCTTGGTTCCATCAAACCACAGTCATCCCACCTTGGTTCCATCAAACCACAGTCATCCCACCTTGGTTTCATCAAACCATCGTCATCCCACTTTGGTTCACATGATGAGATATGCGATACAAAAGGTTTGCAGAGCATCAGCTGAAAAATGTTTTGTACATGGCTCAGAATTTGGTAAGACAGGCTGGGAGCAGAGGAACTGTCCACTCAATTTCTAAATATTGAGACATAAGAGTACGGAGAAGTCTTAAACACTTGCCTCCTTATCGGCAATGTATGTATTATTTATTGTTTCATTTCATTACCACTTTCTCTTCAACTACCCCACCCACTCATGTGTCCCAAGCACTTTCTGCAGTTATAAATCTCAAGGGAACGTATAAAACCACACCGTTTTAACAATTTGAAAACCTCTGACATTGGATAAAGCTGGAGGTGAATGTTGAATAAGGATATCAAACGCTTGCTGTCTCCCACATACAGCACCCCCTGGTTCCGTTCTCTGGCTGAGGGTCGTGGTATGTTTAATCTGATTTGGTTTACGACTTGACGTGGAATTTCCTGCTTCCTGGGCAGAAAATTCGATATCTGCAGCTATTTTAATGAAAGAGTACGTTTTTGTCCTGAACGGCTTCTGGCTGACGTTTTGACACCAGTTGGAGGTTTGATACCACTACTTGATAAACAACAGTTAAATATATGTGCTTTATTTTGTTTAGACTACGTATTTGTGTTTTGTGTTTTTTTTCCTGTTAACGTGTAAGCATACAGTTACAATATTTTCATGAATATATAGTGTAGGGTTTGAACGGAGGGTAAAACTAGACAGTACGAAGCTTAGACATTGTGTGTGGGAGGGAGAGAGAGAGAGAGAGAGAGAGAGAGAGAGAGAGAGAGAGAGAGAGAGCATAAATACAAGTGCATCTGGACAAAGCAAAGAATGAAGAAAAAATATGTAATAGTAAATATATTGATTCAAGTGTGTTTGAATGAATGTAACAATAAAAAAATACAAAATTTTGATTTTCTTTTGTATAATTTATTTATTTTTATTACAAGGCTGCGTCGTATCGGAATTTTAATTTGAAATAACCCTAGACCGAGTTATCAAGAATGCACACCGAACAAACTGTTATGCATAAAATGGACTAAAAACCCACTTTGCAAAGGAGGCATTCTGACTCTGGTAATAAAACTTTCAAACCGCCGAGCAAATGTTTCGGGAGTAGATTTTGTAGATGAATAAGCCTTTTTTTTAGAATCCAAGGAAATACAAGCCAACTCGATTACTTAGGAGAACACATAGACTTTGAGATCAATTCAGCCTCTCTCTCTCTCTCTCTCTGCGATCAGGAATCAGTCAGAGTAGGATTCCAGACTCCCACATGAAGTCAGCTGTCAGGTTAAGTGTGTTGATCGCCCCCACAGACAGAACGTCACATTTAGAGTCCGCCAGATCCACTCTGACTGAACACCCGTTAATACGTTGCACTGTGTTCTGCGCCAGTGGCCCAGTGCATCCGATTTCAGCCAGCATTTTTTCAGGTTTGCTTTCCTTAGCCTTTGATTGTCCCCAATCTTCCTGCAAGGCAGCAGATTGTCTTTTCTGTAGGGGGATTCTGCCCTTAGATGGTCTACCCTCCCAGGTTTACGAACACCATCTGCCCGAGTCACTAGAGGTGACTAACACAGACATGCACACACAAAGATGTGATATGTGACTAACACAGACATACACACAGCAATACGAGACATGACTAACACCTACACACATCAAGATATATGACACATGACTAACATAGACATGCATATAAAGATATGAGATATGACTGACTTAGACATGCGCACACAAAGATATGACACATGCCTAACATAGACATACACACAAAGATATAAGATATGACTAACATAGGCATGCACACACAAAGATATGAGATGTAACTTACATAGCCATGCACACACAAGGATATGAGAAATATGAGATGTGACTAACATAGCCATGCACACACAAGAATATGAGATGTAACAGACACAGACATGTACGCACAAAGATATGAGATATGACTAACATAAACATGCAAACAAAGATATGAGATATCCCTAACCCAGACATGCACACACAAAGATATGACACATGACTAACACAGATACACACTAAGTTATGATATATTACTAAACTCAGACGCACATAAAGATAAGAGACATGATTAACACGGACTCACCAAGATATGAGATATGACTAACATGACACACATCTGGATATGAGCCATGGCTAGCACACACACACACACACGCAACACACACATGAGCTAAGATTTTAGTCATGGCTAGCACAGAAACACCCCAAGATATGAGCCATGACTAGCACAGAAAAACATTAAGATATGAGTCATGTCTTCACGGAAAAACACCAAGAAATGAGTCAAGTCCAGCACATAATCACATTGAGGTATCCATATGCCTGGGTTAGTCTGCAGACTCTTCTTAACGTGTGAATCATTGACATACGAGACGCAGGCTTCGATTAACTGTCCGCAGGTTTCGTTCAAACAGTTGACCGGAGATTTGAGAATGCAGTCTGACACGTAGAACTTTCCCTTGCATGCACTGTTCCCGGCTGACTGTTCACATGTGTCGTTGAAACAGTTGTCTGGACATTTGAGAGTGCTGTCTGACCCGTAGTACGTTTCCTTGCACGTGCAGTCTGCTCTTTCCGGGTCACATATGATGTCACAGCCATCAGAACACGTCTGTTCGCACTGTAGCCCAAAATTGCCATCGGGACAAGTGTCATTACAAGTGTAGCCAGGATGTTTACATTGTAGTCATTTTCCAGATTTTTCCCACATATAGGACAGACACTGAGGCAAGACCTGGATCAATCGTGTCCATAGACCCCATATGATCATTTGCCGTGACACGTACCAATGATGAAGTCGCAGCTTTTGCTACACCCACTACACACTGCACAAAACGACCAAGAATACCCGTCCAGACAATAGGTGTCTGCAAATGTTTGCGCCTTACACACCGTCAGTTCACTGCCGGCCTACGAAATGGTCGGTGAGAACTCAGTTTTAATGTGTGCCATTGGCGTTTGTGTGGTGACTACAATAGTGTTCATAGCAACATTTGAGTATGATATAACATTAGACTTGAACACTACACCGCCACTGTCAGAGAAAGCCTTTAGAGTGGCATTCTTTACCCGAATCATAGTGCTAGCTTGATGATAGAATCGAATGGTGTGAATCTTCTGGGGCGTGGCAAAGTTCAGATACCAGTAAACAGGACTGTTTTCACTTCTCAGTTTTGTGTGTGTGCAGCCATTGTCATAGAGATTGGTCCTTCTTTTGCCATTTACTGCAGCCTCTGGTCCACATTCGTCACCTGTATAACAAGAATTAAACGTGTCGGCCTGGTTTGTTTTCTGTTTGAGAGCCACATTCCAACCTCCGCCTATATGGATGGAGCAGATATTTGCAACTATCGCCCCTACAATCATAACTTGTTGGTCAGACCAGCCCCAGAGCAAAAGACATCAATCTCATGCTGACTAACTGCAAACCTTGAATCATTGCTACATGAGGCAGAACCATTTAGTATTGCCGTGAAACTGTCCGGAACTATTAAGTCATTTACATAAATCCAGGAGAACAGCAAAGATTGGTTGATAGTTGCCTCAATTGATGTAGAATTTGTGTCCGAGTTACATGTGGTGTCGTTGTAATTAAACAGGAAAGTAGGTTCAGAATTTTTAGACGTATTTGTACACGAGAACCAAGTACTGACACTGGGGTCCAAAGTATTCGTGCTGATAAATGTCATTGTTTGGGCATATCCCTGTAGTTTTGTCATAAACTCTCTCTCTCTCTCTCTCTCTCTCTCTCTTTCTCTCTCTGCGATCAAGACTCGATCAGAGTAGGATTCCAGTCTCTCTCATGAAGTCAGCTGTTTGTTTAAGCGAACCGATTGTCCCATATAATTTCTCCTCAAGGGAGGTGGGCGTGGACCACATTGCTCTTCTTAGGTCCGTGTACTGGGGGCAATCCTGTAGAACATGATTTGTAGTCATTTTGTCCAGTGTACAGTGGCATAGGCTGGTAGTTCCTATTTTGAATTTGGTGAACATGTGATTTCTCATTCTATTGTGGCCTGTGCGTAGGCGAAGTATGATGACTTGATCCCTCCTTGATAGTTGGTGGTATCCGTCACTCTCGTTATGCTTTGGGTGTTCTCGTTTCCATTTTTCATGGAACTGACCCTTGAGGATGGATTTGACTTCATCATAACTGAGCGGATTGTTCTTTTGTGGTAATCTCCCTCCCTCTTTAGCTAATTTGTCTGCGTGTTCGTTCCCGTGTATATTACAGTGTGATGGTATCCACTGAATGACTACTCTCTGGAAGTTATTGCATAGTTGGTCCAGGGTAGTTCTCAAGTCATCTAGTTCATTGTTCTTGTGGTTTATTATAGCTGATAATACTGACAGTGCATCAGTCAGAATCACCAATTTATTGTGCATGTTATTTTTGTGTTGAGTAGCCAGTGTTGCAGCTTCTCTGATGGCCTCAGCCTCTGCTTTAAAGTTGTTAGAGAATTTTCCAGTAGCTATTGACTTGGTGATCTCGTCCTGATTGGTCAGCGTCAAGAACACACCTCCCCCTCCATTTCTGGTGGCATTTGTAGCAGAGCCATCTGTATATATGTGGGACCAAGAGTCCTGTGGGTAAGTATCATGTATATGTTTTTCTGCTACGTGTTTTCTTTCTGTGTCTGATTGGGTGCCTTTTTTCATAATTC
>JAVIAB010000073.1:94051763-94381763 GCA_032433765.1 Megaustenia siamemsis
CAGACAGACAGACAGACAGACAGACAGACAGACAGACAGACAGACAGACAGACAGACAGACAGATAGATAGATAGATAGATAGATAGATAGATAGATAGATAGATAGATAGATAGATAGATTATGCAAATGCATATCATATATTATTTTAATGCATACAAATAAAACGCTTGTGTTATAATTTAAAGTTACTTTATCCCAACTCTTTCACGTAGAGCATCATGTTGGCATTAACTTTATTGGTAGGTAGACTGCGAGAATTCTGGCCTTTGGTGTAGGAAGTGATATTATTGGTTATTGGTTATGGAAGGCCTCGGCATCACAGCAAACGAATTAAAATCCATAATTGCTCAACCGCCCGTGCCAGTGGAATCATCCGAATTACCAACTCATCTCCCAAAAAAAGAAAGGTAACTGTAGTCCCCATCGTAGCAGTCTCAGCACACGCCAAAAGACATAAGGAAGTGATAACTATGGCTCAATGTGACACGAGTCATACATTAATTCTACAAGAACATCAGAGCTAAGGGACAACCAGGAAGAAGATGGATTGATGGAATATAAGAGGTACAAAGAAGCGTAACTGCAGGAGAGAACAACATAAGATTTAAGGACAACAAACTACAACAACTCTCGACACTGAAAAGCAAATGAGGAAGGACGGGAGGAAGGAAAGAAGAATGAATAAATTATGTATGTTCATGTTCTCTTTTAAAATATTGTCAACCGTTCCATCCCGTCTTCCCTCCATCTCTTTTCTTCCCTCTTCTCTCCATCACTTGGTTTCAATTCCCCCCTCTTTTCTAGTTATCTCTTTCTTCTCTCGTTCTCTAATGTAGTACTGTATATCTTTCTTTCTTCTTTTTTTATGTGCTCGTTGTTTATAAAAAGTTGAAAACCTTTGCACAAATGTATGGGCAGACAGACAGTACTAGACAAGCCAGAGAGACTTATAAGCGGATTTGAAGATTGGAAATCGGCCTGAAGTGTGCAAGCGTGCACTGGGGGAGCAGCAAGCTGAAATGGTGCAATCGTGAAGAAGAAAAAGTAGTTCAGTAATTGTGATAATCTAATAGGACACATTTACTGCACACACTTCTCTTTACTCAACTCCTCATCCTCTTTCTCCTTTTCACTTTGCCGTTCCGGCCATCTCCTAACCAGTTTTCGTCTCTTCACTTTTCTTCTGAACTCTTCTATTCCCTTTTCTTAAACATGTTTCTCTTCCTTTTTCTTCTGAACTCTTCTATTCCCTTTCTTCTAAATTTGTCTCTTCCATTTTCTTTTAACCTCTTCTCTTCCCTTTTCTTCTGAACTCTTATCTTCCCTTTTTTCTAAACTATTATCTTCCCTTTTTTTCTAAACTCTTCTCTTCTTTTTTCTTCTAAACTCTTCTCTTCCCTTTTCTTCTAAATTCTTCTCTTCCGTTTTCTTCTAAACGCTTCTCTTTTTGCGTCTTATCTCTTCTTTACTCCTGTTCTCATATGTTGTCTCGTATCTTTTCTTATCTTATCGTTCCTACCACTGTATTTTCTTTCTTCTCTTCTTCCTCATCGCTTCACCTCTCTTCTTCTTCGACCTTTTGATAGATTATCCATGGATAGATGAATGGTCTGGCAGACAAACTGAATAATGAGCAAATACATTGATTGTTAATGAATGAATACTTTATTTTATAGATAAGTGGAGGGGGGGGGGGTGTATACAAGCATAGCTCAACTTATGGATGGATATTAGGATGTATTCTTTAACAACAAATACATTGATTGATATAATTCATTCATGGAAAAATGAACGTGTGAATTGGATTGATGATTTAATTAAAAAAAAAATTGATTAATGCGTTCACTGGTACACAAGAATTATTAATTATGGATGCATTGATTAAGTTGTAAATAGAATGATATATAAACATTTTGTTTGATAGTTACCTGTTGACATTGTTGGAGCAATTTTAAATACACACGTAATCATACACACACACACACGCACACGCACACACACACACACACACACACAAATGCAAACACTCACACACACACACACACAAACACACAAAAACTAACACGTCTTTCAGTTTCGCAGAGAGAGAGAGAGAGAGAGAGAGAGAAAGAAAGAAATATTTTCGTCGCCTCCCGTAACATATTATAAAGTGTGACGTTGGTACTCCTGATGGTCAGATTACCTCTATATAGTTTCTTATCATTGTGACTATATTATTTTACCATTTCTTGTTGTCAAATTGGTCGGTATTACACCAGTGCTTTATGATTAAATCCTGGTGATGGAATCCTTGTGATTGAATCCTTGTGATTAAATCCTTGTGATTGAATCCTTGTGATTGAATCCTTATGATTGAATCCTGGTGATTAAATCCTTGTGATTGAATCCTAGTGATTGAATCCTTGTGATTGAATTCTTGTGATTAAATCCTGGTGATTGAAACCTTGCGATTGAATCCTTGTGATTGTATCCTGGTGATTAAATATTTGTGATTAAATATTTGTGATTAAATCCTGGTGATTTAATCCTGATGATTGAATCCTGGGGATTAAATCCTTGTGATTAAATCTTTGTCCTCAAGTGGACAAGATCATTAAACATAAAACATGTACGTATCGTGTTTACGTAGCTACCGAAGCCATGAATACAGTCAGGGAGGAAAATAATAGATCCACCGTTACCTGCAACTTGTGCCGAAAGAGACGACGAATCAGGCTGAGTTGAAGGTCTTCGCTGGTGCTACGGAGTTCGAGCACCTAACCTGAATCCATTTTCAGTTCTTCCGCTCGTGTGTAGCGGGCGTGCTTCGTATGAGGGAAAGTGCTGAGGAGGTGATCTGGAGCAATATGAAGTTGTCCGTTGTGCAACGAAAATGATCTGTCAACTAAAGCCACGTGATTGAAATTTTCTAAATAGATCAGATCACTGATCTACCTGCGGCTCTCCTGCTTAGGATTTTCTCTTTAACTTACTCTCTCTTTCTCTACTTCTCTCTCTCTCACTACTTTCCTCCCACCTTTGTTTACAGATTCGTCACGTTCTACCCATTTCGAATCAGTGAGCCGCTCCTCAGATCTTACATTTCATCTGTGCCTGGTCAGTGAGCCGCTCCTCCGATCTTACATTTCATCTGTGCCTGGTCAGTGAGCCGCTCCTCCGATCTTACATTTCATCTGTGCCTGGTCAGTGAGCCGCTCCTCCGATCTTACATTTCATCTGTGCCTGGTCAGTGAGCCGCTCCTCCGATCTTACATTTCATCTGTACCTGGTCAGTGAGCCGCTCCTCCGATCTTACATTCAGAATGTGCCCGGTCAGTGAGCCGCTCCTCCGATCTTACATTTCATCTGTACCTGGTCAGTGAGCCGCTCCTCCGATCTTACATTTCATCTGTGCCTGGTCAGTGAGCCGCTCCTCCGATCTTACATTTCATCTGTGCCTGGTCAGTGAGCCGCTCCTCCGATCTTACATTTCATCTGTGCCTGGTCAGTGAGCCGCTCCTCCGATCTTACATTTCATCTGTGCCCGGTCAGTGAGCCGCTCCTCCGATCTTACATTTCATCTGTACCTGGTCAGTGAGCCGCTCCTCCGATCTTACATTTCATCTGTGCCTGGTCAGTGAGCCGCTCCTCCGATCTTACATTTCATCTGTGCCTGGTCAGTGAGCCGCTCCTCCGATCTTACATTTCATCTGTGCCTGGTCAGTGAGCCGCTCCTCCGATCTTACATTTCATCTGTGCCTGGTCAGTGAGCCGCTCCTCCGATCTTACATTTCATCTGTGCCCGGTCAGTGAGCCGCTCCTCCGATCTTACATTTCATCTGTGCCTGGTCAGTGAGCCGCTCCTCCGATCTTACATTTCATCTGTACCTGGTCAGTGAGCCGCTCCTCCGATCTTACATTCAGAATGTGCCCGGTCAGTGAGCCGCTCCTCCGATCTTACATTTCATCTGTACCTGGTCAGTGAGCCGCTCCTCCGATCTTACATTCAGAATGTGCCCGGTCAGTGAGCCGCTCCTCCGATCTTACATTCAGAATGTGCCCGGTCAGTGAGTCGCTCCTCCAATCTTACATTCCGCCTGTGTCTGGTCAGTGAACCACTCCGTCCGATCTTACATTCAGAATGTGCCCGGTCAGTGAGCCGCTCCTCCGATCTTACATTCAGAATGTGCCTGGTCAGTGAACCACTCCTCTTATCGTACATTCAGAATGTGCCTGGTTAGTGAACCACTCCTCTTATCGTACATTCTGAATGTGCCTAGTTAGTGAACCACTCCTCTTATCGTACATTCAGAATGTGCCTGATCAGTGAACCACTCCTCCGATCTTACATTCCGCCTGTGCCTGGTCAGTGAACCACTCCTCTGATCTTACATTCAGAATGTGCCTGGTCAGTGAGCCGCTCCTCCGATCATACATTCCGCATGTGCCTGGTCAGCAAACCACTCCTCCGATCTTACATACCGCCTTTGCCAGGTCAGTACACCGCTTCTCCGATCTAACATTCCGCCTGTGGGAATCACTGCTACGATCTAACAATCCGCCTATGCCTGGTCACTGAACTCTGCTTAACGAAGGACGTCAACTCGCTAGAACGAGACCCTGATTAGCCTGTCAAGACGTCGTGGTCGATGGCTGGGAATTAATTCCGTCACATCATAGCCGGTTAACTGGGCAGCCTGAATATTATTATTCTGTTAAACGTATAGTTAAGACCAGCTTTAGATGGTGACGTCTGTAGCTTTTTGATGTTATTTTTAAAAAAAATTGAAACGTTATTATTTTTATCAATGCCCTTATTGAAGACCGTCTGATGTTGAACGTACAATGTTCATTTTGAAGAACGTCTGACGTTGAACGTACAATACTCGTTTTGAAGAACGTCTGACGTTGAACGTACAATGCTCGTTTTGAAGACCGTCTGATGTTGAACGTACACTGTTCATTTTGAAGAACGTCTGACGTTGAACGTACAGTGCTTGTTTTGAAGAACGTCTGACGATGAACGTACAATGTTCGTTTTGAAGAACGTCTGACGTTGAACGTACAATACTCGTCTCACGCTCACAAGAATCTAGATCTTCAAGTCTTAAAATTTTACAGATTTCATCTCCTGTCTTATTGCAATAATGGGTAAAGACATCATAACGTAAGACGAGTTAGTCGCGTAGTCAAAAATTCGAGTTCTCGTGTCCAGATTTTCTCCTAATTGTTCAGAAATATTATTCTTCATGCTAGAAGTTTGTCAAAAGTTTACTCAATACTACCACGTGTTTTGCTCACGAACATAAGTCCTCTCTCAACTGTTTTAACATATTCGACTATTTTCTCTCTTCTTTTATCGCAAGAGACTGCTAAGCTGCCTGGCATTTTCTCTTTTCTTCCTCTGTCTAACTTATTTTCCATGTTTACTGTTGTTGCAACATTTTGACATTTTCTCCCTTTATACGGATATTCTTTCACAGAATAACTTGATTATTTCTTAGAATTAGTTGTTTTCCCAGAAGAACGCAGATCATAATTAATTTTGCTAATGCTCCCCGAAATAGCTGTTAATTGCACAGCTGTTTGTTTGTGTCTAAAAGTGGCAATTTAGTTCTCACCCAGGAAATCTTGCAGCATTTATTGATACTGATGTCCTAAGTCTATATAGTACATGCCACTAATTCTTAAAAGTGATTTTTTATTGATGTAGTTTCGATGTTTGACACCAGAGACAAAACATACATTTTCTAGCAAAAGCTGATATTTTGGTAATTAATGTTCATAAAAAAAGACTAAAGATTGGCAAATCTGATGTTTTTGGGGATGCGATATTTAATTTGATACCACACAAGTTTTTCGAGCACTTTACAATACAATCTTCATCCCAACGTTGTGCTACCAATGCCAGACCTGGACCCTAAATGCAAGAACAATAAGAAAAATAACCTCTACTGAGATTAAATGTTTCAGACGAATGACATGAAACAGTCTGAGAGATAAGATCAGAAATGAAGAACTGAGAAAAAAGCTAGGAATAGTCCCCGCCATATAATATATAAAGAAACAACAGATAAAATGGTTTGGCCACGTGACAAGCAGAAAGATCAAAACACAACACAGCGAGCCTTCATTAAACGTTGTGAGAATGCCAGACCCAAGGGCTGACCACGAAAAAGATGGATCAATGGAATATTAGAAGCACTAGGAAACATAACAGCAGCAGAGGCAAACGGAAGAGCAAAAGACCGCAAATTATATCGCCCCTCAACGCTGAAAGGCAAATGAGGAAGAAAAGAAGAAAAGTTTTTACATTTTAGGATACAGTTTCTTCTAATCACGTTGAATGCATAATAGAAGAAGCATGTATGTTTTATTTTCTCGGAAACAGAAAAATGGGCGAATCAACTAAAGTATCAAGGACAAACAGATGTGAGTGGTTAACAAATACAATGAAAAAAGTGAAGAAACTGAAACAATTGCTTTTCTGGTGGGCAATTATATCCACAAAAGTAGTTTATGAACAAAGCAGGAACAAGTGTACAGAGATAAGCATTTGAAGCATTTGCAAGTGGAATAAAGGAAAAATAGAAATTTTGAAATAAAAAAATTGTGTACAGAAAATGGATGCACTGGGCCACAAAGAGCAAAACCCCATCGCAAAGCAATTCACTAACAATCGTTGAAAGTAAAAGAAGATAGAATTTAAAAAATGTAATTAATCGAATACCAAAAAAAAATAGAGTTCGGTTTGTTAAAGATTATGGCTTCAGAAGGAGATGAACGGGTGTTTTTGTTGGAAGCAATTAACTGAATATAACTTCAGAGCACGAGCAAAATAATAAAAAAATGTTGATTGATGTGTAATTGTTGATTGCTGATCAAAATCGAACTCACTGATAATCCATAGATGGTTAGTCTTTCCCTAAAGATGGTGGATAGTGTGCACGCTGGTCTTGTAGCTTTCTGACCTGTTCTCTTAGTCAACCCATTCTACTTATATCAAGCGCTTGACTCTGTTCATTGAGTCTAATAACTACACCTTTATCAAGTGCCGTGAAGTGTATTATTCTCCGATAAAAAAAGAGACCCAAAGATATATTCCTTCTTCACAGGAAAATCACTGAAGGCTGTAGAAATGCGGTTTTACAGAAGAATATTGAGAATACCATGTACAGCTAAGAAGAGTAATTAAAACATTCTGATAGAGGCCAAAGAAAAAAAGAGAGCTAATATCCAATAATAGGAAGAAACAAATCATTATTTTTTGGCCATTTAATGAGAAGGGAGCAGCTGGAATATATTGTTAACAACTGGGAAAATTGAGGGACAAAGAGATAGAGAAATGCAAAGAGAAAAGTTACCAGACAGCTTACGAGAATGGCTTGGCAGAAGGGAACCAACAGAAATGATAAATCACTGTCGAAATAGAAAGTTGTGGAGAGACATGATCACCAACGCGAGCAGGTATGATACTTGATTATGATAATATTCCTTCTTACAACACTCTAAAGTTCACAAGAACATGTACCACCGGTGTAAGTCTGCTACCTTTTCTCATTGACATAAACTCATGGATATCTTCGCTGCTCTATTCATCCCAAAACTTGCTGAAGCTCCTCTTTAACAAAAGATGTGCATCTTCTTTATTCTAGCGAAGCAGTGGAATCTCTCTCGAGTCTGAACTACGCTCTATTTTCTCTCTTCTTGCAATCCATTCTAATTTCTCTATCCTCATAACATATTCTAAATCCTCTATTTTTTTTACAACACATGATAAATTCTCCCTTTTTACATCACATTCTAAATTCCCTCTTCCTACAACACATTCTAAATTCTCCCTTTTTACATCACATTCTAAATTCCCTCTTCCTACAACACATTATAAATTCTCCCTGCCTACATCACATTCTAAATTCCCCCTTCCTGCAACAGATTCTAAATTCTCTCTTCCTACAACGCATTCTAAATTCCCCCTTCCTACAACACATTCTAGTTTATTTCTTGTTCAACACATTTTTAAATTCTGCTTTTTCACAAAACATTATACAACACTTTCTGTCTTAGCTCAATTTTTCTTTTCTCGCAAAATATTCTAAATTTTCTCTTTTCACAACATGCCCCAATTCTCTGTACACAAAACAAACTCTAATTCTCTATTCTCACAATACACCAAAATACTCTTTTCTCACTACACACAAAAACACTCTATTCTAACAACACATCAAAATACTCTATTCTCACAAACACCAAATTACTCTATTCTCACAACACACCAAAATACCCTATTTCACAACACACCAAAATACCCTATTCTCACAAGACACCAAAATACCCTATTCTCACAAGACACCAAAATACTCTATTCTCACAACACACAAAAATACCCTATTCTCACAACACACCAAAATACCATATTCTCACAACACACCAAATTACTCTATTTTCACAACACACAAAAATACCCTATTCTCACAACACACCAAAATACCCTATTCTCACAACACACCAAAATACCCTATTTCACAACACACCAAAATACCCTATTCTCACAACACACCAAATTACTCTATTCTCACAACACACAACAATACCCTATTCTCACAACACACCAAAATACCCTATTTCACAACACACCAAAATACCCTATTCTCACAACACACCAAATTACTCTATTCTCACAACACTCTCTAATTTCATCATCACCAAAAACCATTCAAATTTCCCTCTTCTCACATCACATTCAATTTCCCATCACTTCACTTAATCCTTTGTTCTTTTCATTGAAGAGAAAACTCTCTGGTATACATCCTTCTTTTGTCCACAGTAATTTCATTTTCCTTTTGGCCTCCCTCTGGATATTCTCATCAATCTATAAAAGATATGAGCAAAGCCTTTTAACGACCACTTAACCTGTCGATACGATTTGGTATCGCAATTGATTGCATTTCCTCATGAGCACTTTTATTACTAAATAGGAAGGGGCAGCAAACAAAAATCTCATTAGAAAAGAGACACAAAAAGAAAAGAAAAGAAAATGAAAAGTTGTCTCAATCTCCATAAGAAATACACGAATTTTAAACTCGCCGATAATTCTTAAATGGTGTAGTAAGAATGATTGACAGATGTGGATACCAGCGATAGAAATACACCGTTTAAAATCACATAATATAAATTAATGTTCTTTATTACGTAAATTGGCTACTTTACATTTAAAATAGGGATTGGTGGATACTTGCTGCTAATTGGATGCAAATAAGGAGGTGAAAGAAGATGCTCACGATGCAGAAGGATAACGAAGCGCAGGATCTTCAATTGGATCGTATGTTCGCATTTGTTTTGAGATTTAATCTGTGACGATTATGTAAAGGTAAAGGTAAAGTACGAGACTTGAACCGGCGTCTTAGCATGCGAGTTTCCACCCATATGTGCTCGGCCGCCTATCCAGAAATGTTCGGATATTTCTGTATAGTGTCGCCTCAAGCATCGAAACTCAGATGCGAAGCGACATTCCTCACCTTCCCAGGATACTGCCCTGGTACCCATTTCTGCCAACGGCTGGGTCGACCGTGGGGGTATTTTTTTTTTCAACCATGTGTACAACTCACACTGCTCCCAGCGGGAATCGAACACTGGTTGTCCGAACGTCGGTAGTCCAGTCGGATGGTTTTCCCAACTAGGCTACCGAGGCCCCCGACAATTATGTATTATCTATTACTGCTGATCTGAAAATAACTTTCTTCGGTGACACACGTCCTTCTTGTTGTTCTTTCTTCTGTGCGTTCTTCTTGTTGTTCTGTCGTCTGTCAAGAACAAAAACTATCTTTACGGCATCATCCCATTACTAAGGGTCCGCCGGTGGGCGGATATATACGACCGGAGAGTACAGGCCACTTATCCTGTGCAGTCGCTACGAAGTGTTCGGGTCTAAGTTTTTATTTCACCCTCGATATAGAAACGTTTTCCTGTTGCTAATGTCAAACTCTGATGCCGATTGCAGCGATATACAGCACTATGGTCTTCAGCTATTCCAGATTGTTATCACCAATTTTGAATTTCTGGGAATTGGTGTTGCCCAAGTCGATTGTGTTCAGATTTAATCTTGAATTTAACCATCGACACTATTTTACCATCTGCACTATTTTATTATCTGCACTATTTTATTATCTGCACTATTTTATTATCTGCACTATTTTACCATCTGCACTATTTTACCATCTGCACTATTTTACCATCGGCACTATTTTACCATCTGCACTATTTTACCATCTGCACTATTTTACTATCTGCACTATTTTACCATCTGCACTATTTTACCATCTGCACTATTTTATTATCTGCACTATTTTACCATCTGCACTATTTTACCATCTGCACTATTTTACCATCTGCACTATTTTACCATCTGCACTATTTTATTATCTGCACTATTTTACCATCGGCACTATTTTACCATCTGCACTATTTTACCATCGGCACTATTTTATTATCTGCACTATTTTACCATCGGCACTATTTTACCATCTGCACTATTTTACCATCGGCACTATTTTATTATCTGCACTATTTTACCATCTGCACTATTTTACCATCGGCACTATTTTATTATCTGCACTATTTTACCATCTGCACTATTTTACCATCGGCACTATTTTATTATCTGCACTATTTTACCATCTGCACTATTTTACCATCGGTACTATTTTACCATCGGCACTATTTTACCATCTGCACTATTTTACCATCGGCACTATTTTATTATCTGCACTATTTTATTATCTGCACTATTTTATTATCTGCACTATTTTACCATCTGCACTATTTTACCATCTGCACTATTTTATTATCTGCACTATTTTATTATCTGCACTATTTTATTATCTGCACTATTTTACCATCTGCACTATTTTACCATCTGCACTATTTTATTATCTGCACTATTTTACCATCTGCACTATTTTACCATCTGCACTATTTTATTATCTGCACTATTTTACCATCGGCACTATTTTATTATCTGCACTATTTTATTATCTGCACTATTTTATTATCTGCACTAGTTTATTATCTGTACTATTTTACCATCTGCACTATTTTACCATCTGCACTATTTTACCATCTGCACTATTTTATTATCTGCACTATTTTACCATCTGCACTATTTTACCATCGGCACTATTTTATTATCTGCACTATTTTACCATCGGCACTATTTTACCATCTGCACTATTTTACCATCGGCACTATTTTATTATCTGCACTATTTTACCATCTGCACTATTTTACCATCGGCACTATTTTATTATCTGCACTATTTTACCATCTGCACTATTTTACCATCGGCACTATTTTACCATCGGCACTATTTTACCATCTGCACTATTTTACCATCGGCACTATTTTATTATCTGCACTATTTTATTATCTGCACTATTTTACCATCTGCACTATTTTACCATCTGCACTATTTTACCATCTGCACTATTTTACCATCGGCACTATTTTATTATCTGCACTATTTTATTATCTGCACTATTTTATTATCTGCACTATTTTGCCATCTGCACTATTTTACCATCTGCACCATTTTACCATCTGCACTATTTTATTATCTGCACTATTTTACCATCTGCACTATTTTACCATCTGCACTATTTTATTATCTGCACTATTTTACCATCGGCACTATTTTATTATCTGCACTATTTTATTATCTGCACTATTTTATTATCTGCACTATTTTACCATCTGCACTATTTTACCATCTGCACTATTTTACCATCTGCACTATTTTATTATCTGCACTATTTTATTATCTGCACTATTTTATTATCTGCACTATTTTACCATCTGCACTATTTTACCATCGACACTATTTTATTATCTGCACTATTTTATTATCTGCACTATTTTATTATCTGCACTATTTTATTATCTGCACTATTTTATTATCTGCACTATTTTATTATCTGCACTATTTTACCATCTGCACTATTTTATTATCTGCACTATTTTACCATCTGCACTATCTTATTATCTGCACTATTTTATTATCTGCACTATTTTACAATCTGCACTATCTTATTATCTGCACTATTTTATTATCTGCACTATTTTACCATGTGCACTATCTTATTATCTGCACTATTTTATTATCTGCACTATTTTATTATCTGCACTATTTTACCATCTGCACTATTTTATTATCTGCACTATTTTACCATCTGCACTATTTTATTATCTACACTATTTTATTATCTGCACTATTTTATTATCTGCACTATTTTACCATCGACACTATTTTATTATCTGCACTATTTTACCATCTGCACTATTTTATTATCTGCACTATTTTTTTTATCTGCACTATTTTACCATCTGCACTATTTTATTATCTGCACTATTTTTTTTATCTGCACTATTATATTATCTGCACTATTTTTATCATCTGCACTATTTTACCATCTGCACTATTTTATCTCTATTATCATTATTATCATCATTATTTTATCAATAATAAGATATAACAAGGAGAACTCTACACCCATGGACATAAAAAGAGGAGTAAGACAAGGATGCATCCTATCACCAAGCTTGTTCAATCTATACACTGAGCAAATCTTTAAAAACATCTCAGAGATACCAGGCCTAAACATTAATGGAAAGATAATCAATAACCTAAGATATGTTGATGATACTGTTCTACTAGCAGAAAATCCTAAAGACCTACAACAATTGCTTAATGTGATAAACATAACAAGCAAAAAATATGGACCAGAAATGAATATAAAAAAAATAAAACTATGATCATAAACAAAGACAATTCTCAAGACCTACAATTAAATATCACAGTTGAGGGAATACATCTGGAGACAGTTCAGAGCTACAACTACCTGGGACAACCAGTGATGGAAAATGTAAAACTGAAATAAACAAAAGAATAGGTATGGCAAAAAGTAATTCTAATGCCATGAAAAATATACTAACAACAAAACAAATATCAGCAGGGCTGAAATTAAGAATGACAAAATGTTACATCTTATCAATATTCCTGTATGGTTTAGAAACATGGACATTAGACAAGAAAACGGAACAGAAAATTGAAGCCTTTGAAATTTGGATTTATAGAAGAATAGGTAGAATTGGATGGAAGCAAAAGATAACAAACGATGAAGTTTTAAAACAACTGAAAATAAAAAGAGAAATACTAAATACAATTAAGACAAGACAAATGAAATTTTTGGGGCATGTTAAAAGACACAACAGCCTACTAAAAGTAATATTGGAAGGAAAAATACAAGGTAAAAGAGGCAGAGGCAGACCAAGACTAACATGGACGAGTAACATCAAAAGATGGACAAGTCAATCTATGTCAGCCTGCACCATCAAAGCATGAAACAGAGTAGAATGGCGATCCATGGTAGCCAACCTTCGTTGCGGAGAAGGCACTCGATGACGATGACTATTTTACCATTTGCACTATTTAATACAAAATACATTGGCAATGAAATACCCTTTTTTTTATTTCGATGAAAAATTCGCGCAATGAAATTGAACATTCTTGATAACACTTGCGGATTTATTCTATTGATTTTTTTTTAAAAAATCCACGTTTTTCTGTCTTCATCGCATTAGTTAATGGGTTCTGCCGATTCGTATTCTATTACAATATATTTTGTGATCATGTTTTATATTTTATGATATTCTATAATACTTTATGTGATTCTGCAATATGTACCATATGACCCTATGCTATGTTCTCTGCAAGATACTAGGTAGTCCTATTATTTATAGATTGTCCGATGTGTTATGTTTTAGCATCCTGAAATAAATATGTGATCCTCAGTGATATATATTTTATGTACTGTTCTAGGGGTGGAAGCCGCGATAACTCAGTGGTTAGTGAACTGGACTACAAAGGACAAGAGGTCGGGTTCGATCCTGATCGGCGGCTTCCAGGTTCACCCAGCCTTTAACGGGTACCAGATTTTTTCTGAGAAAGTAAAGCGGCACGGGCGTAATACCGACCACATTACCCCAAAAATCATGTGCCGAAGGTGTATAAAAATTATGATCACTAACACCTTATTCCCTATACGCCACTTGGCGCGACGGGGCTCTACTTCTTTTTTTTTTTTAAATTCTGGGGTGTATTTTGTGACCACCTGAGAAATATTTCATAATCCTCTAAATACGTTGGAGTCTCTTAATTTTATTATGCAACTTTCTACATTGCGCTGTCCGAACATCTTTCGTGTGAAAATCGTGTGATTTTGTTGGGCTTGAACTACGTGAATCTCTTTGGCATAGTATGAAGACTTTAATTAAATAGTAAGTGAATTTAGGCGACAAATTATATTATTTTCTGCAGAGAAGATATTTTCTGACATCAACTGCTGGATACTGAGTGGTTTTCCAATGTTTTCCAAGTCCTTATCACAATAAAATATACAGGGAAAAGAAATGAATTGACCGTTCACAGCCAACTATAGATATACTTAGGCCTGCGGACTGAGAGGGAATTCCTGGAAAACGACTAACTAGCGTGATGTTTTCAACTTTGCGAGCAGGGGTGGTTGTGGGTAGTGTGAGGTACGTACGAGACTTCAATCGGCGTCTTAGCACGCGGGTTCTATTCATATTCGCTCGTCCGCTTATCCAGAAGCGTTCGGTGACTCCTATCTAGTGCGGCCTCAAGCATCGTAATTCACGAGCGAGGCGTCATTCTTCACCTTCCCAGAGTGCTCCTTGGTATTAATTTCTGCCAGCGGCTGGGTCGACCGCAAGAGTATTTTTTTCCAACAACGAGTACAATTCACAAACTGTTTCCAGCGGGAATCGAACACAGTTTGTTCGAACGTTGGT
The DNA here is from genome assembly GCA_032433765.1 of Megaustenia siamemsis. Classification (NCBI taxonomy): domain Eukaryota; kingdom Metazoa; phylum Mollusca; class Gastropoda; order Stylommatophora; family Ariophantidae; genus Megaustenia; species Megaustenia siamemsis. Next base: position 94,066,610 of record JAVIAB010000073.1, read on the forward strand.
AGCTCGTAAGGTGGGTTCCCAGCTATACTACCGAGGCCCCTAGAATGAGGTCAGCCGTCTACATCTCCTATATGTGAACACGTCACGTTAGTTGGTGGGTTTTCGGTTTTATTTTCTGCACACGGGCCTTAGTCAATCTATAGTTGGCTGTGGACTGTTTAAGTACCTCGCTGTTTTTGAGACAATTCATTTCACGCCAAGGTTCTTGCTGTCAACAGGTTCATGCATAAACAAGCTACTAGAGATGTTGAGTGAGGTCGGTTAAAGAATTCCAGGTGTAAAGGTGCTGGAGATTTCGTACATTAGGCTGATATATTTAAGTGTAGTCTAAAAAGAAGACATCGTCATGGGTGTCCCAACAACAGACAGTGTTCATCATCAACAAGTACCAGGTCTGTTGGCGTAGGTGATCATGTCTCTCCACAACTTTAGATCTCGGCAGCTATTTATCATTTCTGTTGTTGACCTTCTGCCAAGCCATTCTCTTAATCTGTCTGTTATTTTTTCTCTTTGCTTCCCTCTATCTCTTCGTCCCTCAATTTTTCCAGTTGTTACAATATATTCCAGCTGTTCTCTTCTCATTACATGGCCAAAAAATGATGATTGTTTCTTCATAATATTGGAAATTAGCTCTCTTTTTGCTTTGACCTCTCTCAGAACATCTTCATTACTCTTCTTAGCTGTCCATGGTACTCTCAACATTCTTCTGTAAAACCACATTTCTACAGACTCCAGTGATTTGTTTGTCTGTTGTCCTATTGTCCATGTTTCGCATCCATATGTTAAGACTGGCTCTACGTAACAATTTAAGAACTCTTTTTCTTGTTTCTATTGTCAAAAATGGATTGCATTGTATTTTTCTCATTTTTTGGAAAGCTGCTTTTGCCTGAGCCATTCTGCATCTCACCTTAAACAGTGTTAGGGAGTTTAAAAAATGAGAAACTAAATGGGGGGAAACTGTAAATGGCTTATATATAGAGAGGCACCCCATATGTGGAAGGACTCCAATATGTGGAGAGGTCTCCAAATGTCGAATATGTAGACGCTCTTTATTTTGGTGTAGATTGTCAAATTTGAGTACTTTGCGTTGTGTCAGATTCGTTCGTTGGGTTAGTATACAGCACACAGTCTACATGAAATTATTTGCACACGCAAGTCTCTCTTGTAAAAAAAAATAGTAATACTTTATTTGTATAGTCCAACAAACAGAAATGCGTCAACTTAAAAAGCGCAGAGGCCTGGCATCACCGCTCGGGTATCAAAGTAAATGCTAAGGAATTATCATTTACCTCCGAATCAATCTCAAGGCTCTCTCATCATACGCTAACTCACTTCTCACTGAAAGAGCGTTTGCTCGGTCCTACTAACTTAGCTCAACTGTGGCTTCTTAGTTGCCAGTTTCCTAGTAATTTCTCCCCTGGGAAACTCCCTGCACGGCTTTAAGTATCTCGTGCTTCAGCCAATCAACAACTACCTAAGTAATTTCCCAGCCAATGAAATCTCTTTACGTCATAGCCTCTATCTCACCCAACACTTCCCTTAAGTCTATGGACTCCGTGCTTCTCACCAGTCCCCTTATTCACGAGACTTTCCCATCTCTACTCACCCAAACAAACAGTTCACCCATCATACCGTGAACGTCACTTTCCCCACACACACGATGTATCTCTCAATTCTCCTTACACCGTCTCCAACTCTATTTATTTCCATACATCCTTACATTCCCGGTTAAAAAAAACTTCATGGCTACAAAATCATAAATAGCAAATCAACATTGTTTTTAATCAGTACCAGGAACATACACACACACTCAAACAGATACACACTCTCTCACACACCCACGCACGCACAACACAGAAGAAACAGCCTGGTATATAAATGAACTTTTATCCTCCTACACAGCTTCTTGTCATTATAATATTTTAATGTCACTAGTTCTAGTTTAGTTTAAGTTTAGTTTCATTCTTGTTTAGTTTAGTTTTAGTTTAGTTTAGTCGACAGATTACCTTCATTACACAACGGACGACTCCAGAGTGTTCATGTTCCCACCACAGCACCTTACCCAGTGACGTCAGCGACACAATAACGGAAACAGTGACACTGAAAATTGCTTCAGCTCAGACGCACGAACTCTGTAGTATCGACAGCGACCTTGTACCCTGAAATGGCTGAGTTCGACGCTAACCAAGAAAATGTAAAGTCGCAGACTAGTCGTTCCATGTGGCGTAAACAAAGTCACCAGATAACTAAACTGAGGTCAGTTCAAGAAATAAACCTATGTTGGTGCTACGGACCTCATGCATTATGCTGATAATGTTTTATGTAATCTGCGCAGAGATATCGTGGTGTGAATAGGCATAGTCAAAATATTTTAAAAAATGGTCTTACGTACATAATAAAAAATAATTTTGGTGTGCCTCGGTAGCCTAGTTTGGAAAACCACCCGACTGGACTACCGACGCTCGGACAGCCCGTGTTCGATTTCTCGCTGGAAGAAGTGTGAGTTGTACTCGTGGTGGTAAAAAAAAATACCCCGACGGTCGACCCAGCCGTTGGCAGTATTGTGGGTACCAGGGTATTACCCTGGGAAGGTGAGGAATGTCGCCTCGCATCGTGAGTTTCGATGCTTGAAACGACACTATCCAGAAATCTCCGAACATTTCTGTATAGGCGGCCTAGCACATATGGGTGGAAACTCGCGTGCCAAGACTCCGGTTCAAGTCTCGTACGTTACTTTTACATTTACATAATAAAAGAATGTAAGAATTAATATTAAAAACGATTAATTAATAAAAGAATGTAAGAATTAATATTAACAACGATTAATTTTATTTTACTATTATCAAGTACACGCCAAGCCAAACCGGATACAAATAAATGAAGCGAAAAGATAGTTATAGACCTGTTACACATTCTAGTTACTAAAGATATTAAACTGGTAATCACTGACAGCCGGTGGTCTCAGTTCCTGACTTGTCATTTGTAAACATGCTTCAGCCTTCAAACGTTAAGTGGGTGTGGATGCGCTGTGTCGCTAAATTACAGTAACGCCGAGATAATTGCGCTTTTTGGCTCCACATGTCCGTCTTCGGCACGAGTAGACCTTTAATTGTTCAGCATTATTTCCCCTGACAGAGACCATTTTTTTTTTATTTTCCTTTTTAGATTTTAAACAGCAATGTCAAAAAAAAAAAAAAATGTCCTTTCAAGTGTGGATTGTGCATATTGGAACTCTTATTTTTTACCGTTATCCGAGACGACTGGACATTAAATCTCACTAACCAGAGACCAGGGGAGGGTAAAGCCACGACAACATCATGGATTCCAAGAGAATAATTTCCATTGCTTTTGTCGGGATTCAAACTCAGGACCTCCTTGTCAAAAGGTCGACATCATACTTTTAGACCATTCAGTCCACCCAAACATACATGTAAACATACATGTAAACATACATGTAAATATACACATTCTCTCAACAAGTAAATTCTAAAATTAATAAACTGTTTGAGAGTGAATACAATGTTTGAATTAATTTACACCACAAACGTAAGTGTTGGTGCAATAGGATACGCCGACATCCATCCAGTGACTGGACATTTAGTTCTGTCAGACAGATATAGAGAGGGGGATGAGGGAGGGAGAGGAGAGAGGGGGAGGAGAGAGGGTGAGGAGAGGGGGAGGAGAGATGGAGGAGAGAGAGAGGAAGGAGAGAGAAAGGGGGAGAGAGAAGTGGGGGAGATAGGGGAGAGAGGGGGAGAGAGGTGGGGAAATGAGGGAGAGAAAGAGAGAGGGGAGAGAGAGGAGAGAGAGGGAGAGAGAGAGATATGGAGAGATCAAAGTGATAATAGCGCAATCTGTAGCTCACTTACATTGTATTAAAACACTTCGATGACTACTTCAGATAAAACTCAGTTCACGTGGTTTTCTGTGACATAAACGAAGAAATAGTTTGATAAGAGACTATGCATTTCTAGATTTATACTCAAAGTTGATAGTACATGAAAAACGTTAATGAAAATAGGCGGATTGCTACTAGGATGGCTTTAATAAACAAACGTTAGGAAGAGCTAAACTGAGGCTCTGTCTAGTATATGGGTCTAGGCACTTACTGTATGGTTAAGTAAACAAAACGCCAAGTAATTATTAACGTTTATTTAGTTACAGGCAGTTTTATGAGCAGTTCGTTGTGAGGTTCAAATGTTCTCCCGCTGGAGAATGATTGGGGAGGTGGGAGAAATGGACGGTGAAATATAAGCGAGAAAGAGAAATAACCACAATGAAAGTAGAAGTGATGCACTGAGAGAAGAGAAAATATAAATAATGAATGATTTACTTTCACGTTCGTAAAGAGAAAGAGATCAACGGAAAGAAAATGTATGTGGAATAGAAGAAAATTACGAAGATTACGTCAAGAAAATGTCACTTAAGGAGGAATTTACAACCAGGGGAGCCAATATCTGAAGGACAGAGCACCATGAATCAAAGTGAGAGGAAAACAGAGCAAAAAGATGAGAATAACGAGGTAACCTTCATGAGTGGTGTCTTCTCATCTACATTTTTTTCAATAAAAAAGCCACTGATATTACATAAAACAACCACAGGTAGGTATCACCAAAAAGCCCGTGGCCTGCTGTTCGCTTAGATTTCAGAGCACGTCAAGCTGCAAGTTCGTCGACTAAAACTTAGTGTTTACAAGTGAATCATTTCAGGGAAGAGATATCTTTATAACATGTTTTTACAACAGAATAAAACAAAGAACAATCGATGGTCGGAAATTGCTCTTTGTTTCTGTTGTTGATTATTTCTTTTTTTTTTTTCAAGTGCTGTAAACACACTTCTTCCTTTGATTTGCTATTCCTTCGTCTCCGAAGTTTCCCTCCATAATAATGATATTTACAAGCTGGTTCAATCAAATGAGCAAGATCACGCAGCGGTGGAGTCGGCATTAGAGAAGATCCAGTATCGCAGTGCATCTTGGGTTGCTCACCACCGACCTCCTTTTTGCTGTAAGAATTAATGAGTCTCGTCGATCCCGTAATATGATATCGACATAAACATAAAGCGGACACTTAATATAGCAATAGAAACTGTTAATTATATCAACCAAATAGCAGGCTAAATTTATATTATAACACGAAGCTTTGACAGAAGATGAAATGTCAATCTATTTACATTCAATGCTAATTCTCATTGAACAAAAAATGAATAACACATTATAATGGCACACATTCAACTAGCCTTTGCATGACAGTAATGAAGGAATCACAGCCAACTTTAGAAAAGTCCTCCGCGCAACCCTTCTAGGGTGACGTGCTCAACATTACGAGCAGGGATGGTTGTGGATAGGGTTGTGTCAACCGTCTTTAGCTCGCAAAGGTGAATCATGATCGATGACGTCACGTTAATAGGGTTCCATGCAGGCTTTCTGAAGTTGGTCGTGTGAAGGAGTGGAAACAACACGGTAATAATAACATCAAATAACATTTATGCTGATTAAGTAACACCAATCTTGAAACATTACAACCTTAATTACTGTAGTGGTATCAAATTTCGCCAAAATACAGTTTCCAAAATAAATAATCCGCACTATAACGGAAACACTCTCTGCTCGCACAGATCTAATAGAAAACATCACGTGGCTTCAATTAACGTAGGACGAGCCAGTCAGAAGAACTCCTAAACAAATTGACAAATTAAAGAGCCGAACAGGACACTCCATGTACCAGAAAGTGAAAGGACTAGGAAATGTGTTTAGACAAGAAATAGTGCGTCACTGGCTTCGGAAAACAAAAAAATAAACCGAGAACGTGAAAGCTCAAAACTGACAAGTTCGGATTCAGTGACATTACCAGCGTGAATACATTTCCGTTGGGAAAAAGAAACTAATTTCTGAACTAGTGTGTGGCACTCTAGGGACTGTCAAGAAAAACAAAATAATGAAAGAGAGAGAGAGAGAGAGAGAGAAAGAGAGAGAGAGAGAGAGAGAGAGAGAAAGAGATAATTTTAAAGACGTGCAAATATACGCTGTGTGTAGTGTAAAAATTACAATCACGTTTATGGAGTATACGTTGATGGTTCAAGGGATACATTTTTAAGTTCCAGAAAACAACCTATACTATTTACTATTACATATTTACACATGTTCTGTCAATATCAAGAGGTTTCAAGATGTGATCACTAAGGGATCCAGAGATCTAACTAAAAAGATTGAAGAGAATTACTTGAATACAGTCTATGGTGACAGCTTTACATAAGAGAAAAATACAAAACTATTGACGTTTCGGTCTATATGCTTCTTTAGAAAACAATAACAGACACACTAGGGAAATATAATCCAACTGCGTTATAGTAAGTAATTAAAACAAATTGTTGTTGTTGTTGTTGTTGTTATGGATCTAGCGACCTTTGAGCTGATGCACTTCGGCCCATAAAAAAAGTAAAGTACCCCCGTCACGCCAAGTGGCGTATAGGGGAATATGGTGTTAGTGACCATATATTTTACAGACCTTCAGCACATGATTTTTGGGGTAATGTGGTCGGTATTACGCCCGTGCTGCTTTACTTTCCCAGAAAAAAACGGGTACCCATTTAAGGGTGGGTGAACCCAGAAGCCGTCGGTTGGAATCGAACCCTACCCCTTGTCCTTTGTAGTCCAGTTCACTAACCACTGAGCTTTCGCGGCTCCCACTTAGGCCAAAAAAAAAAAATTAAAACAAGTAAAAGTCAGGAAGAGGAAATATATTGGAAAGAACATACCGTTCTATAGGGGTCCCAAGTCCTCACTGAGGGAATGGCGGACGAGAAATAAAAATTATCACCAGTCGAGGCCAGAAAAAGGGGGAGATAAGAGAAGGGGGAGGGTAATAAGGATAACCGGCCCACGTACTTTTGAGGAGACAAAGGCAAGAAAGGAAGGGAAAGGTGGTTGAAAGGTGGGGGAGGAGTAGCTTTAAGGCAGCTGCGAAGTTATGTGTCTGCTCTTTAGATAGACTAAAGCAAAGCCGCAAAAAAGATAAATGTCCGTTGTATACTCTCATAATGTAATATCGGGTAATAACGTCACAAACAGGCACAAGAAAGAAAGGTTATCCAACATGAGGATTTAGAAACAACCGATAATGTAGACAAAGCAATCACAAAAGCCACTTTCAAACCAAAATGGGAAAGAAAACTTCCGACCAAGTCGTGTTGAAAAGAAGTGTTTACTAGCAACTGTCTTATTGTGATCACCCAACTAATGAGCTAAAACAAAACAATTATATCTTCATGACGTTATACCATTACAAGGGTCTGCAGGGAGAGGGTTATTTTATAGGACAGGAGAATAAAGACCATTTGTCCAGTGCAGTCGCTGCGAGGTGTTCAGGTTTGAGTTTTTATTTGACCCCTCATATATTCCTTATTTGAAAGAAAAGACTTTTGAACCTTCCGGGATTTGGACCTCTTTCTCATTGGGAGTACGACAAGTTATGGATTCGACCACGCGTTCTACGTCCAAATGTGTGAACATTAAACGTTCACATACAATTATAAAACTTCTTTATTACAGTTACATGATTTAACGAAACAGATACAGGATTGACAAAGCAATTACATGATTTAATAAAACAGATACAGGATTGACAAAGCAATTACATGATTTAATAAAACAGATACAGGATTGACAAAGCAGTTACATGATTTAATGAAACAGATACAGGATTGACAAAGCAGCTACATGATTTAATAAAACAGATACAGGATTGACAAAGCAGTTACATGATTTAATAAAACAGATACAGGATTGACAAAGCAGTTACATGATTTAATGAAACAGATACAGGATTGACAAAGCAGTTACATGATTTAATAAAACAGATACAGGATTGACAAAGCAGTTACATGATTTAATAAAACAGATACAGGATTGACAAAGCAGTTACATGATTTAATAAAACAGATACAGGATTGACAAAGCAGTTACATGATTTAATAAAACAGATACAGGATTGACAAAGCAGTTACATGATTTAATGAAACAGATACAGGATTGACAAAGCAGTTACATGATTTAATGAAACAGATACAGGATTGACAAAGCAGTTACATGATTTAATAAAGCAGATACAGGATTGACAAAGCAGTTACATGATTTAAAAAAAAAACAGATACAGGATTGACAAAGCAGTTACATGATTTAATAAAACAGATACAGGATTGACAAAGCAGTTACATGATTTAATAAAACAGATACAGGATTGACAAAGCAGTTACATGATTTAATGAAACAGATACAGGATTGACAAAGCAGTTACATGATTTAATGAAACAGATACAGGATTGACAAAGCAGTTACATGATTTAACGAAACAGATACATGATTTAAACGAAACATACAGGATTGACAAAGCAGCTACATGATTTAATGAAACAGATACAGGATTGACAAAGCAGTTACATGATTTAATGAAACAGATACAGGATTGACAAAGCAGTTACATGATTTAATGAAACAGATACAGGATTGACAAAGCAGTTACACGATTTAATGAAACAGATACAGGATTAACAAAGCAGTTACATGATTTAATGAAACAGATACAGGATTGACAAAGCAGTTACATGATTTAATGAAACAGATACAGGATTGACAAAGCAGTTACATGATTTAATGAAACAGATACAGGATTGACAAAGCAGTTACATGATTTAGCGAAACAGATACAGGATTTAAAAGAAACATACAGGATTGACAAAGCAGCTACATGATTTAATAAAACAGATACAGGATTGACAAAGCAGTTACATGATTTAATGAAACAGATACAGGATTGACAAAGCAGTTACATGATTTAATGAAACAGATACAGGATTGACAAAGCAGTTACATGATTTAATGAAACAGATACAGGATTAACAAAGCAGTTACATGATTTAATGAAACAGATACAGGATTGACAAAGCAGTTTTATTAATCTGACTATCTGCTTCTTCTGATGGTATGTAACCGGTGCGAATGGTTGTGTGCCTGTTGCACCTTCTTTTGCCAACTGATCCGCTTTCTCGTTTCCTGGTATTCCAGTGAGATGAGATCCACTGCAAGGCAATCCTGTGGTGCTTGCAGAGTTCAGACAATAAGGTCTGCAATTGTGGAAGTTTTCTTGATTTCAGTGCCTGGAGTACTGATCTTGCATCTGTCAAAAACATTACAGTCTGTGGGCTGAACTACCGTTCAGTAGTTTTTCTATTGCCAACTTTATTGCTTGGATTTCTGCATCGTAATTTTGACAATATTTCCCTGTTGCCATTTTATTCATATCTCTAGTTTTAATTGGGTACTCTATGTATGCTTCTGTTTCCCCATTATTTACTGCATTCTGTGCTGATCCATCTGTGTACACACGAATCCATAGGTCTTGTGGGTATTCTTCATCCAAGAAACCGATAGTTATTGTTTTACGCAGTATACTAATCTGCCTCTCCTTCTGAAGTATTCCTTTCACTTCTGTCCGTATTTGTGTTGACAACTCTAATTCCTCTGTACAGGGAGTATGTTCTAGTATGGGTAGTAGGGGGTTAAAAAAAACCTTTGTGTGTCTGGTCTTTGTCCATATATTCGTTTGGCTTGGTGGATGAAACTGCTTTTCTTTAGTCGCCCCAATGCAAGATTTTGGAATCGGCCCTTCATTGGATGTCTCGTCATGCATGAACATTTTTTTTTGCTATTTCAGCACCTTTGTGCCCATCCGTTCTCTCAGTGCTGGTATCCTCCACAATTTCTCCATCTCCAATATTGGTGTTGATTTCATTGCGCCTGTGATGATCCTAAGTGCCGCGGTTTTGTACTTTATCCAGTTCTTGCAGTGTGGTGTTTGATGCTGAGCACCATGCTGATGATCCATATTCTAAATGTGGGCGTATACTCTGTTGGTAAACTTTGCTGAATATTTTCCCACCTGCATTCCATGTCATTCCACATAGCTTTCTTAGAATAGCCAACTTCCCCTTGCTTTTGGGTTGCCTGATTTATCTGCTGTTTCCAAGTTAGTTTGTTGTCAACATGATTTAATGAAACAGGCACAAGATTGACAAAGCAATTACATGATTTAATGAAACAGATACAGGATTGACAAAGCAGTTACATGATTTAATCAAACAAATACAGGATTGACAAAGCAGTTACACGATTTAATCAAACAAATACAGGATTGACAAAGCAGTTACATGATTTAATCAAACAAATACAGGATTGACAAAGCAGTTACATGATTTAATCAAACAAATACAGGATTGACAAAGCAGTTACATGATTTAATCAAACAAATACAGAATTGACGATATTAAAGAATTGGTGAAGATGTAGATTTGACGAATCAGAAATATAAAAAAAAACACATTTACATGATTTTTGAAAATAGATTCAGGTTGTGATATCTAATTAACAATCCTGATAAACGACTAACAAAACATGTAGTATCTGATATAGCACCAGCCACATTATAGCTGGAGATAAATAATAATAAATGAATATTATTATAGAGGGAAACTTCCGAGGCAATAATCAGCGAATCAATTCAGAGGAAGAGGTATGTTTACAGCACTCGGAAAAAATGACAAATAATGTCTGTTTCTGTTGTTGATTATTTGTCATTTTTTCCGAATGCCGTAAACATACCTCTTCCTTCTGAATTGATTCGCACATTATATCTGTCCGTGTGTTGTACACTTGCGAAACAATAATACGGAAAACAAGCACATGATGGCCCCTTCCTCTTCCCTTTCACCAAATAAAAAAATGTACATTTTGGAGACTTTGACAGATTGCGCTATTGCGCTCTCCAGAATCTTCAATATGGAAATCTGAAAGCAAAAGGAGAAGAAAATACAAAGAAAAACCCGGAAAAGAAGAAAGCACCATTAGAGGAATGTGTTTATTTAGTGTAAAAAGTTGGCAAAGTGAAATAAACTATCTTCATCATTACGGTATTTCCCCAATACTGGGGTCTGTTCCCTACCCTTCCCCACACCCCCCCCCCCCTTCGAGGGAGACTTGTAGAACCGGAGAAGGTCATTTGTGCAGTCGCCGCGAGGTTTTCGGGTCTGAGTTTTTATTTGACACAGAGAAAGAAGGAATTATTTAAATGCGACTCAGTGAAGAGAAATAACAACTCATAAACACACAGAAAAAATAGAGAAATAACAACTCATAAACACACAGAAAAAATAGAGAAATAACAACTCATAAACACACAGAAAAAATAGAGAAATAACAACTCATAAACACACAGAAAAAATAGAGAAATAACAACTCATAAACACACAGAAAAAATAGAGAAATAACAACTCATAAACACACAGAAAAAATAGAGAAATAACAACTCATAAACACACAGAAAAAATAGAGAAATAACAACTCATAAACACACAGAAAAAATAGAAGTGATAATTCGGAAAATCGATACAGAGTTAGAGGGCATCTTATTCACAAGTAATATGATGTGTATTGAGATAAATGACGAGAATTTCTGTGGCTACAACAGCATAACATTGACATTAATTGTTGTTGTTTGCTTTTGTTGTGATGCACATAATTATTGAATTAATTCATAAGATAAATGTCGGATAACTCATGTTTATCATTTACATTGACAAAATATTTAGGGATGCCACATCACAGTGTGAAGATATTAATGAGCTACTTTGGCTGACGACCAGACAACCCTCCTAACAGCTTTAAAATAACAGAACTTCAGTAATATCTACTGGCCTTGAATAAAGAATGTAAAATGAATAGCATGCAAATAAGTACTGAAAAAAAACAGAAATTATATCAACAGGAAGACAAAAAAAAAACATTAAACACAGCTATAGCAAATCAAGTTATAAAACAAGTGACAAACTTTAAATATCTGGGAACAACATTCTTTGAAGATGGTGAAATCGATAAAGAAATAGATATACGATGAAATAGGGCAAAACAAATATTGGGACAGCTATCCCCTATACCACCATTGCTAAGACATCCAAACATTTCTATGCCAGCTAAACAACAAATGATAAATAGCATTTTCATACCAACATTGTGCTATGAAAGTCAAACATGGACCCTTTCTAAATCACATTTAAGAAAGATCAATACATGTGAGATACGATGCTTGAGAAAAGTAACAAACAACACAAGAAGAGATAGAATACCAAATGAAACCATAAGAAAAATGGTAGGAACAAAACCCTGACAAGAATATATAGAACAACAACAACTTAAATGGTTTGGCCACCTGGTCAGAATGATTTCTTATCAATCACCATCAAAGACGTTCTTCTCGAGAATGCATGGAAAAAGACCAAGAGGAAGACCCAGAAGTGGAAGGATAGATGCAGTGACAGAGACATGTAACAACAATGGAAAATCACTAATTCAGACAGTTCGAGCAGCTCAAGAACAACAAATGATATAAACCACGACACCTTTTAGGTATCAGTGAGAAAGAGAAAAGAAAGAAAAGAAAAAGAAGATCCCCTATACTACAACACAAAGCAATACCTATCGCCACCAAGAAACATCTGATACAGAGCATATTCATTCCAACATTGTGCTACCAATGTCAAACCTGGTCACTTAGATCTAAGCATGAAAGAAAGCTTGTCACCTCAGCAATGTGATGAGTGAGAAAAGCGCTTGGAGTAACCAGAAAAGACAGCATCAGAAGTGACATTATAAGAGAAAGAATAGGCATTGAACCAATCCTATATATTCTATATACAGAAATAACAAATAGGCTGGTTTGCCAATGTAGAAAGAATGTCGTGTGATTCGTTACCATACAAAGCATATATTAAAAGAGGAGAATAGAGAAGAGCAAGAGATAAATTCAGAGTAAGATGGACGGACATCAAAGAAACACTACTTCAATTGAAAATGAGTGAGGTCGCCAAAAGGACGAGAATCAGAACTTTGTATCTCTCTCGACACCAGAACGGGTACACAAAAAGGTGAAGATAGAAAGAATAAATGCGAGAGAATAGATCACCTTAGTACATGTCTATCAATGGCCAATTAACACAAATGTTCTATCCTTCCAACGTGACATATGCTGCACCCTCGGGACATTGAAACATTACACTTTAGCTAGTGATTAAAAAAACACAAATTGTTTGGGGAAAAAATGTTATATTAGCACCAAGTTCTCATAAAGCTTAAAACTACGTACTGGTATGACAATGTGTAGTCTCAAAACAAATTCTGAAAACTTTTTGAGGCCCCTCGGATTGTTATTCTAAAGTATACTGGAGACAAATAATAATAAATAAATATTATTAAAGAGGGAAACTTCCAAGGCGATGATTCAAGGAATTATAGAATGAAGAGATATGTATTACAGCACTCAGAAAAAATGACAAATCAACAACAACAGAAAAAAACAAAGAACAATATATGGTCCGAAGCAGGATCGAACCCGTACTCCATGGCACTGCGCCTTGCCACGAGAAGCCGAACGCTTGGTACGCTGCCACTGAGGCAGGACCTTCGCGTAAGACACTGCTCACAATAGCTACTTTTTTAGTTAGCTGAGTGGCAGTGTACCAAGCGTTCAGCTTCTCGTGGCAAGGCGCAGTGCCATGGAGTACGGGTTCGATCCTGCTTCGGACCATATATTGTTCTTTGTTTTTTCCTGTTGTTGTTTATTTGTCTTTTTTTTCTGAGCGCTGTAATACATACCTCTTCCTTCTATAATTTCCTATTCTAAAGTATAGATTTTTGTACAATTTTAGTTTATGTGCAATTCTGGCCCTGATTCAAACTAATGTAGAGGACAAGGAAGATTGCGTGAACAAATATAAAATGCATGGAGCAAAGAATAAATGACGTGCTAAAGTCAGTATTGTATGCCATAAAAGTTGGCTCAGCAACCGCTGATTAAATCATATACATTTCCGTTCTAAACCCATGACTCATAACTTCGCCTGGAACGACGTATCATTAATAAATTCATATGTCGGCCCATTTTTCTCCTTTATGGTGTCGCACAGTCCTGGTGTTGCTCGGCAACAATCTAAACACGACCCGGAAGAAATTTTAGTTACACCGGAAAAGGAAAAATTGATGAACCGAAGGCGTAACGAGCTCAGATCTGAAGTGTGTGCCACAGAGATGATTTATTGAGTCCTGTAACTGCAGGCTAACTAGGCTTGAGTTTTGCTTCCATAAAAATGTAACTTTCATAAAGGGTTAAAATGATTGAGAACACCGCCTATTTCATTCTGCGTGTCATTTCCAACACTCATTTTCAAACGCCTTCATTTCCAATTCTAGTGAAGTTATATATTTTTTTTTTATCAGAGAATTTGTTATCGATTGCCGTTGTTTCTTTTCACGATAGCAAAACTGTGGACAATAACATTGGAAAAATGCAGTCATTACTGGCAACACATCGAAATGTCAAATATGAAGGTAATGAGAATTTATTGTTTGTTTGCATGTTCAATTAAGTATTTGTGAGAATAACGTACGAAACTATAGTCCACATTATTATTATTATTGTGTTGTTGGTGTTGTTGTTGGTGTTGTTGTTGTGTTTTGACAGGGTTCTTTCTGAGTGGGATAGGGAAAAGGGGAATAATCCAAGAGTGAGAGGAGGAAGAGGGGTGTTAAAATGTCTAGGTTCAAGTTAATGACAAGGCAGGATATATGCGGAAAACTGACGTCATGAATGTCACCTGAGTTGGGATATGTGTGAACAATTGAGGTCATGAATGTCACAGGATTAAGGGATATGTGCGAACAATTGACGTCACGAATGTCACAGGATTAAGGGATATGTGCGAACAATTGACGTCACGAATGTCACAGGATTAAGGGATATGTGCGAACAATTGACGTCACGAATGTCACAGGATTAAGGGATATGTGCGAACAATTGACGTCACGAATGTCACAGGATTAAGGGATATGTGCGAACAATTGACGTCATGAATGTCACCAGAGAAAGGGATATGTGCGAACAATTGACGTCACGCATGTCAGTAGGGATATGGATACATGTGAACAACTGACGTTATCACAGAGGCTGAGTGGTTAGTATGCTCGCTACTGACCAGTAGGTCCAGGTTCGCTGTCTAGATTTGACGAATTTTGTTCGCATCGAAACGTTTTGTTTCTCATCAAACCTTTCTAAATGGGTAGCAGATATTTGTGTGTGGGGAAAATAGGGCAGTCTGGTGTGGGGCTGTCATGAACTGAATCGCTTATCCTTGAGAGATGTCAGCATTAATTGTTTGAACACGATATTTCGCCATACACATGAGACGTAGAGTGAACCCATACAGTTTTGGGAGGGGGAGGGAACTACTGGTATAACACAAATTGTGTAAGTTATGATTACTCCGCATTTGAAAATATAAATAAAGCACAAATGAAATTATTTGATTATTTGATAAGACAGAAGCAACTAAATATTAATCACGCGGTTATAGATAAACGTTACGTTGAAGCAGGGAGGTAGCAGTGATTAAAGAGTGTACGATAAAATGGGAGTGAGGTAGTAGAAATCGAGGGGAGATAAGAAGGGCTGAGTAAAATAAAATCATGGGGTCCACGGGACAGTAGGGTTAAGAAGTAAAGAGGACGAACACATCGTGACTCACGGGAATTGTAAGACACAATGTAGGAACGAGGCAAAAGTGTAAAACGGGGTATTGGTTGGTTCAAGAGAGAAAAGTTTAGACAAAGGATAGGTTGGGAAGATCATTCGAGATTAACGATGGCTCTGTGAGGACGGTTGTGTGTTTTGTGTTGCAACCGGTACCGTGAGCAGGTTTTGGTTAATTCACCAAAAAGTGACAGAGTAAGTTAGTTGGTGTGTTGTCGCTGCTGGGAACAGACCTTATTCCAAGAGCAGTGATAAGTAGAAGTGTCTTAGAGTAGTTAATAAGATAGTTGTGAATATTAGCAGCACCGACCGTTTAGTGACAGTCAGTGAGTAGTCTCACAACGTAGACTTCATCAGAAATAGGAAGTTAGAGTGTAGTGCAAGTTAGCAGCAACGAACAAGTCAGTGTCAATCCGTGAGTAGTCTCACCAAGTTTAGTCTTCATCAGAAGTGTGAAGATAGAATGTAGTTGTGCAAGTTAGCAGCAACGAACAATGTAGTGTCAATCAGTGAGTAGTCTCATCAAGTTATCTTCATCAGAAGTGTGAAGATAGGATGTAGTTGTGCAAGTTATCAGCAACGAACAAGTTAGTGTCAATCCGTGAGTAGTCTCACCAAGTTTAGTCTTCATCAGAAGTGTGAAGATAGAGTGTAGTTGTGCAAGTAGCAGCAACGAACAATTTAGTGACAATCCGTGAAAAGTCTCACAATATTAGACTTCATTAGGAGCATAGAGTGGAAGGTAGTGGTGCAGTTTCGCAGCGACAACCATTCAAGTGACAGTAGGGGAAAGAAGTCAATCAGTCAGGCTTTGTGTAGGAGCATGACGTTATAGTGGGGTGTTCAGGCAACGACACCGAGCAATGTAAGTGGCGTTAAGCGATACAAATTCGCAGAGTTTCTAACAACCAAGAAGGGCTCGATACGGAGTATGACGCTCCAGGAGACAACGTTAGAGGTGAGGTTGAGCGAGACCGACATCACCAGCTTCGTGATTAGCAATATGGCTGCTACAGGGTGCTAGTGGAGGAATTCCTAAACAACTAATTATTAGAGGAAGGTAGGCGAGGCCAGAGTCGCTTGAGAGAGTGCTGCAGTATACCTCTGCGGTGTTGTAGATAACACAGGGGGATGAATCAAGGTTAGCAGGCAATGTGAGAGAGGCTGCTAACATACCATTGTCATTGTGATTGTGAACGTGTTGTGTGAGGTAGAATTTTGAGAATAAAACCTCAGGTGTGTTACAACAGGCAGAGGGGAAGTCTTCAAACAAGAAGGACTGACTGAAACACTCGGGAACATGACAGCAGAAAAAGTCAACGGAGAGATAAACGCCCGCTAACTATCTCTCTCATCGACGCTGGAAGGTAAATAAAGAATGGCAGAAGAAGGAGGAGGAGGTGGAGGTGGTGACGAAGAAAAAGAAAAAGCGTAGTTCGTGTTCGAGTTTTTGTTGATAGTATCCACTTTCCATTCTACCCGCTTGGAATGCGCACACAAACCGATGATATTTAAAATGAACTTTGAGTAATTCGTTGATATTAAGAATTAAACTAAAGATCGACATTTTTCAGAGATTTAAATGCATAACCTACTCAAAAGTCACGTGGTAAATGTTTCACAATGTAGAATAATGTTAACCGCATTAAGACAAAGCTTTGGTCTGTAATGTCACAACTCGTCTCTTGTCTTCTTCTGCAAATAAATCCAGCAGTTAGCTCGCAAGTTATTTTTATTTTTTATTTCGTTCGCCAGCTTTTACCTCTGACGAAGTCCCTAAAGATTAGGAACTGAATTTTGCGTGTCAATCCATTTTTCCCTGGCAGCCGTGTGCACAGGGGTCCCTCGCCGCACAGATAACTCCGACTTCGGAAGTACTCATATTTTTTTTTCCGTCCATGAGTAATAATTAACTTTTAAAGCCGGGTCTCGCTGCTGAAACCAGGGGTGGTTGCCGCAGAGAGAAATCATAAATAAAAATCCAGTGTAGCCGGGATTTGAAACCACAATCTCTCTGTCAACCAGTTCCCCCCCCCCCCCCCCCCCAAGTTATTTGAGAAATAAGACACATTTTGTTTAGCTGACTTATAATGTGAAGGATTGCGCTGCCAATTGAAACAAAATCCATTAAAACAGCATTATTTTTAACTATATAGATGGAAACACCCCTAATGAGGATCCTGCCTATTTCAAGATATTCACTTTTAGGAGCTACCAAATGTTTGTGCGGAAAATATTATGTCTTAAAATTTAAAAATTTTTTGTTTTTTCTAAAGTATAGCATCTATTTATAAGAAGGTATGGGCTAGCCGATTTGCTCAGGTCTCGCTTGTCTACCGAACACCATAGCTCGAAACACGTCATGTCCAATGAAGCTTATCTGTTAACTAAACTAAACGATTTAATCTCACATTTTCACATTCTTCTTTTTATTTATTTAACCTTCAGAGATCTCAATTCGTCATATATTGATCACCAAGCACACGAAGAATACAGATAAAATCAAACAAGCAATGCTGTAAAATCAGAACGAATATTATCAATAATTTGTTGATAAAAAGATGAACAGATAAATGGACACGTAGAATGTATTGCTGATAAGTTTGGCAAAATTGGGTAAGAAGAATGTGCACTCTCAAATCCTTGTACACATGGAGGGGTGAGTGAAACATTAAGACATTATTTAAGTGATTCGCGAAATACATTTAAATGTAGACCAAATAATGGGAGCCGCGATAGCTCAGTGGTTAGTGAACTGGACTTTGAAAATGACAAGTGGTGGGGTTCATCCCAACCGACGGCTCCGGTTCACCCAGCCTTTAATGGGTACCGGATTTGTTTTCTGGGAAAGTAAAGCGGCACGGGCGCAATACCGACCACATTACCCCAAAAATCATGTGCCTAAGGTCTGTAATAGTTATGGTCACTAACATTATATTCCCTATACGCCACTTGGCGTGACGGGGCGTACTTTTACTAGACTATATAAGACTCATACAAAATAACACAGATTTTAGCCAAATACGTTACACAACACCTAGGGTGAATGGAATTAACGACTCATAGCTGATTGCTCACTTCAGGATCAGAGTACTAGAACGGATCCAGGTTCTACTCCATCCTTCTATGGTGGACATGGAAACAGACTAACCAGTTACGTCAAGCGAGTGGGGATCATAAAAGGAAGGCAACTCTCTACACAAAAATTAAATGCTGAGGTCGGATATAGTGGGCTGAAAAAATGAAGATTCCACGGCTTGTCGCAAACGACAATTAGACACATCTTCGCCCACCTAACGTGTTTTCATGGGCCGACAATCTGGGCTTCTATTATAGATCAAGTTATAGCACATGAACTACTTCACAATCGTGGCTTTCTATATTGCAGTGAAAGAAAATGTTAGACTAAATATAGTGTGCCTTGTACGTCTTAAAAACAAGCCCCAAACTGTTGATTCTTATCAGAGGCAGACTGCTGAACTTCTGGGGGATGTATATCATCAAATGAGAGAAAAAGTCGCTGGGCGCCTGTTTTATATCGTTGCCATCCTGACAGTACCTACTTCATCTTTATTATAACTGTCCCAGACAAAGCAATAACAGGATCCGATATAGACGGGATGATAACAATAGACCTTGGTGTTCGTCAAGCGAAGAATATTCATGAGAGGATAATTCAAATCTTGACCTATAATAGTCATCATGTACCCTGCCGGTTGGCGTAGATGTCCCTCCACAATCTTCTATCTACAGTGCATCGTATCAGTTCTGTTGTTGACTGTTTTCCATGCCATGACACCAAGTTATCCAGTATTTTCTCTCTCTGTCGTCCGCGATCTCTCTTTCCTTTTATTTTGCCAGTTGTAACCAAGTATTCCAACTTTCCTCTTCTCATGATGTTCCCGAAAAAATAATAGTAGAAGTCTAAAATAGCAGGATGGTATTGGGATGAAAATAATTCTTGTGAAATATTCTGTTCTGCGGTAGACGTTAATTCTTGCGAAATATTCTGTTCTGCGATAGACGTTAATTCTTGTGAAATATTCTGTTCTGCGGTAGACGTTAATTCTTGCGAAATATTCTGTTCTGCGGTAGACGTTAATTCTTGTGAAATATTCTGTTCTGCGGTAGACGTTAATTCTTGCGAAATATTCTGTTCTGCGGTAGACGTTAATTCTTGTGAAATATTCTGTTCTGCGATAGACATTAATTCTTGTGAAATATTCTGTTCTGCGGTAGACGTTAATTCTTGTGATTTCAAATTAAAATATGATTTTGAAAATAATTTTTTACTTTTTTTTATCAGAAATGCCAATTTATTATGATGCAATGGTCTTTACTGGTTCCTCTGAATAAAATGCAGGCTGCTTCTGTGGACCATAATTTCGTTCTCTGGCTTTTGTGAGTGTAGCTTTGTAGTGCATGGTTAGGTGTAAATT
The DNA here is from genome assembly GCA_032433765.1 of Megaustenia siamemsis. Lineage (NCBI taxonomy): Eukaryota > Metazoa > Mollusca > Gastropoda > Stylommatophora > Ariophantidae > Megaustenia > Megaustenia siamemsis. Next base: position 94,086,678 of record JAVIAB010000073.1, read on the forward strand.
TGTAGGTGTAGCCTTGTAGTGCATGGTTGAGGGTTAGTTTGTAGGTGTAGCCTTGTAGTGCATGGTTGAGGGTTAGTTTGTAGGTGTAGTCTTACTGTCAGTACGACTCAAATTGATAGGCTGGAGAAAATACAAAATGAAGCCATGCGCATTATCCTAGGATGTACGAGGGACACTCCCTGTGTAGCAATGAGGTATCTTCTTGACTTTCCAACCATGGATGACAGAATTAAGATCTGGATAGCACGAGCATACCTGAAGATTATTACAGATACAGAGCATCCATTGCACCACGTGCTCAACACAGAGAAAGGTACCAGGCTAAAAAGAGGCAAATCATGGGTGGGCCGGGCAGAAGATGTCATCAAACAGGTCTGTGGGCTTACCAATATCAGCGTTGGTGAGGAGTGGATACCGGTGCCTACGTCATTCAAGGGAACTTTCTCATGTATTGTCACACTCGACAGGAAAAGTAGGGAACAGAACCCGGTCGTGGTTAATGCTGAGGTCAACGGTCTCATCTGCGATAATACCGATGAGAAAGATGCAGTCATCTATACAGACGGATCTGTAAGACGACACGAAAGAAGTGCATGGGCATTTACAGCACGCTCAGCAGGCAGAATAGCCAAGGAAGACAGTGGTGCATACGCCATGACCACGAGTAGCATGACAATGGAGGTGATGGCAGTGACCAAGGCATTCAAATGGTTAGAGTCACAAGACTACATCCACGCATGTATACTGAGTGATTCGATGAGCATGATTAAAAAAGTGGAGGCGGGCTATGTACGCATGCAATGGGTAGAGTCGTTGCAGAAATCCAAAATACGTAAGGTCACCTTTGTCTATGTCCCTGGACATGCGGGAGTACGGGGAAATGAGAGAGCGGACAGGTTGGCTAGCTGCGCTGTCGTTGAGGACGGGCAACCGATGGATCGGGCGGACATCATCAATGCCCTTCGAGATGTTGGAAGAGCACAGGACTTCGACAAACACAGATCAACGTCACTTCTTCGGATGATGGAAATGGGAGTTAAGATGGGCACGGCCAGAAATGAGAAACTTGGTGGCCGTGTAAGAAGACTTATCAACCAACATAGAACTGGAGTCGTCAGTCGCTGGACACTGAGGGAATTGCTGAGGAGGGGATCTGAGCACCTATGGACATGTTCGGAGTGCAATGATGATGACCCGCAAATAACTCAATAACTCAAGAGTCTTGTAGTGCATGCTTAAGGGTCAGTTTGTAGGTGTAGTCTTGTAGTGCATGGTTGAGGGTCAGTTTGTAGGTGTAGTCTTGTAGTGTATGCTTAAGGGTCAGTTTGTAGGTGTAGTCTTGTAGTGTATGCTTAAGGGTCAGTTTGTAGGTGTAGTCTTGTAGTGTATGCTTAAGGGTCAGTTTGGAGGTGTAGTCTTGTAGTGCATGGTTGAGGGTCAGTTTGTAGGTGTAGTCTTGTAGGGCATGGTTGAGGGTCAGTTTGTAGGTGTAGTCTTGTAGTGCATGGTTGAGGGTCAGTTAGTAGATGTAGTCTTGTAGTGCATGCTTGATGGTCAGCTTGTAGGTGTAGTCTTGTAGTGCATGCTTGAGGGTAAGTTTGTAGGTGTAGTCTTGTAGTGTATGCTTGAGGGTCAGTTTGTAGGTGTAGTCTTGTATTGTGTGCTTGAGGATAAGTTTGTAGGTGTAGTCTTGTAGTGTATGCTTAAGGGTCAGTTTGGAGGTGTAGTCTTGTAGTGCATGGTTGAGGGTCAGTTTGTAGGTGTAGTCTTGTAGGGCATGGTTGAGGGTCAGTTTGTAGGTGTAGTCTTGTAGTGCATGGTTGAGGGTCAGTTAGTAGATGTAGTCTTGTAGTGCATGCTTGATGGTCAGCTTGTAGGTGTAGTCTTGTAGTGCATGCTTGAGGGTAAGTTTGTAGGTGTAGTCTTGTAGTGTATGCTTGAGGGTCAGTTTGTAGGTGTAGTCTTGTATTGTGTGCTTGAGGATAAGTTTGTAGGTGTAGTCTTGTAGTGTATGCGTGAGAGTCAGTTTGTAGGTGTAGTCTTTTAGTGTATGCTTAAGGATCAGTTTGTATGTGTAGTCTTGTAGTATATGCTTAAGGGTCAGTTTGTATGTGTAATCTTGTAGTGTATGCTTGAGGGTAAGTTTGTAGGTGTAGTCTTGTAGTGTATGCTTAAGGGTCAGTTTGTAGGTGTAGTCTTGTAGTGTGTGCTTGAGGGTAAGTTTGTAGGTGTAGTCTTGTAATGTATGCTTAAGGGTCAGTTTGTAGGTGTAGTCTTGTAGTGTATGCTTAAGGGTAAGTTTATAGGTGTAGTCTTGCAGTGTATGCTTGGGGGTCAGTTTGTAGGTGTAGTCTTGTAGTGTATGCTTAAGGGTAAGTTTATAGGTGTAGTCTTGCAGTGTATGCTTGGGGGTCAGTTTGTAGGTGTAGTCTTGTAGTGTATGCTTAAGGGTAAGTTTGTAGGTGTAGTCTTGCAGTGTATGCTTGGGGGTCAGTTTATAGGTGTAGTCTTGTAGTGTATGCTTGAGGGTAAGTTTGTAGGTGTAGTCTTGTAGTGTATGCTTGAGGGTAAGTTTGTAGGTGTAGTCTTGTAGTGTATGCTTGAGGGTCAGTTTGTAGGTGTAGTCTTGTAGTGTATGCTTGAGGGTCAGTTTGGGGGCTCAAGTGTCGCAGGATGCAGTCTAGTCGGCCACTGCAATTCTACATGAACCACGCTTGGTGTCAAAATTCATCAGGGGCTGGCTTTATCGTGTGAACGTCTTGGCTACAAATGCGTGTGTAACCTCAGTATGGTCTCCACTCTTTGAACTCAAGAAGAGGATTTCACCTGCAGAGACAATGACTGCGATCTCTGACAAGTGCAGTAACTGCCGGCATGGAGAACTTTGAGCAGCCCAGCCACGCTGTCTCAACCTGTTGGAACACAAATAACTGATAGAGTCGCTTATTCTGTACCGGGTCGATTGCAGCACGCAGGTAGCATCTTTTGTTGCTCACTAGGCAAAGATCATGTTGCAGGTAAATGTGATAGGAGGATACTGAGAACGCGATTGGAGGACAATATGAAATAAATGGACAAGCTTTGACCTTATCAGAGTGCACACAATTACTGTAGGTATAAATCATTGGACAAGCTTTGACCTTATCAGAGTGCACACAATTACTGTAGGTATAAATCATTGGACAAGCTTTGACCTTATCAGAGTGCACACAATTACTGTAGGTATAAATCATTGGACAAGCTTGACCTTATCAGAGTGCACACAATTACTGTAGGTATAAATCATTGGACAAGCTTGACCTTATCAGAGTGCACACAATTACTGTAGGTATAAATCATTGGACAAGCTTGACCTTATCAGAGTGCACACAATTACTGTAGGTATAAATCATTGGACAAGCTTTGACCTTATCAGAGTGCACACAATTACTGTAGGTATAAATCATTGGACAAGCTTTGACCTTATCAGAGTGCACACAATTACTGTAGGTATAAATCATTGGACAAGCTTTGACCTTATCAGAGTGCACACAATTACTGTAGGTATAAATCATTGGACAAGCTTTGACCTTATCAGAGTGCACACAATTACTGTAGGTATAAATCATTGGACAAGCTTTGACCTTATCAGAGTGCACACAATTACTGTAGGTATAAATCATTGGACAAGCTTTGACCTTATCAGAGTGCACACAATTACTGTAGGTATAAATCATTGGACAAGCTTTGACCTTATCAGAGTGCACACAATTACTGTAGGTATAAATCATTGGACAAGCTTGACCTTATCAGAGTGCACACAATTACTGTAGGTATAAATCATTGGACAAGCTTGACCTAATCAGAGTGCACACAATTACTGTAGGTATAAATCATTGGACAAGCTTTGACCTTATCAGAGTGCACACAATTACTGTAGGTATAAATCATTGGACAAGCTTGACCTTATCAGAGTGCACACAATTACTGTAGGTATAAATCAATGGAGAAGCTTGACCTTATCAGAGTGCACACAATTACTGTAGGTATAAATCATTGGACAAGCTTGACCTTATCAGAGTGCACACAATTACTGTAGGTATAAATCATTGGACAAGCTTGACCTTATCAGAGTGCACACAATTACTGTAGGTATAAATCATTGGACAAGCTTGACCTTATCAGAGTGCACACAATTACTGTAGGTATAAATCAATGGAGAAGCTTGACCTTATCAGAGTGCACACAATTACTGTAGGTATAAATCAATGGAGAAGGTTGATGCGATCTATACACCCGAAACACACACGCTATAGGATGAATAAAGAAGAATGGAAGCTGAGAAATACTTGGAGAGACTGATTATTAATTACCTACAAACACAACGGGGGGGGGGGGGGGGGAATAAACTTGCCGCATCCAGGATTGTCTTGCTGGAGACGGCAACATGATATCGTACTGATACCACTGTTGGCGGATAGGGCAGGGACCCATCTTCTTCTGAGCATACACTTTTTAATTACTATTTTGTTTCTATGAGTCTACTAGGTTGCGAAATTATGATGGCATTATTTTTCGCACAATTTACTCTCCCTTCTCTCTCTCTCTCTCCTATATATATATATATATATATATATATATATATCTGAGTCGTGATAGCTCAATGGTAAGAGAACTGGACTCCCTGTGTCGTGATAGCTCAATGGTTAGAGAAATGGGCTCCCTGAGTCGTGATAGCTCAATGGTTAGAGAACTGGATTCCCTGAGTCGTGATAGCTCAATGGTTAGAGAACTGGACTCCCTGTGTTGTGATAGCTCAATTGTTAGAGAACTGGACTCCCTGAGTCGTGATAGCTCAATGGTTAGAGAACTGGACTACAAAGAACAATAGGTTCGATCTTGAGCGACGGTTTCTGGGTTCACCCAGCCGTAATTGGGTACCGGATTTTTTTGGGCAAAGTAAATCGGCACGGGCGTAATACCGACCACATTACCCCAAAAATCATGTGCCGAAGGTCTGTAACAATTATGATCACTAACACCATATTAGGGAGCCGCGATAGCTCAGTGGTTAGTGAAATGGACTACAAAGGACAAGGGGTAGGGTTCCATCCCAACCGACGGCTTTCCGATTCACCCAGCCTTTAATGGGTACCGGATTTTTTACCGAATGGATACCGGAAAGTGAAGCGGCACAGGCGTAATACCGACCACATTACCCTAAAAATCATGTGCCGAAGGTCTGTAAAATTTATGATCACTAATACCATATTCCATATACACCATTTGGCGCGACGGAGCTCTTTACTTATTATACTCTCTCACTCTCTCTCTCGCTCTCTCTCTCACTCTTTCTGTATGTATGATTAAAAACTCTCACAAATGAAGAGAAAGAGGAGACATGGACAGAGAAAGGATAGACGAAAAGAGTCATAAACAGAGTGAAAGATAGAATGAAAGTAATACACCACAGGTCATTTTTTAATGATAGAGAGAGAGAGAGAGAGAGAGAGAGAGAGAGAGAGAGAGAGAGAACGAAAAAAAGTACTAGACATGTAAAAATTATTGCGTGGGAAAGTCAACAAGAAAAATGATTGCCAGGGCTAGAGGCCGGATAATCAGGATGAGACTTCCTAACAGTTAAAGTGCTGAAAATGATGACCATAAGAAATTGGGGGAAAAAACGCCAGAACACAGAGACAGCCAGATAGAAAAATGAAAATGCAATATCGTTTTCCCCTAAATAGAAAATGAACGTCCAGCTTCCGGAATTATTGTAGAACATTTCTACTGGAATTATTATAGAACATTTCTACTATTCCGGTTGGAATTATCATGAAATGGACTCGTTAGATTGAAAGGACAGCTTTCCCACGACAGATTACTGACTATACAAATGTTGGTCTGTAGAAAAGGCCAAGATGAACTGAAGCCTGTGGAGTGACCTCGAGCAAATACGTGACTTTGACGGATGCACTAGGTCACGACATGTAAAACACAGTTTCAGCCCGTGCTGAAGTCGGATGTGTTGGGCCGAAAGGCGCAAATATAACAGTTATACTGCAAACCACAGCACAACGCAGACACGCCCACTACGTCCTTGCTAGAGCGGATGATGAAGAGGAATATTCTAGTCTACTACGATACTCTAGAATACTTTAGTCATCGGGCGAAAGCAACCAACCAACCAACATTTTCAGCCGATATGCTCTCTGGCAGCTCTCGCACTGAGTGTGGTCTGACTCTAGACAAAGACCCATCGCTAGGTTTGATCTTCATTCCTTAAAAGAAGAGGGGGAGGATGGGTGAGACATTGATGTATATATTAAGAAACTGAACAGTCTAAAGGTGGAAAAGGGGTCTGGTCAGTCTGGAGTGCGCAGTGAGAAAAGAGGATGTATCTACAATCAAACACCTTAGAGGAACAATCAGTCTGCATACGGTCCGAGACATGCTGGGACGAGCAATAGAGCGGATATGGGAATGCCCCGACTGCAATTAGACTGATTCCATTAACAGAACAGAGTATAAAACACAGTGCAACCAACATGCGATGAAAAACGAATGATAATGAAGAAGATGGCCACTTATTGACGTCAGGTGCACATACCTTAAGTAATTTTATTTTTAGAAAACTTAATAAGTTGTGTCACATCAGCAAATGTTTTGAAAATGGTTAGCGACTCATAGCTGACTTCTCTCGATCAAGATCCTAATCGACCTTCCCATACTTTGGTTGCATAAAGATGAATTCGGCCACGCAAGTTGTGATGAAAGTGGGAAGACAACCCAGTAACCAAAAATTCCATGCTGAAATCTGATGTTTGGCCGAAAGGTGCAGATATCGCTGTAACAACAGAACCACATATCTACACCCTTTTAACGTCCATCTAAAACACAAGATGTATTGTTGTATTCATATAGTGAACGCAAATGAAGAATTTATATATTGCAACAACAAAAATAAGAATAAATTATACTTAACATTACAGTGATGTTTATTACGTCACTGACATATGATTCTTCTTCTTCTCCTCCTTTCTTTCCTAATCTGCCTTTCAGCGTCGAGGGGAGATATAATTTGCGGTCTTTTGCTCTTCTGTTCGCTTCTGCTGCTGTCATGTTTCCTAGTGCTTCTAATATTCCATCGATCCATCTTTTTCGTGGTCGACCCCTGGGTTCTCACAACTTTTGCTGAAGGCTCGTTGTGTTGTGTTTTGATCTTTCTTCCTTGTCACGTGGACATACCATTTTATCTGTTGTTTCTTTATATATTATATGGCGGGAGCTATTCCTAGCTTTTTCCTCAGTTCTTCATTTCTGATCTTATTACACTCTAGTGGCTGTTGACAATCGGGTTACCTATCACCTGTCTCATGCGTGCTGCACTGTGATGTTAAACCGGTTGAACTGTGATTGGTCAGGACACTAACTTCGTGTCCATACGTGATCTCTGCAATCAATGTACTTCGCGTTGATGTTTCGGCTGTTCCGGCCCCACTGAACTCCGAGGACCAGATCTTTCTTTGCCCACTGAAGGTTTCGTTCTTCGTCATGCCACATACACTCTGACACTGACTAGGTTATACTGTTCAAGGAAGAATTCCAACCTTAAAAAAAACATGACTCTAGTTTATTCATGAATAGTTGAATGAACACACAAGTTTAAACAAATCAACCCACCACATGTTTCTCGGCTGCTCAAATAATTGTCTTGAATCTACATTGGAGCTGTAGTTCTACACATTGAGCAACTTTTAACTCACATTATCAACATGGTTGATAAACTCTTGGTTTGACAATACTCACTAGAACAAAATAACATTTAAACAGTGCGGAGGCTTAGTAACTGCCTCCCGATAACATTGCTCTCAGTTAGCTGCAAGAGCATAATCTATTTACAACACTTAACTGAAACAATACACATTTTCGAGCTTTGTCTCGACCTAACTATATACATTACTAAAGTGGTTGGTAAGCCTGTCCTGACTACCGCCTCTACGGCACGACTCTCAAGCCGTCCGCCCTGAGTAAGTTTCACTTCTCGTCTGACTGCACTTTCCCTGTATCTTTGCCTATATCTTTTCCCTCCAGCCAATCATAATTCTTCTTACATTCTTTCCCTTCTCTGATTGACTCTCACTTATTCACGAGAAATTCGATATTTTTATCTGAGTTAAACTCCCACCTCCTTTCTGTGACTTCTTTTATTGCTCACCTATTGTTATAGATTCTCAATTCACTGATACACAAGTATCCATTTTCTAAAATTCCGAAATGGGAATACATTTAAAATATCGTTTTCACGTAACCAAACAAAGGTAATACAAAAGAAAGAATGTAACATTATATTCAAAAAATAAAATACTAGCAAATTGTGCAGCCATAATGCGTCAGATGGGGCAGGGAGGTAACATTTTTACAATAAGTAAAAGAAATTCTGTGCAGGCCGTCTTGCTGGGATGAGTTTGCAGATATTTAACTAATGACAGGTTTTTACTGCGAGTGGAGGTAAAGTAAAGGTGTTGTATCTAAGCCGAGAATGTATGACGACGTTTGTTGCCCCAGTGTGCAATTTTATTTGGACACGCTGATTAAGTTCAGTCCGCTATGATTCTTCTTACCTAAAATCTTGCAAGAACACTCTTCCCCATTCACAATTACTCAGGCTTCGTCACCTTTGCCAGGATGATGAAGATTTCCTGCATAAAGTCCACCTGAGGCTTTCGCCAACGCCTCTGTCCTGAATTAGCTCTCCTACCTGTTCTCCAACGAGTTCTCTGCACCTCACACCTGACTGCACTCACTTCCCCCCCCCCCCCCCCATCTGACAGGGTAGAACTTGCTCTCACCCATCACCAGCACCACAATGCGTTCATCAAAATAATTCACCGCTTCCTCCACATTCTCCGCCCCGACTCCACTAATCGTCTACTATAAGTTGCCTTTAACTGTGATCGCAACCTCCGTGACATGCTCATCAGGAGCCGCCTTCCTGCCTCCTTACATAACCATTAGGGCAGTATCCGTTGCAATCGCAATCTATGTATAGCTTGCAACCACTTCCTCCGGACAGATACGGTTCTCTTCCCTAATGGACCTTTTGAGATAAGAAAAGGATTCATTTGTACATTGTGCGACATTATCTATGCTATCATATGTAAGCAATGTAAAATGACCTACATATGCGAATCAAGACACCGTCTCTGAAACAGATGCCGGGAACATATGTCTGGAACATCTGTATGACATCACTCGAGATGCGGGTACCCCAATAACATCCCTCTTTAACTCTAAGGACCATCAGGGTAAAGCGGATGTTCACGTTATTTGTCTGGTGGTGGCATGTTCTTCTGACAGCCATAGTCGATTGACTTTAGAGAATAGTCTGATCGCCTATATGGATTGCCTCACACCACGAGGCATCAATGTATCCCTTTCTCACAGGTAATCTAGTACCCTTCTCGCTTTCTCCACTTTCCCCTCATTCCTTATTTAACTCCCACCTCCCTTTCGTTACCCCTCTCCTCTCCTTTCTTCCCTTCCCTGCTCCTGTTTTGGCCCATACACCTTGACGTGAATTCCACAGCCGATATTCGATAATTCCCGTATTACGCCTCATTTATCGCCATTTTATCTGAAAAACACTAGGCTTTGTTTGCTCTTTTTCACCACATATTCACGCTTTCCTATCTCTAGTGATTACCTGTGTCACGCGTGACTGTCCCTCACAAAAAAATTCTACTACCTTGTTATCTTGTCCGACCTCTCGTCTAATCATGTGACTGTGTTCCTACCCCCCCCCCCCCCCCCGCTTTTTCTCCTTCTTCCTTCTCCCCTCCTGACTTCTATTTGACCACAGTCATCTACTCGCTGGGAGCTTTTCTCATCTTGACTCAGTTGGGTCTCGCTTTAATTGTATATATATTTTATCTTACTAATACGCACATATTATCTATTTTTATCCTCTGTAATGTAGCACATCTCTCTTTCGTTTCATCATTTCATCTCTCATCCCTCTGTTTATTTCTCCTTGATTTACCTGACTCGCTCATCCTAGATGTAGTAGAGATTATCTTTATTTCGTTATTTGTTTGTGTTCTCGTTTTCGCATGTAGGCCAAAACGTCAGTCTTTGTTGAATTCCTTCTTTTGTAAAAAATTATCACCATATCCTGTAGGAGTGTCCGTTACCACCCCAAAACACGTGCTCCTGCTACCAGCTTTACCGCAGCATTGCTATTATTTTCCTGTCCCCCCCCCCTGTGTTATTCTGCTTTTTATTTCTGTGGTGCATCATCACATCTGATGTTATTATTGTGTCCTTGTATTTGAGGCTCTGCACTTGTTTCAGATTTATCCAGTTTATTTTTTATGTTGTAAGATTGTTACTGTTGTTTCTACGATATGACCTTTATTCTGATTTCTACTGTATAGTTTGAGACCTTTCATGCTAATTTCCCTCATTATTGCAAGTACGTATAGTTCAGTATAATTTCTTGTAATAATTTTCTGCTTCTGTTATTTATACTGGGGTCCGCATGTCGTAAATTGTTTACGCTGTGACCGTTGATTTAACTACTTGTTTGCAAGTTATTCATCTCATAAATTTGTTGTTGTAGTGTGAGAACAAATCCAGCGATAGACAATTAACGCTGAATTATTAATGTACCGACCTGACACAACCACAATCAGTAGCTAACGACTGTCAGCCAAAGTGAATAGGGGCGTCTCCATTCCCATAAAAAGAAAATAAACACGAAAAGAAAATCTTCGTTTTTACTTAAACATGTTTCAACAGTACTGAGGGATTAAGAAGCAGCAGTTAAAAAAATTGATACAGGACAAAATTGTTATTGCCAACATCTGGTATATTGTGGATTTGAAAATGCTTATTTCTCAATTTAAAGAAAAAAAATTCTACGAGTACACGATTACCTAGATCTCAAACTATGTGTGTCTGTTCCCTTCGTGTAATTTTTCTTCACAGCTGGAACCATCATTAAGACCAGCGGTTGCCAAATATTGATATCTCTTCACTAGTGCTTGCAGGCATTTACCAATAGTCGAATGTAATTTAAACACGTGGTTATATGTGGCACCGGGCATTCAGTTCTAGACAGGAAGTTTTAATTTCCAGATTCACTTTATATTTCGCGTCTGTGGTTTAACAGTTCTCATTGTTTTAGATAGTGGCATTCAGAATATTGTAGTCATTTTAACACTTTTCTCATCATGATCTTGATTTCTTCTTCAAGTATGGAAATCCGAGGATTACGTGGATTAAATCGATCATTAATATTCAGTCATATTATCGTCGGTTTGATCTACAGTTCGGTCAAAGGGTCTTTCATTAGAATATATTTAAAAATCCAGAGGGGGCTTTCATTCAGCAGCGAAGATCATTTCACAACAATCCCCGTCCCCATCCTTTCAGAAAGAGTCTTTTTTTGGCTTGAGAGCTTTTTCATTCTCTGTTAAACAAGCATATCTCTTTGCACGTCACATAAGTTTCCCAACTTACTGCTATTTTCTCGTCAATCATTTAATGAAATCCTTTTGTTGCTTTTTTTTTTTTAAAGCAGTTTTATCTTTTTTTTTTCTCGGACGACAGGAATATCTCCCACAACACTACCTTAGCAGACGATATAAAATATACAAAACACAGTTTTTAAAATGCAAATATTAAACATTAAAATAGCCTTAAGCATGCAGGCATTGGATGAGCAAAAAAAAAAAAAAAAAGATAAACATCACTAATTATTCATATTTGAAATCATGAAAAGCAGCAAATGAACTAACGGCAGACCGCAAAAGAACGACTTAATGAACAATGTTTTAAGAACAGGATTAACGAACACCGTAAAATAATTTGAGATATATGGGGTTGAAATATAATAAACAATCAACTTTATTATATATCACCCCGATATTCTTCTTATGTTCCTGAGTTACTTGTGAGTTATCATCATTGCACTCCGAACATGTCCATATGTGCCAGATCTCCTCAGTCTGTCCCACAGCGACTGGCGACTCCAGCTCTGTGTTGGTTTATTAGTCCTCTTATGCGCCCACTAAGCCTCTTGTTTTTGGCTGTACCCACATTTACTCCCATATCTTTCATCCGAATGAGTGACATGGGCACATGTCATCGAAGTCCTCTGTCTTCCCGCATCTCGGAGCGTTTATATCAATCAGCAATATAATCGAATCGTGACCCAGATCAATGATTATCTATTTTTGCACCATGTATCACATAGACAGTCAATGATTATCTATTTTTGCACCATGTATCACATAGACAGTCAATGATTATCTATTTTTGCACCATGTATCACATAGACAGTCAATGATTATCTATTTTTGCACCATGTATCACATAGACAGTCAATGATTATCTATTTTTGCACCATGTATCACATAGACAGTCAATGATTATCTATTTTTGCACCATGTGTCACATAGACAGTCAATGATTATCTATTTTTGCACCATGTATCACATAGACAGTCAATGATTATCTATTTTTGCACCATGTGTCACATAGACAGTCACCCAGTCAATGATTATCTATTTTTGCACCATGTATCACATAGACAGTCAATGATTATCTATTTTTGCACCACGTATCACATAGACAGTCAATGATTATCTATTTTTGCACCATGTATCACATAGACAGTCAATGATTATCTATTTTTGCACCATGTGTCACATAGACAGTCACCCAGTCAATGATTATCTATTTTTATACTATGAGGGGGGTTATACTATGATGCTCAAATAGCAACTGAGCTGAGTGCGGTCAGCGACCCACAACTGACTGCATGTGCCAAGACTGGTGTTCAACAGGCTGAAACATACGTCCTCCCTATTACCCAGCGGTGCTCCTGGATCTATGAAATCTGGCCAAGCTTATATGTATCAAAGAGGAAAGGCAACCAGGTACTAAAATAATTAGTGCTCAAGTCGAATTTGTGGTGGGTCGAAAGGTGCAAATATCACAGAATCAATTCATAGAAAGAGGTTTGTTTACAGCACTCGGAAAAAATTACAAATAATCAACATCAGAAAAAAAACAAAGAACAATATATGGACCGAAGCAGGATCGAACCCATACTCAGTGGCACAGCGCCTTGCCACGAAAAGCCAAACGCTAGAGAACACTGCCACTCAGCTAACTAAAAAAAATTAGCTATCGTGGACGATGTCTTTTACGCAGGTGTTCTCGAGACTATAGTATAAGGCTGATCACAGCTCGGAAATACATTGTGCATCCGTATTTTTCCTATTAAGACAAGTACCTCCCGGATATGTGGTAGGACTGAATACTTGCGTTACAGACAAACATTTAGGACGAAACAGGACGAATAGTAGTTTCCAGTGGTTTAGACTGGAGACAAATAATAATAAATGAATATTATTATAGAGGGAACTTCCCTGGCGATAATCAGCGAATCAATTCAGAGGAAGAGGTATGTTTACAGCACTCAGAAAAAATGGCAAATATCGTCTGCAAACCACAACACAACGCGTCTACACCCTGTTAATGTCTTTTTAAATGCAGGTGATGAAGAAGACAAGTCAGCTCTTTAGTAGGCGTATAACCATAGTTCATCACATAAGAACTAGGTTTGTTGGCTCATGAATTAGACAGGATCCCAAACTGACACGTATCATATTTTCTTTTTCTCGGTATATAGTTCTTAGCTTGTTTATTTACTTTTTTTTTTTTTTTTAATTTAACAAATTCGTGTCTTTCTGATTTATGTGGGTGCTTACATTCTCTTCTTCCTTGCACTTTGGTCCCCCTGACTGAATCGTTCAGCTTGAGTTTCTTTATTTCTTTGAATTCATCTCAGAAAAAAAATATAGAATGAACACACACACATAAATACAAATACAAGAATTCAGCAATAAATGAAAGAAACACATCGACCATGGAAAATTGTTGGGAATGAGAATTATCAGGATTTATTATATATTCCTCCTTTGTACTATCCTAGTATAAGGAATGAGGTAGTATGTGGTATCTCTGGTGAGAAATGCCGCCTCGCATCGTGAGTTTCGATGCTTGAAGCGACACTATGCAGAAGTCTCCGAACACTTCTGGATGGGCGGCCGAGCACATATGTTGTGAAAACTCACGTGCTAAGACGCCGATTCAAGAATCTACCTTTACCTTTTCTCCTTTGTAGTAATGAGACATTGACATTACATTATTTTTTGACAGAAAATAGGCAATTGAATATGAAAAAGGAAGTTAATTTAATAGTTCTCGCGGAAAGAAGTTCATACAAACAAAAAAGTTCTCAAAATATCAAGTACAGTATTTTTTTTTTTAAAACTTGGAGACATTAAGTAAAGACAAGTGAAGTATTCCAGGAGTAAATATATAAAACAAATAACCCCGACCAATGGTAAAGTTCCCAGTAGTTAGCAGAAAATGAAAACCATCGCACCTGAGAATGGCATTACAACAGGTGGAAGATATCAACTAATTGCTGCTTGTCAGGATGAATGACGAAAGCAAGGAACGAGTACACAGCAGAGACATGTAAGCCAACCCTAGTAGCGAAGACGGCAATCATCCTTTCCTCATGAAATGCTTCTTGCTTCTTTCAAAAGTCTTCCAGATTTGATGCTGAGCTAGCAAAATTGAATTCGACTTCTCATAGAATTTATTAGCATGTTTTTTTTTTCTTCTAAGGCAAAGATGATCACAAGCAATGACGAGGAAGTGAAAATGTTTGAGCTTTTGAACTTGTAAGGTTAATTATTTCGAGATTGTATGATCGAGATTTCTCTTTGCGGGTTCTACATTCTGTAAGCAGTGTCCCAATCTACAGTTGGTTTGGCTGGAGTTTGTCTTTTACTGACTACGATTCCTGCAACCTGATTGAGAAAACTGAGTTCTTTTTCATTGATGTAAATGATTCCTTATAGTTGCAATTGAAGGGGAAAGAAAGCAGACTACAACAGTCCCCTGTCAAACGTTCTCGATTCTGATGTCTTATTTAATTTGCTTTCACCGTAGAAACATATTTTGATCGGACCCAACAACTTTAACCAAACGTTTTACTCACTTTCTTCCATTCTTTCTAAATTTGTATGCTTTTTCTATGTCCCCCTATCTTTATTTCCTATCTTTGACTTTGAACCAAACTGAAAACAAACGTGACATTTCTGACTTGGGTTCTTTCCATACTGACGTATACAAGTGCAGAGAAGACTTAAACGTACGTAGATGTAATCGTAGTATACATGCAATTTGAAATAATGTATCTCGTGTTGCGTATCTGATCATCATTATCACGCTCGCGCAAAGCTCACTAGAACTCCTATGACTTTTTAAAAAAAATCTCTGCACAGTTCACAGACTCCTGAACCAATTGACGTCTCTAAAATATTACTTAAGTCATGATAACACAAATATTGTTAAAAACAAGTGTGGATTTTTATTATTTTTGAGTGACTCAAATGTAGATTTTGCTGTCCTGTTGGTTTTCTTTTTTTTCCGTTCGCCAGCTTTCACCCCTGGCGAAGTCCCAATTAACTAGGAACTGTATTTTTATGTGTTCATCCGTTTTCCCATGGCAGCCGTGTTCACAGGGGTCCCAAGCCGCATAGGCAGATAACTCTGTCTTCGGAGGTACTCATATTGTTTTTCATCGATGAGTAATTTTCGTTTGAAGCCGGGCCTCGCCGCTGAGACCAGGGGTGGCTGCCGCAGAGATAAATCACAAATAAAAATCCCAACTGGTGCAGTCGAAATTTGAACTCACAACTTCTCTGTCTCGAGGTGACCAACCAGTCCCCCGCTGCACTGTTATAATTGCAATAAACTGACTTGCATTTCCTTGAACGCACTAGTAGTACCTATGCTAACAATAAAATATGTTGACTCAATGTAAGTGTTACTTTTATTGCTGCTTGTTTTGGGTGTAACGCCACTGTAAGATGGCATAAGCATCTACAAGTACATTTTTTTAGTTTTTTGTTCAACAAGATCGATTTTCATGCGCTCCGGGACCTCGCTGAAGCAGAATCTCTTTAAACAGAGTTGGCTGGGACTAGTTCTTCTTGTTCATAGGATTATTATCAACACATTCAATGAAGGGGTTCAGAATTAAATAGAAGCTACACTGATGCATTTTTGTTGCATTAATACAACTAGTGGATACAATACATGAAATAATATAGTCAGGAGCTAAATAATGTATTCGTTAATCTTTTTAAAAAAATGTCTCTGTAGAAGAACAAGCGGACAAATTTGTTTATATTCGACCAGTGTCTCCGATAAATTGTTCTGATCACAGGCGAAAGTCTCAGCACAGTGCACCTACTATACAGTACATCTGAGGATACCCTCACAGTGCACAGACTCTGCAGCACAGCTGAGGATCTGCTCACAGTGCACCGACTCAGCAGAACAACTGGGGATTCCCTCACAGTGCACCGATTCCGCAGCACTACCGTGGATACCCTCACAGTGCACCGACTCCGCAGCACAGCTGGAGATCCTGTGGGTAATCTTATAAATCTGGTCAATATCACTACAGTGATGGTTACATCTTATTGCTTTCAGATTTTTGCTCTGGTAGTAGCTATTACATTTCTCTTCTCTGTTTCTAAATGACACACATTTTTTGCAATCTTATTGAACACAAGATTTACACATTATTTATCAATTTCGATAGGACCAGGTATTTAATTTCACCTCTATTTAAGATCAATGGTTATATTTTTTAAGTGGTCGCTAAACAAATGTTATAGACTGATTTTTTTTTAGCACGGCATGAGTGTTGTATATCAAAACTACAGCGACCTCTGCTTCCCTCGTCCCCCTCCCTCTTTCCCTCCCCCAAGCGAGTGATTCTATAAATCCAACATCAGTCCACCGCTCACAATTTAATGTTCTAGACATCTCACTCTGGATTCAATTGCCAGCATAAACATTACGCCACAACAGTTCTCCCTACATCATTCCACTTAGTGGTTGCCTGTGGTTCATAAGCTGAAAACCGCCATATCTGTGCTGCATCAGTCAATTAATCCCGCTCATTTTTGTGTGGAATGTCTGCAGACAGATTAATATTACAAAAACAATTACCTCCTTGGGTTTGCAATCTGAAGTTGGATGCATTGAGCTGGAGAAAATGAAAGTGTGGGTCTGGGATCTGAAGATACCCGCCGGTTTTATATTGATATGTCTCTAACAGATGGATTACTATTCCGTCACTTTAGACAGCTCATTGGTCTGGTAATTTTTCTTGCAGAGAAGCTATTTAAAATATCTCACCGTCACTTCTTGTGTTAGAAATTTTAAGACAAAGAGAGAAATGGATGTAAAATCACTGAGATAAAAGTTTTTTTTTTAAATATGTATAGTATAGTATAGCATGTAATGAGAAGAGAACAACTGGAATATATTGTAACAACTGGAAAAATTGAGGGACGAAGAGATAGAGGGAAGCAAAGAGAAAAAATAGCAGACAGCTTAAGAGACTGGCTTGGCAGAAGGTCAACAACAGAAATGATAAATAGCTGCCGAGATCAAAAGTTGTGGAGAGACATGAT
The DNA here is from genome assembly GCA_032433765.1 of Megaustenia siamemsis. Taxonomy (NCBI): domain Eukaryota; kingdom Metazoa; phylum Mollusca; class Gastropoda; order Stylommatophora; family Ariophantidae; genus Megaustenia; species Megaustenia siamemsis. The sequence continues at coordinate 94,104,236 of JAVIAB010000073.1, forward strand.
CACCTACGCCAGCAGGCCCGGTACTTGATGATGATGATAGTATAGCCCGGAAACAAGCTAGACTGTAGACGAACTTTCTCTTTCTGTACGGTGGAGGGAAGGGGGGCATAGCAAGAAGGAAGTATTAGCTCTTGCTTGACTTAATGTATATAAATATTGTTAGAAACGAATCAGCAAACAACGAAGGAAATATTTCCTGGAAAATACATTCCAAATCTCTAACGTAAACATCATTGGCAGAATGGCCAGTAAATAATGCAGCAGAAAGTTGGGATGATTTGGTGATCAACTTAAATACGGTCTACAGATAAATTCAACAGCGGCAACATCAACATGCTTAAATCGAATAACAACAACAGCATCTGTCCATTACAAGCGATAATTACAAGTTTAAGATCTGTATGCTTACACCTCTGGGCACGGAGGTAAGTGAAGTAAATTACCTGTGACAGGTATACAATAAGAGTTGATCATATAAGTGTTAGCTAGTTTACTGGGAATGGAGACGGGATGGCGTGTGGGTGGTCTATAGGTAAGACATTGACCTCTGTGCATGAAGGTTCCATGTTCAAATGTCGCTACTGACAGTGGACATTTGTTACCTTCGAATCAGTTGTTTCTTAGTGATATACACTCCCACGATTCGCTGGCTAGCCCTCTCAAAGAAAAATAGGAGGCATGTGTGTACTCTACGCACAGTTAAATAATCTTGACAGTTAAATAATCTTGACAGTTAAATAACCTTGACAGTTAAATAATCTTGACAGTTAAATAATTTTGACAGTTAAATAACCTTGACAGTTAAATAATCTTGACAGTTAAATAATCTTGACAGTTAAATAATCTTGACAGTTAAATAATCTTGACAGTTAAAAATCGAAAAAAGCAAGCCAAAATGACCCCTTGCCAGGGCAAATAGTTAAATTAGAAATCTACTCACGTCGAAGACGGATGTGTCAGGCTCAAATGAGGAATTATCGCGGCATTCCATAAACTAACGATACAACGCATTCATGCTTGCTAAACTGATGAACTCTAAGAAGAAGAGTGTTATATATTCTTTCAGGTAATGCGTATTTTTCTATTTGATATTTTTTTTGCTATAAAGGATTATACTCGTTTAGCAATATTAATGCATAACATTGAGCTTTCGTGCGCAAAGGTTTTATCTGGAAGCAGCTATGATAGTGTTCAAACCTTTCAGAGGCAGTTTGAGAGAATTTCTGAAACTTTCTATTTTCTTTACCGCTTGTAGCGTGAACTCAGTGAACGTGTCACACAGCAGTTGATTCGAATTGCGTTCGCCAAGCATGCTCGTCAAACGAAGCCATTACATTCACATGGGCTGTTTAAAGCCACGATTGGAAGTCTGTAATTAAGGATTTCGTGTGGACTTCAGTGCCTGGTGTGATGACCTGCCACCTTATTTTGAACACAGTGCGGATGGAGCCTATGTGGGGGACTGTGGCAGATACTATGTGCACGACATCAGAGACTAAGTAGTGACGGAAGTTGAGATAAATTATGTTTCCCATTAATCAAGAGCGCGCGCGCGCACACACACACACACACACACACACACACACACACTCACAAAAATAGATATAAAGATCTAAATGTAGGGTTATGAGAAGTATGTCCATAATACAAGGGAAAAGTGATGAAAAGTGCACGCAGAAAGTGACATTCTCATAGCCAGATCCAAGCATTGCTTTTGGTGCAATGCATGCAGCCAATCTTTCAATTGCGTGCCCTTGGGCAATCCATTTCCATAAATTGTCTTCCTTATCTTGACGAAATATTTGGAAAGTTTTCAACATGGCGTTCGTGCGTGGGCAGGTTGTTTTTTTCGATACAGTGTTTGTTGTTTCGAAATACGTCAGTCGCACGCGATACACTTCGTGGAAACGTGCTCTGTTGGTTGTTGGTTGTACGACGTTTGATGGGTTTGTTGACTGAAATACGTCAGTCGCACGCGATACACTTCGTGGAAACGTGCTCTGTTGGTTGTTGGTTGTTCGACGTTTGATGGGTTTGTTGACTGAAATACGTCAGTCGCACGCGATACACTTCGTGGAAACGTGCTCTGTTGGTTGTTGGTTGTTCGACGTTTGATGGGTTTGTAGACTGAAATACGTCAGTCGCACGCGATACACTTTGTGGAAACGTGCTCTGTTGGTTGTTGGTTGTTCGACGTTTGATGGGTTTGTTGACTGAAATACGTCAGTCGCATGCGATACACTTCGTGGAAACGTGCTCTGTTGGTTGTTGGTTGTTCGACGTTTGATGGGTTTGTTGACTGAATTACGTCAGTCGCACGCGATACACTTCGTGGAAACGTGCTCTGTTGGTTGTTGGTTGTTCGACGTTTGATGGGTTTGTTGACTGAAATACGTCAGTCGCACGCGATACACTTCGTGGAAACGTGCTCTGTTGGTTGTTGGATGTACTACGTTTGATGGGTTTGTAGACTGAAATACGTCAGTCGCACGTGATACACTTCGTGGAAACGTGCTCTGTTGGTTGTTGGTTGTATGACGTTTGATGGGCTTGTAGACTGAAATACGTCAGTCGCACGTGATACACTTCGTGGAAACGTGCTTTGTTGGTTGTGCGACGTTTGTTGGGCTTGTACACTGAAATACGTCAGTCGCACGCGATACACTTTGTGGAAACGTGCTCTGTTGGTTGTTGGTTGTATGACGTTTGATGGGCTTGTAGATTGGAATTCTTGTTATTGAGCGGATTATATATTCTATTTCCCACCTATCATCGATATGTCAGTGATTTTACAACTGCACCAGTAAATATCTAATTCCAACAGTGGCTTTGTGTGTCCACCTTGTGAGTGATAGGGGAGTCGGAGTCTACGGGTGTAAAAACAGAAAGAAAATCTGAGGGAAAGAACTTTAAGGCAGTCGGTGGTGTTCTATCCCAGAATTTCTTGAAACTCACATAGGAAGATATCCGAGTGTTATTGAAAACAGACCATTCTGAATTTTTTAAAACGGTTTTGTTGACTTTTCTAAAACCAGTTTTGATATATTGTTTTATATAAAATAGTTTTGTTGACTTTTCTAAAAAAATATATTTCTGGTTTTGTTTTCTTGACTTGCTAAAACCAACTTTAGTTTTGTTTATCTTTCAGTTGATGTTTTTAGAAATCCTTTTTGGTTTTGTTTACCGTTCTTCATACTTGTTGCAAAAAAAAAAATTGTTTTTAGAAAAGCCAACACAACGATCAACAAAACCAAGTTGATTTTATCAAGTCAAGAAAACAAAAGAAAAGTCTTTTTTTTAATTGTTATTCATACTTGTTTCATCAGGGCTAAAAGTAAAAATAGCAAAATGTTATATCTTCTCAACATGGTAATATGGTGCAGAAACATGGACATTAGACAAAAAAACTGCACAGAAAATTGAGGTCTTTGGTATGTGGATTCATAGAAGAATAGAAAGAATTGGATGGAAATAATAGAAAACAAACGATGAAGTCTTAAAACAAACAAAAAATGAAAAGAGAACTACTAAATACAATTCCAACTAGAAAAAAAATGAGATTTTTGGGGCATGTTAAAAAACACAGCAGCCTACTAAAAGTAATCTTGGAAGGGAGAATACAAAGTACAAGAGGCACGAAGTCTAATATGGACAAGTAACATCAGAAGATGGACAAGTCAGCCTGTGACATCGGCACCATGAAATGAAGTGATAGATCGGAATGGCGCTCCATGGTATTCAACGTTCGATGCCGAGAGGGGACTCAATGAATGAATAATTGCTACATGTTCTTTGTATGATGTTCCCATGATCCCTCAGTCTGTAAAAGTGTGCTGCAAAATACGGGTAAGCCCAAGTCGTGGAGGAAATACTTACCCAACACCTATTGCAGAAGCGTCTACATCACATAACAAAATAAAAGTCTTTCCTCATTACTATAGCATGAGCCATAGTTCTTGTAGGCAACACCAGCTTGTAGCTGACCACTCTTTACTTCCAGACCTACGTTTATAACGATTTCAAAGTAGTATGACATAGTATTTCAACAACACTAACGGTATTTTGTACATTTTCTCTTCCATTTTATTCATACATCGAAAAGCTTATAAAGGAAACAAAAATGCAGACTTTGGGTAGCCTACTTGATATTTAGTACTTAACAATTTTAAGGCTGATAAATTCTACTCAAAGGAGCAAAATAATTCCAGAGTTATAGAGTTAGTTAATTAGAGTTAGCAATGACGCCGAATACGACCGCCTAAATTTGACATGCATAATCATTTCGCTCCTGATTAATACACGTCAATATAATTTCATAGTGTGTTTTTCCTAAATCCATGAATGGCGCGCTGATGTATTTCTTCTTCTCCCTTAGAACATGGCCTACAAAAACTGTCTACAATAAAAACTATCGTGTCTTACACCGAAAGATAATGTCGTTCAATTCTCTTGTTGAGATGATTGCTCATGTGAGTATTTGTTGCGAAGAGGTTAGTGTAATTGCTTTCTGATCTCGGGGATTTGAGTTCAATTCCTGAAGAGAGCCTATTATTTATTTATTCGGGCTGGCATGGCTTCGGATTTCATCCTGCCTTCAAAAATTGGTAACCGAGATTTTCTTTCGGCAGCCTGGCGTGATAATGACCATATCGCTCTCAGTATGCCGATTTGAATGGAGGTGACGTCGCGTGGGTTGACAGTGTAATGAAACAAGGTAAGTATGTGAGTTACCAGCGACCTGGCCATGGATTGTATGTGGGTTACCAACGACATGGCCATGGATTGTATGTGAGTTACCAGCGACCAGGCCATGGATTGTATGTGAGTTACCAGCGACCAGGCCATGGATTGTATGTGAGTTACCAACGACCTGGCCATGGATTGTATGTGAGTTACCAGCGACCTGGCCATGGATTGTATGTGAGTTACCAGCGACCAGGCTATGGATTGTATGTGAGTTACCAACGACCTGGCCATGGATTGTATGTGAGTTACCAGCGACCAGGCCATGGATTGTATGTGAGTTACCAGCGACCAGGCCATGGATTGTATGTGAGTTACCAGCGACCAGGCCATGGATTGTATGTGGATTACCAACGACATGGCCATGGATTGTACGTAAGTTACCAACGGCCTGGTCATGGATTGTACGTAAGTTACCAACGGCCTGGTCATGGATTGTATGTGAGTTACCAGCGGCCTGGAATAAGACAAGTATATGGGTTACAGCGACGTGGGGTAGGGCAAATATGTGAGTTATCACCGACTTGGGGTAAGGCAAGTATGTGGGTTTCCATCGACCTGTGGTAAGACAAGTATGTGGGTTACCATCGACCTGGGGTAAGACAAGTATGTGGGTTACCATCGACCTGTGGTAAGACAAGTATGTGGGTTACCATCGACCTGTGGTAAGACAAGTATGTGTGTTACCATCGACCTGGGGTAAGACAAGTATGTGGGTTACCATCGACCTGGGGTAAGACAAGTATGTGGGTTACCATCGACCTGGGGTAAGACAAGTATGTGGGTTACCTTCGACCTGGGGTAAGACAAGTATGTGGGTTACCATCGACCTGGGGTAAGACAAGTATGTGGGTTACCATCGACCTGTGGTAAGACAAGTATGTGTGTTACCATCGACCTGGGGTAAGACAAGTATGTGGGTTACCATCGACCTGGGGTAAGACAAGTATGTGGGTTACCATCGACCTGGGATAAGACAAGTATGTGTGTTACCAATGACATCGGCAAGGCCAAGTATGTGGGGTTACCAATGACCTCGGCAAGGCAAGTATGTGGGGTTACCAATGACCTCGGCAAGGCAAGTATGTGGGGTTACCAATGACCTCGGCAAGGCAAGTATTTGGGGTTACCAATGACCTCGGCAAGACAAGTATGTGTGTTACCAATGACCTCGGCAAGACAAGTATGTGTGTTACCAATGACCTCGGCAAGGCAAGTATGTGTGTTACCAATGACCTCGGCAAGGCAAGTATGTGTGTTACCAATGACCTCGGCAAGGCAAGTATGTGTGTTACCAATGACCTCGGCAAGGCAAGTATGTGGATTTCCAGGGTCCTGATGCAGGGCAAGTATGTGGATTTCCAGGGTCCTGATGCAGGGCAAGTATGTGGATTTCCAGGGTCCTGATGCAGGGCAAGTATGTGGATTTCCAGGGTCCTGATGCAGGGCAAGTATGTGGATTTCCAGGGTCCTGATGCAAGGCAAGTATGTGGATTTCCAGGGTCCTGATGCAAGGCAAGTATGTGGGGTTACCAATGACCTCGGCAAGGCAAGTATGTGGGGTTACCAATGACCTCGGCAAGGCAAGTATGTGGGGTTACCAATGACCTCGGCAAGGCAAGTATGTGGGGTTACCAATGACCTCGGCAAGGCAAGTATGTGGGGTTACCAATGACCTCGGCAAGGCAAGTATGTGAGGTTACCAATGACCTCGGCAAGGCAAGTATGTGGGCTACCAACGAGACGGGGGAAAGGCAAGTATGTGTGTTACCATCGACCTGGGGTAAGACAAGTATGTGGGTTACCATCGACCTGTGGTAAGACAAGTATGTGGGGTTACCAATGACCTCGGCAAGGCAAGTATGGGGGCTACCAACGAGACGGGGGAAAGGCAAGTATGGGGATTACCTGCGTCCAGGAGCAATGTAAATATGTGTGTTACCAGTGTCAGTGCATTCACTACGCCCCCAACCTGGTATTTAAAAATGTTAAATATTTTGTTAATTACATTTTTACAAACATGTTTCCTCTTTCTTTTATTTATTTCGAGATTCTGTATTTCTAAGAATATGACTCTCTAGACAAATGTCATTCATCCACTCCCTCCCCTTCCCCGGGATACGCCGCTGTGTCATTTAAATATATTTGTTATTTGTCACGTGGTGGAAGGAAAGAGTGTGATTCAGGACTAGTTGTCTATAGACTGTTGGAGACATGATATATTAAACATTAACTTTAGTATTTGAACGTGCAGGGAGAACAAAAACACAAACGATTTTTCAAAGAACAAAATGATACTGACGTAAAATTAAAAAGAGGTCTATGGTGAAACAAGTTAAATGAACAATATGAAAATATGCAAAAAGTTAACCAGTCCAATCAATTAATGACAGATTATGAACCATTATTTGAAACATAATAATCTATAGTTGCGAGATTTCAGAAAATAAAATGACAGATCAAAGCAACCTATATCTGCATAAACAACTTCTCGCATGCTTGCATTTTTGATTGATTTGTATCAAAATAAGCTTGAGCTGTATGAGCCCATTAGCTAAATTAAGTCCAAAGCTGTTCAGATCGAAAACATTACTGCGCTTGGCAATTTTAGTAATCAAAGGATTATCTTTAATACATGTATCATGTCAGCAAACTGGAGAAGTTAAAGAACTAGATCTAAACATGGATTAGACGGTAGATGTTGATTCTACTGAGTGAAACCATTTGTTGTAAATGTGTTTGCTTATTATTTTGTACTCTGTCCTCCAGATCGTGTATTTTTAATTAATCTGCCCATCAATTACCAATGTTGCAGTTTTTTTTTCCAATAAATTGTAAGACCAGAAATGGCGAAATTTTGTTACAGACTACACTATTTTGGACACAACTTATATCTCCAGAACTGATACTATTCTGATGTAAGTACAAACTAATTGGGCAAGGCAGACATGAGTCCGTCATGTCAGAAATACTCCCTGTAGCGAGCTGCAGAAAAATAAATGCATACAAGATGAGCTTAAGAAGAGCTTGAGTTAAGCGTTTAGGACTTAATTAGAAGTTCTCAAAACTAATCTAGACACGCTAGACACATGAGAAGATGTGACGCTAGATAGAGATACTTGGCGCACATCTCTTCCACAATGTGGCCACATTCTGTGAGACAAAACAAAAGAAGAGAAGCCGAATAATGAAGACAGTTAGAACCAGCGCGTGAAGTGGATACCCCACCAGCAAAACAACAATTTATTGCATGTCATTTAGACTTTAGAACGGAATCGCGTCACCAACAACCGACAGAGCGATCATCCTAATCGTATGTCTATCTATCTATCTATCTATCTATCTATCTATCTATCTATCTATCTATCTATCTATCTATCTATCTATCTATCTATCTATCTATCTATCTATCTATCTATCTATCTATCTATCTATCTATCTATCTATCTATCTATCTATCTATCTATCTATCTATCTATCTATCTATCTATCTATCTATCTATCTATCTATCTATCTATCTATCTATCTATCTATCTATCTATCTATCTATCTATCTATCTATCTATCTATCTATCTATCTATCTATCTATCTATCTATCTATCTATCTATCTATCTATCTATCTATCTATCTATCTATCTATCTATCTATCTATCTATCTATCTATCTATCTATCTATCTATCTATCTATCTATCTATCTATCTATCTATCTATCCATCTATCTATCTATCTATCTATCTATTGACCATTCGAGCCGTAGTTGGTCCATAGGGCATAGACCCAGATACTCTTTCTCTTATCTAAATCTTTATTCTAGTAGTTTTCAATCCTTGTAAAGATCTTTTATCAAATTTCGCCATTTGTCTCTGTTCTGTGCAAGCAACTCATCTCATTGAGGGAGCCGATTTCTGCTGTTCTTGACTCTCTCTGATCAATGTTCTTCTCAGTGTCTCTCTGGGTCGGCCTCTTTTCTTCTTACCTGTTGTTCCCACATGAGGTCTTGCTTTGTTATTCGGTTATTATCTCTCATCATCATATGACCAACGTATGACCATCGTCTTTTCTTGATTACTGAAGATATTATTGGTTGATTGAATCGTCAATATTATTCTAGTAAACGTGTTGCGTTAAAAAAAAGTGCACAGCTCATGATGCACACTTCGTGACCGCTGTAACGGCAGTCGCGGACAGCACGATCCTAAATGTGCTCTCGTCAAATTTGTGTGTAGCCTTCATGATCAGTGAGCGGGCCCCTAGAGTCCCAACAAATGAAGTCAGGCCTCTACTTTAGTGAAAGACTCGATTTGACCGCAGTCCAGCTGGTAGTGAATTTGCAATTGAACCCAGATCACACATCATATCTTAGGGCAAAGCCCGGGCCTGTTAGCACTTCAATCACGGCCCGTCGCTGGCAGCACACAACTCTTCGCGCTAGCGCCGCAACCATTTGTGTTCAAATGAATTCGACCGCACAACAGCTGTCTCCGTACACGAAAATCATGACCAAAAAGAATGATCTGAAAGCAAATATGCCATCAGTCCTAAGCCTGCCCGGACTAGGCGATGACCTTAGCCTGCAGCATCAACTGGAAGTCCCGGTGTAGACTTAGATTATTACTGGGCTCCATCGGGTTTAACATTCAGATTCACATACACACAATAATCCAACAACTGGATTAAGTGAATGGCCTTTATCACCTTTGCTGGACGAAACACAAATAATAGTACTAATAATGTAGGGTCCCCTAAAGCTGGTTGATTAAACACATTTTATACATTTTTTGTAAAACATTGCATTTCTCATCTCATTAGCTGATCCCAAGATGTATGATTTCTGCTTAATGTTTCCATAATTTCTTCTTCTTCTTCTTTTTTTCTTATATTTCTTCTTTTTATTTTACTTCTTCTTCTTCCACATTCAAGTCTTTTGATCAAACAGAACTACACTCTGCCCTGTCTGTTCCTGGAATCACTGCAGTCGAGAATTGCCCATATCCGCTTCTCTTATGTCACAGCTTTAACCAAAGCGCGGTGACAAATTATGTTGACATGGTGACATGTTATGTTGACATTGTGACATGTTATGTTGACATGGTGACATGTTATGTTGACATGGTCAACTACCGCGCAGCCATCATATCTGCGCACAGGCGACGATTGCAACAGCCCTATTCATGATGGAGGGGTAGTAACTAGACAATAACTCAGGATGAGCTCGTCGCATATTCAGTGCTCGTATATGGGTGGGTGTTCAAATGTTTCCTCTAAACCTGCGAGGGTGGTTGACACACTCCGTCTGCGGCAGTCTGGGTCTTGGTTTGATGTAGGACTTTCTCTTCTGGCAGGGCTTTCCCTGGTTTTCAGGGTTATGACCCCACATGCCCGTGTTTTCTAAATGGATAGAGCTTTCAACGAGGCTCTTATTCGCATAGCTTGCCCCGTCATGAGGCATATACGACGTTTTCTACTGATACAACAGTTCCACTTGCTTCACCCACACTGTCCTCGTGGGAGAAGCTTTTTTATCTGGTTTTAGTCCTGAAGGCCAGACTGTAGTTCCGTCTCCATGAAAAAGTTCAGTCTTTTCTACGTTGGGGCCCATGCCCTATAGTTTCTGTCTCAGCTCATCCCTCTGGCCAGATTTGGTTCCTTGTGGGTTTGACACAGATGGAGGATATGCTCTTGATCCTGGATTCCAGTTCCATATGAGCATTACTTTGTAGTAGTCACCCTGAGACGGTCGAGGTGACTTAGTAGCCTCCAGTGGTCAGTTCTCAGAAGAAATATGACGGTATGCTATAATCCCTGCAAATGTTGTATGGCACAATTAGTTTTGTTAAAGTTCAACCCTCTTTCCCGCTTCAGTTGGTATTTGTTGTGTTCAATGGTTTCAGCCTCTCTGCAGGACATGTGGTGAGAGAATTGTTCCATATTTTGCATAATTTTAATAGCCTATCTACCGTCCATTTCCCTGAATTCCACAGGGGAATGATAGTCATCGGTTTACGATTCTATTTTTCTTGGACAGTTTTGTTTGTTATTTTCTTATGTTTTGGAATGTCTGGTCGCTTGTACTTTGTAGGGCAGTTAGAAGTGATTTGCAGTTTGTGAAAACAACGATCTTTCCTGTGGTTTATTTTTAGGCTCCATGACGATCTATGTAGCTTGGAGCGATTTTGTTGATTCTCCTCTCTGATCTCCTCTCTGATCTTCTCGCTGATCTCCTCTCTGATCCCCTCTCTGATCTCCTCTATGATCTCCTCTCTGATCTCCTCTCTGATCCCCTCTCTGATCTCCTCTCTGATCTCCTCTCTGATCTCCTCTCTGATCTCCTCTCTGATCTCCTCTCTGATCCCCTCTCTGATCTCCTCTATGATCTCCTCACTGAACTCCTCTCTGATCTCCTCTCTGATCTCCTCTCTGATCTCCTCTCTGATCCCCTCTCTGATCTCCTCTATGATCTCCTCTCTGATCTCCTCTCTGACCTCCTCTCTGATCTCCTCTCTGATCTCCTCTATGATCTCCTCTCTGACCTCCTCTCTGATCTCCTCTCTGATCCCCTCTCTGATCTCCTCTCTGATCTCCTCTCTGATCTCCTCTCTGATCTCCTCTATGATCTCCTCTCTGATCCTCTCTGATCTCCTCTCTGATCTCCTCTCTGATCTCCTCTCTGATCTCCTCTCTGATCTCCTCTCTGATCCCCTCTCTGATCTCCTCTCTGATCTCCTCTCTGATCTCCTCTCTGATCCCCTCTCTGATCTCCTCTCTGATCTCCTCTCTGATCCCCTCTCTGATCTCCTCTCTGATCTCCTCTCTGATCCCCTCTCTGATCTCCTCTATGATCTCCTCTCTGATCCCCTCTCTGATCCCCTCTCTGATCTCCTCTCTGATCCCCTCTCTGATCTCCTCTCTGATCTCCTCTCTGATCCCCTCTCTGATCTCCTCTATGATCTCCTCTCTGATCTCCTCTCTGATCTCCTCTCTGATCTCCTCTCTGATCCCCTCTCTGATCTCCTCTCTGATCTCCTCTCTGATCCCCTCTCTGATCTCCTCTCTGAGATGTTTGGGAAGTGATTTGCTGAAGTTTTCCCATAATGATATCGCATGTAAACGCCCTCTCCTCCCCCCCCCCCCCAGGAAGTGAACGAACGCCAAAATAATAATAAAGAATCGGTGAATCCCAACAATAATGAAGAAATGCCAAAAATGAGGCAGTGTATCGGAAAGACGAATCATCATCATCATCATCGTGTGCCCTCTCCGCAACGAAGGTTGGTTACCATGGATCGCCATTCTACTCTGTTTCTTGCTTTGATGGTGCAGGCTGACATAGATTGACTTGTCCATCTTTTGATGTTACTCGTCCATGTTAGTCTTGGTCTGCCTCTGCCTCTTTTGCCTTGTATTTTTCCTTCCAATATTACTTTTAGTAGGCTGTTGTGTCTTTTAACATGCCCCCAAAAATTAATTTGTCTTGTCTTAATTGTGTTCAGCAGTTCTCTTTTTATTTTCAGCTGTTTTAAAACTTCATCGTTTGTTATCTTTTGTTTCCATCCAATTCTACCTATTCTTCTATAAATCCACATTTCAAAGGCTTCAATTTTCTGTTCTGTTTTCTTGTCTAATGTCCATGTTTCTGTACCATACAGGAATATTGAGAAGATGTAACATTTTGCCATTCTTAGTTTCAGCCCTGCTGATATTTGTTTTGTTGTTAGTATATTTTTCATGGCATTAAAATTACTTTTTGCCTTACCTATTCTTCTGTTTATTTCAGTTTTGCATTTTCCATCATTGGTTATAGTATGTCCTAGGTAGTTGTAGCTCTGAACTGTCTCCAGATGTATTCCCTCAACTGTGATATTTAATTGTAGGTCTTGAGAATTTTCTTTGTTTAGGATCATAGTTTTAGTCTTTTTGATATTCATTTCTAGTCCATATTTTTTGCTTGTTGTGTTTATCACATTAAGCAATTGTTGTAGGTCTTTAGGATTTTCTGCTAGTAGAACAGTATCATCAGCATATCTTAGGTTATTGATTATCTTTCCATTAATGTTTAGGCCTGGTATCTCGAGATGTTTTTAAAGATTTGCTCAGTGTATAGATTGAACAAGCTTGGTGATAGGATGCATCCTTGTCTTACTCATCTTTTTATGTCCATGGGTGTAGAGTTCTCCTTGTTATATCTTATTATTGCTGTTTGCTCCCAGTACAAATTACATATTAGTCGTATGTCTGCGTCGTCTATGTTTATATCCTTTAGGCAGTCTATAAGTTGGTTATGGTGTATTCTATCGAAAGCTTTGGTGTAGTCTATAAAGCAGGCATATATTGGTTTGTTTACTTCTGTGTGCTTTTCAATCAATGTTCTCATGCTGAATATGGCTTCTTTTGTCCCACTGTTTTTCTTGAATCGAAATTGTTGCTCCTCTAATTCAGTATTGATTTTATTCTGAATCCTTCCCTGTATAACTTTTAGTAAAATTGTTCTTACCTGGCTCATTAGGCTTATTGTTCTGAAGTCACTGCATTCAACTGCACCATTCTTTTTAGGGAAAGTTGATGTTTTTAGATCGTTTGGTATGTATCCTGTATGGTATATGTCATTGCATATATCTGTGATCACTTCGACGCCAAACTCTTCTAGAGCCTGTATCATCTCTATCTGTATATTGTCAGGCCCTGCTGCTTTTCCCTTTTTCATTGTTTTTATGGCCTTTTCTACTTCGGATTTCAGGATTTTATAGTTGTATGTACATTTTATATCTGGCTTTTTGTCCTTTTCGTCATAAAATAATTCTGTTATATATTCTTGCCATCTATCTATTATATCTTTGTTGTCTGATTGCATTCTTCCCTCTTTGTTTGCTATACATCCGATTCCTGCAGCTTTTTTGTCTTTATTCGTCATTCTCTTTATTTCTGTGTGCATCTCTCTTAGGTTTTGTTTACTTTCCATAGTTTCGATTTCTAGACATCTTTGGTTGAGCCAGTCTTCTTTTGCCTTTTTGCACATTCTCCGTATTTCATTGTCTATATCCTTGTATCTGGCAGTGTTTTTCGCTTGTCTTCTTTCTTTCATGTTTTCTAATATTTTGTCTGTTATCCATTTTTGATTTTTGTTACTTTCCTTTTTGGGCAAGGTGTTGCAGGATTCTTGTATGCTGTTTTTAATGCATTGCCATTTTGTTGTGACTTTTTCCTCATGATTTTCTCTTCTGTACTGCTCAATCCCCTCTTCTAGTAGCTTCTGATATGTGTTCTTTACTTGTACAGTATAAATTTTTTGTACATCTTTCTGGTTTAACGCTGTTATATCTATTGGTGTTGCTGCATTCGTTTTTTTGTTTGTTTCTCTTTAATTTGATTTTCATTTTTATCATTACAGGATTGTGGTCTGAATTTATATCTGCTCCTGGGTAGGTTTTGGCTTTCTTGACGCTGTTCCTGAATCTGTCTTTTATCATTATGTAATCTATTTGATTTCTCTTCTTGTCTCCAGGGCTTTTCCATGTGTATAATTTCCTTTTCTCTTGCTCAAAGAAGGTGTTGCATATTATCATCTGTTTTCTTCGCAAAATTATATTAATCTTTCTCCTCTGTTATTTCTTTTTCCTAGACCATGATTTCCTATTATGGTCTTATATTTACCTTTTCCTACTTTAGCGTTCTTATCACACATTATAATCAAGATGTCTGATGATTTCACTTGCGTCATAACTGTGTTTAGATCTTCATAGTATGCCTCTATTTGTTCGTCTGTATAGTCTTCAGTAGGTGCGTGTGTCTGTAATATTGCTATGTCGAATGGTTTTGCCTTCATTTTTATTAGTATATTCCTATCATTATATGTCAATTGTGTATTTATATATTTTTGTAGTTCTCGTTTGATTAGAATGCCTACTCCTCTTCGATGTTCTTTTGTGTTTCCTGGATATATAAATGTATAACAATAATATATAAATATAAAAGACGAATAATACGCAAAACATGAATGGTGGAATGCAACAACAAAACAGAGACATACGCTAAAAATTTGAGGGAAGAAGTGATAGCGAGAAATAAAGAGAAAAGATGCTAGAAGGCTGATGAGAACGGTGTGGCATGAAGTTAACAACAGTGGCATTATCGCCTACGCCAGCAGGCAATGTACGTAATGATTATGATGCCGGAAACAAAGATGGAAGGTTATAAATAAAAGATAAATGCTTTATGTCAAATACGGGAAGATTGTCACAAATAATAGAACGTGCTATAAATGTAAGTATATTGCCACAAATAATAGAACTGTGCTATAAATGTAAGTATATTGCCACAAATAATAGAACTGTGCTATAAATGTAAGTATATTGTCACAAATAATAGAACTGTGCTATAAATGTAAGTATATTGCCACAAATAATAGAACTGTGCTATAAATGTAAGTATATTGCCACAAATAATAGAACTGTGCTATAAATGTAAGTATATTGTCACAAATAATAGAACTGTGCTATAAATGTAAGTGTATTGTCACAAATAATAGAACTGTGCTATAAATGTAAGTGTATTGTCACAAATAATAGAACGCGCTATAAATGTAAGTATATTGCCACAAATAATAGAACTGTGCTATAAATGTAAGTATATTGCCACAAATAATAGAACTGTGCTATAAATGTAAGTGTATTGCCACAAATAATAGAACTGTGCTATAAATGTAAGTATATTGCCACAAATAATAGAACTGTGCTATAAATGTAAGTATACTGTCACAAATAATAGAACTGTGCTATAAATGTAAGTATATTGCCACAAATAATAGAACTGTGCTATAAATGTAAGTATATTGCCACAAATAATAGAACTGTGCTATAAATGTAAGTATATTGTCACAAATAATAGAACTGTGCTATAAGTGTAAGTGTATTGTCACAAATAATAGAACTGTGCTATAAATGTAAGTGTATTGTCACAAATAATAGAACGCGCTATAAATGTAAGTATATTGCCACAAATAATAGAACTGTGCTATAAATGTAAGTATATTGCCACAAATAATAGAACGTGCTATATATGTAAGTGTATTGCCACAAATAATAGAACGTGCTATAAATGTAAGTATATTGCCACAAATAATAGAACGTGCTATAAATGTATGTTTATTGCCACAAATAATAGAACGTGCTATAAATGTAAGTATATTGCCACAAATAATAGAATGTGCTATAAATGTAAGTGTATTGCCACAAATAATAAAACTTAGCTATAAATGTAAGTATATTGCCACAAATAATAGAACTGTGCTATAAATCTAAGTATATTGCCACAAATAATTGAACGTGCTATAAATGTAAGTATATTGCCACAAATAATAGATCGTGCTATAAATGTAAGTATATTGCCACAAATAACAGAACTGTGCTATAAATGTAAGTATATTGCCACAAATAATAGAACGTGCTATAAATGTAAGTGTATTGCCACAAATAATAGAACGTGCTATAAATTTAAGTATATTGCCACAAATAATAGAACGTGCTATAAATGTAAGTATATTGCCACAAATAATAGAACGTGCTATAAATGTAAGTATATTGCCACAAATAATAGAACGTGCTATAAATGTAAGTGTATTGCCACAAATAATAGAACGTGCTATAAATGTAAGTATATTGCCACAAATAATAGAACGTGCTATAAATGTAAGTATATTGCCACAAATAATTGAACGTGCTATAAATGTAAGTATATTGCCACAAATAATTGAACGTGCTATAAATGTAAATATATTGCCACAAATAATAGAACGTGCTATAAATGTAAGTATACTGCCACAAATAATTGAACGTGCTATAAATGTAAGTGTATTGCCACAAATAATAGAATGTGCTATAAATGTAAGTGTATTGCCACAAATAATTGAACGTGCTATAAATGTAAGTATATTGCCACACATAATTGAACGTGCTATAAATGTAAGTGTATTGCCACAAATAATAGAACGTGCTATAAATGTAAGTATATTGCCACAAATAATAGAACGTGCTATAAATGTAAGTGTATTGCCACAAATAATAGAACGTGCTATAAATGTAAGTGTATATTGCCACAAATAATAGAACGTGCTATAAATGTAAGTGTATTGCCACAAATAATAGAATGTGCTATAAATGTAAGTGTATTGCCACAAATAATAGAACTGTGTTAAAATAAAATATACCTGTTGTTTCATAAACAAGACGGTACCACGTTCTCCAGCTCTACCCCAGCCAGTAACACATTATCTACATTTACTTTCCTCAAATCTGTCAATTTGCTATATAATTTACTATTAAAAAAATTGTGTAAAGTAAAATTTAATCTAACCAAAAAAGACGTTGAGGCCAAAATCGATCCCATATAATATGTTATTGAATTTGTATCATTCAAATATATGCCATTCTTCTCGCGACAAGTCTATTTGCTGTGAAGTGAAATAAATATGGTGCAAATAACCTGACAGAAAGAAAATGTAATATTGATGGTAAGCGAAGATCCATCAGGCAGACACAGAACTCGGTCAACAGAGTCCCGTCTATATTCGTTTACAATCCAGCCGGTCTATTTGCACTTTAAAAATAATCTCATGGGGCATGATTTTCGCTCCGCTTCTAGAGATTTGTTACATCCGTCAATTTTCTTTCTCTCTACGGAAACTGGATATCGAATCCCTTTGCGTCTGAAAGACCAAAGAGGCCAGAGTGTTTTGATTGTCAGCAGTGTCTCATGGACTTGTTTGAAGTCGTATTGAAGGCACACACATTTGCTCATCGGGGCACCTCGGATATATTTTGGTAACGATACATCAATGTTTTCAGCCATCTTGTCTAGCCAGTTTTCAATGCAAGTTGGCAAAGTCTCATTGATTAACTCATGTACTCGTATTGATGTTTTATTCATGAATTAAATATAGGATCCTATTGGGTGATTTTGTAACTAAATTATAGAACCCCGCTGGGCCATTTGACAATAATACAGAAGTTGTTTTGTGTTGAAATTACATCAAGAGTTTTAATTTTGTTATTCAGAAGCTGTGTAAATGTATGGGTCTCTTTTTTATCTGTTCAGAGGTCTGGGAATTATTTGATGTTTCATTATTTCATTATATAGAAATAATATTGATGCAATCGTGTGATGTTCATTGGGGAAATACCGAACCTACGTAAGCTTAATAGAGCCATAGTGCTCCTCTTGATTGAGTCTATATCATAGGCTGTTGATTTTATATCATAAGATGTTGATTCTATGTCATAGGCTGTTGAGTCTATATCATAGACTATCGAGTCTATTTCATAAGATGTGGTTTCTATGTCATAGACTGTTGAGTCTATACCATAGGCTGTTAAGTCTATGTCATAGACTGTTGAGTCTATGGCATAGGTTGTTGAGTCTATATCATAGGCTGTTGATACTATATCATAGGCTGTTGATACTATATCATAGGTTGTTGAAGGCGGTAAACTGGTTGGACTTCCTTGCCGAACACCTTTTGTAAGAACAAAGTCTAGCTAGTTACCCCAACACACATGCAACAGCTGACAATGTAGCTCCGAGGCACGAGAAAGACCAAGTGGCAGGTGAATAGATAGCATGACAGAAATAAGCTGCGCAGGCAAAGAACGGTTGAGTTATTGAGTTATTTGCGGGTCATCATCATTGCACTCTGAACGTGGCCATAGGTGCTCAGATACCCCTCCTCAACAAGTCCCGCAGTGTCCAGCGACTGACGACTTCTGTTCTATTTGGGTGATAAGCCTTCTTACACGGCCACTAAGTTTCTCATTTCTGGCTGTGCCCATCTTAACTCCCATCTTAACTCCCATCTTCATCATCCGAAGAAGTGACGTGGATCTGTGTTTGTCGAAGTCATGTGCTCTTCCCACATCTCGGAGGGCATTGATGATGTCCGCCCGATCCATTGGTTGCCCAACCTGTCCGCTCTTTCATTTCCCCGTACTCCCGCATGTCCAGGGACGTAGACAAAGGTGATCTTAAGTATTTTGGACTTCAGCATTGACTCTACCCATTGCATGCGTACAGAGCCCGCCTCCACTTTTTTTTATCATGCTCATCGAATCACTCAGTATATATGCGTAGGTGTAGTCTTGTGACTCTAACCATTTGAATGCCTTAGTCACTGCCATCACTTCCATTGTCATGCTACTTGTGGTCATGACGTATGCACCACTGTCTTCTTTGACTATTCTGCCTGCCGAGCGTGTTGTAAATGCCCATGCACTTCTTTGGTGTCGTCTTATAGATCCGTCAGTATTGATGACTGCATCTTTCTCATCGGTGTTATCGCAGATGAGATCGTTGACCTCCGCAT
This sequence comes from Megaustenia siamemsis, assembly GCA_032433765.1. Classification (NCBI taxonomy): domain Eukaryota; kingdom Metazoa; phylum Mollusca; class Gastropoda; order Stylommatophora; family Ariophantidae; genus Megaustenia; species Megaustenia siamemsis. Next base: position 94,123,330 of record JAVIAB010000073.1, read on the forward strand.
TAACCACCACCGAGTTCTGTTCCCTACTTTTACTGTCGAGTGTGACAATACACAAGAAATTCCCCTTGAATAACGTAAGCACCGGTATCCACGCCTCTCCAACGTTGATATTGGTAAGCCCACAGACCTGTTTGATGACATCTTCTGCTCGGCCCACCTATGATTTGCCTTTTTTTTTAGCCTGGCACCTTTCACTGTGTTGATCACATGGTGCAATGGATGCTCTTTATCTGCACTAATCTTCAGGTATGCTCGTGCTATCCAGATCTTGATTCTGCCATCCATGGTTAGAAAGTCAAGAAGATACCTCAGTGCTACACAGGGAGTGTCCCTTGTACATCCCAAGATAATGCGCATGGCTTCATTCTGTATGTTCTCCAGCCTATCAAAAGTGAGTCGTACTGACAGTAAGAATTAAGAATTGCCAGGGCATACTCGATCGGTGCGAGGACTAATCCCTGGAACAGAAGAGTAAGTAACCTCTGCTCGATGTTGGCAGCTGCCATGACCTTCAAGGCGGCTAATCCTTTGCGAGATTTATTTATCACATGGTTGACGTGGTCCCGAACACACAGGCTGCGATCAAACTTAACTCCGAGGTATGTCATCAACTTGTCCCTGGTCACCTCATCAGCTCCCATTCGTACTACCGGTGTGTCCGTATTAACGATATGATTGTTAAGGGAGAACCATGAAACTGATGCTTTATTAGGATTAACCAAGGCACCTGAAACCCCACACCAGGAAGAAATGCGATCGAGTTCGTCTTGCATTGTGCAGGCGATTCCCCGTCTGTCTCTTCCGGGATGGTGTTTCTATTTTCGAGACAGAACGGTTATTGTGACATAGCTTACCCTATCTAGATTACCTGGAGCTCACTACAAAGCTCTACGATCTATGTAGGCAGAGTAAGACAAGACTGGTTACTTAAATAGAAAAATATGTACAAGACAAACTAATAGTCCAGTGAGAACAATAAAAGACATTCTACTTAGAACATTACAACATTTCCAGTCTAAGTTAAATAATACAGTACAAAACGAAACTAGCAGTCTACTTTTAATTATACGAAAGATTGTTTAACATTTTAAATTTAGTGCTTTCAAACCACCAAAAACCTGATCAATTTAAAGGCACTATTTTTAATTTGAGCTTTCTACAGAATGCTTATAGTTATGGTTATTCGAGGGCCCCGGTGTCACTGCAAACGAATGGAAATCCATAATTGCTCAACTGCCCCATGCCAGTGGAATCATCCGAATTAACATTTCACCGAATATCCAAACATAGAAAGGCAGTTGCAGTCCCCGTAGTAGCAAACACAGCACACGTCAAAACACATAGGGCGTATTATAGCACTGACAGTGAACGCATTTGAACTGTCCTTCGTCATATGATATCATCACTCATCGTAAACAATCTGAAAATATAAGCACCATCCCAATGAAACACACAGCTCACGGTGCGCACAGAGCACTACTCCTGTAGCTCCGACAGCAAGCCGGACTTGGAATATGAGGAAACTGCAACAAGGAAAACTTTTCAGACAGTTCCTCAACGGCTCACTGTCGTCTATCCGCCATATTGACCGGAAGTCCTTCTACAGAATAGGTGACCAAACACATGCCTTACCTTCATGGGTGACCACTTCAACTCCCTTTGTGGAGTCTATGAGGGATTGGGGGAGAGAGTAGTTAAGGGAATTTATTTAGCACCTAAAACATACTCATTAACGATATATGGATTTAATTTTGCTTGTGTATAAATCGGGCTTGCTGTTTTTCTATTAGCAGGAAGACGCTACATCATGCTGAGGACGGATGTGTTGGACCCGAAGGTGCAAATATCAATTTAAAGTCTAACGGCAACACCACGCATTAACGCCCACGTAACGACCTTTTAAGTACGAACGACGAAGAGGCGTGACTGTTCCTTTAGTCATTGGATGAACGCAAAGAAGAAGAAACTATATTTAAAATCCTGTTTGGTTTTCCATATTTATACTTGTAGTAATGCGACGATATTTACTCATTATTTATACTATTATTTATTACACGACATCTAAACGCTTATAACGTTCTCAATGTTGCACTGTTTATTAATTGTACAACATATGCCGTTATTAATGCATGTTAGCAGATATCATACGCAGGATATACATACATCCTAAACATTTTCATGTTTACCTTCTCCATCTGCTTGTCACAGAGAAAGTTACACATTCAATTTGTGGACGCTGCTATATAGCTTGAGTTGCATTCATGCCGAATTTACTGAATGTCCCCCTGATTCTATCTATCCATCTCTTCTTGAGTTTTTCCTTTGCTCCGTAGCCGAATGTTTTCATATAATACGCTCGAGCTGCAGGCTGGTTGGAATTCATCTTTTGAGATGTCTTAACAACTTGATTTTTTATTGTTCAGTTTACTGAACAACAGAAATATCAAGTGGTTAGAACAATATATCTAGTGTTCAATCCATTATTTCTGTCAAGGTTTCATTTCTAGTTTACACACGTGCAGGAAAGGTGAAACTACAACAGGTCTAAGAGAATCGACAATGATTTATTCTGTGCTTTTCAAACTGCTCTAGAGAATTTACGAGGAGAATACTATAGAAATAGCGAGCAGTAAAACTCCAGATTTTGCAACGAATGAAAGTCAAGTTGAATGTCCGACACACTGGAAATCAAGCAGCAGAGATGTTCTTTCATGAAAAATAAAAGTTATGGGTTTGTCACATCGGAACATGTTAGAACACGAGAAAATAATGTGAAACAAAACCCTATGTTTATGTTTCCATTCAATTTAAGATATTTAACATTGTCAATGTTTATATATTTAGTTATGAAGCGCTATTCACGAATCCTGTTTTGTTTATGGAAATATTCAATTTTATAGCATAACAGACCACTTTTACATCACTTCTATTGAAATCAATTGAGCATATTTCAACAAATAAAACGAACGTATTCAGATCCATAAGAACATATTCGAAATAAACAACCTGAGGCATGTTGACGACGGATATATGGGTAAGAGTGAAAATCAATTACAGAAAATGGTTAACATTATAGGGATGGGAAGTAAAAATAAAGGCCTTGCCTCAACAATAAACAGACAGAAGTAATGTTCGCTTAATAAAGAAAAGACATCTAAATGCATAATTTATAAACATGGTACAGTATTAAGACAGGTCAATGAATTCAAATACCTAGGAAATATGGTAGAGGAACAGCAGAGGTGATATGTAAAAGAGGTCATGCAAAGACAACTTTCTAAAGAAAGAGAAAAGCATTAGGCAACCAATTTTGTCAATGGAAATAAGAAAAAGAATTGTTCATTGTTTTGTGGAGCCAGTCTTGATGTATGAATGTGAATCCTGGACAATCAAACAACGGACGAGACAATTGTTAGAGGCACAGAACTGTGGCTTTAAGAAAGAAAGTTGAGAATACCATGGGCGGATAAAAATAGTAATGAGGATGTTCCAATAGAGCCCGAAGCAAAAAGAAGGCTTCCAACATCAACAGGGAATAATTATCATTTATAGCCATGTTATGAGAGGGGAACAAATGAAATACATTGTGATAAATGGGGTAAAAACTTAGGGAAGAAAAGAGAAAAAACGCAAGGCAGTTTAAGATAACAGTTTGGAAGCATGCCAACAACAGAATTGATATATAGCTGTAGAGATATGAATTTGTGGCAATACATGATCACCCACGCTAGAGAGTACGGTACTTGATGATAACGACGACGATAATGATGATGATGACGGCGGCGATGATGACGGCGACGATTACTAAGACAACGATAGGGAGGATGGGGTAGGTTTTGGATGATGGAAGAAGAGATGTGCAACAAAAGTACACACCCTGGTAGTTTTCAGATTTGTTGACGGACATAATAAAACATTGCAACGTTTGGACTAGACGTTTTCAAAGAAGACCAAAAAAAAAAAAAAACAGATTACAAATCTGAAAAGTCAAGAGAAGGCTGCCATTTTTAAACAGAAAGTATGAAATTAACACACACACAAAATGAACGTAATTTCATCATCGAGTGCCCTCTCCGTAACGAAGGTTGGCTATCATGGAGCGCCATACTGCTCTGTCTCTTGCTTTGATGGTGCAGAAGGCCAGTGGTGAGGAGTGTAGAACACTCCAAGGTATGAAGACAGCTTCACAAGAGAGGAACACAACACAATACTGACGTTTCGGCCAGGGGCCTTTTTCAGAGTTCAAGGACAACGAAAACAAACGATGAAACACAATTATCTATAAATACATGATCAGAAGAAGAGGATAGAAAAGAAAAAAGTAGGATGATGAAAAAATAAAAAAAGAAGAGAGCTAAGATAAGAATATAGAAAGAATATGAGAATATATGTATAATTAAAATATGAAATACCGAATCACTTAGCTTGAACGACTGGTTAATCCGCCGGGAACCAAACGAAAGAATGACTAGAACTAGCTGTAGAAGCTGTTGTTTGGGTTTCTAGTTCTTTCTTCAGGTGTATGAACTCTGGTCAGTCATAGCCTCGTTTCCATTTTCCCGCCTCGTGAGGTCCTTTTGTAGTCATTCTTTCGTTTGGTTCCCGGCGGATTAACCAGTCGTTCAAGCTAAGTGATTCGGTATTTTATATTTTAATTATACATATATTCTCATATTCTTTCTATATTCTTATCTTAGCTCTCTTCTTTTTTTATTTTTTCATCATCCTACTTTTTTCTTTTCTATCCTCTTCTTCTGATCATGTATTTATAGTTTATTTACCTGTTCCCTTGATGGTGCAGGTTGTCCTAGGCTGATTTGTCCATCTTTTGATGTTATTCGTCCATGTTAGTCTTGGTCTATCTCTGCCTCTTTTACCTTGTATTTTTCCCCTCCAGAATTACTTTTCCCCAATCATAATGGGCGGTTTTCAAAATGCACAAAGAGACGAAAGATGGGATTGTAGAATGAAAGAAAAGAGTAAATAAAAAAAAAACACGTGTAACCATTGCATAGATTCGTTAATATTGCAGTATTACAACTATTTATATTTAGGTTCTCAAATTATTGACGTTTTGTAGTAATGGAATGAGCCAAATGAATGTTGGCATCTTGTGGTAATTATTGAGCTTTATGGATTCTTTCTCCAGAATATTTTGCGATAGTTCTACTGTTGGAGACAAAGGTGTCCTGCTCCAAATACTTGCTGCTATCATATTCTAAACACACATCAGTAATTGTTTGAATTTTAAGTAGAACTAACATGTTGTTGTTTTATTTAATGTTTACAAATAATAATTGAGAGAAATATAATTATGGGATATTTTAAAAAGTGACTTATTAAAATAATTCAGTCATCACTTCATTGTTCACTCACTTCATCACAACACATTCACTTCATCACAACACATTCACTTCATCACAACACACTCACTTCATAACAACACATTCACTTCATCACAACACATTCACTTCATAACATCACACTCACTTCATCACAACACATTTACTTCATCACATCACATTCACTTCATCACAACACACTCATTTCATCACAACACATTTACTTCATCACAACACACTCACTTCAGCATAACACATTTACTTCATCACAACACACTCACTTCATCACAACACATTCACTTCATCACAACACACTTCATCACATCACATTTACTTCATCACATCACATTCACTTCATCACAATACATTCACTTCATCACAACACATTCACTTCATCACAACACATTCACTTCATCACAACACACTCACTTCATCACAACACATTCACTTCATCCATCTCAACACACTCACTTCATCACAACACACTCACTTCATCACAACACATTTCATCACAACACATTTACTTCATCACATTCACTTCATCACAACACATTCACTTCATCACAACACACTTCATCACAACACACTTCATCACAACACATTCACTTCATCACAACATATTCACTTCATCACAACATACTCACTTCATCACAACACATTCACTTCATAACAACACTTTCACTTCATCACAACACACTCATTTCATCACAACATATTCACTTCATCACAACATATTCACTTCATCACATTTACTTCATCACAACACATTCACTTCATCACAACATATTTGCTTCATCCCAACACATTCACTTCATCAAATAGTGCCAACAAGATTTTTTTTTAATTAGAAGAAGAGTTAGCAGCAGCATTTAGAATTGTGTATTTCAAGGCCAGAAAAAAATAAAGTAAAAACAATGGTTTATCGTTGCAGAAATAAACAGACAACATACGTTCTTGTTACATGCCATGAATTTATTTATGTAATCAACAAACACTTACCTTTTCCCTTTAGTCGAGTTGGTCGCAGGAACATTGCAATTCATGCTGGTTGCTGTATTAAGCGATTCTCATAGTGCATCTAATGGGTTAACAGCCTTGGCAAGCGATCGATTCACAACAAGGTCTCAAGCACAGCAACTAAGATCGACTTTCTACTGCTTTAAGCAACTATATTCGCGATAGAACAATAGCTTAACCGGAAGATTTTCATGGAAAATGTGCGAAAGTATATAATCAACTCTTAACATTTGAAACCTTTTCAGATCAGTGGCGGATACTCAGAGGAGGCAACGGAGGCCACGACTCCTTTAATATTTTATCACAATACATAACATTATAACATTTTAGCTCAATGAGTTAAATGTCAGTGCAAAACCAGCTAACGTATTCCCTAGTATAACCGTGATATAGTTAAAATATCCAAAACCGTTACTAATAAAAAGGTTTCAATGTCTATGGAAGTCAAACTTACTACAATCGTAAAACGGCATGCATCGACGTTGCAATGTGTATGAGAATTAGGTAGGCCATTTCAACTATTACCTCCATGTTTCTATGGCAACAAAAGAACGACAAATCAGTTGATGTTTTAACTTTGTATTGAAACATTACGAGTTTTGCCGATGGGGAGAAGATTTTATGGGTCGTGCCAACTGTAAGAATCACTGCGCTATGTCATTATATATATATTAACAGCAAACCCATAAATTTTTTTCATTATTTATAATGCAAAAAACTAAGATATCATGATGTAAATATAATTAACTTAATTTAGGCCAATAACTGAAGGAACTATAATGCATAGCGCAAATTGCAGTCATCTTTATGTCGCAAATTATCAGGTTAAAGGTCAACGTAAAAGTTAGATTTCTTGTCCTGGCCTCCTCAAGTTTCAAACTCACCGTCCGCCTCTGGTTCAGACCAAAATAAAACTCCTTAAGTCCATTACCTTGTTATTTTCCCGAGGTAAAAGTAAAGAGCACAGTCACGTGATTTTCCTCAGGTGGGTATGGTAAAAGCATTTATTTCGTTTGATATACTTTACTTCACAGGAAGTGTTTGGCAGGAGGCGAAGATAACACAGACATTGGAAGTTCAAGATCTAATTGAACTATTACGGGTCGTTTATCAATAATATATCTAAGTCCCATTGTCTGTAAAACAGTTGCAATATATCAATAAGTGTAAATTTCCAAATGAGTGTTAATTTATAACAATTTAATCGAAATGTTTCTGGTTGTAAACAAAACATTCTTTTCTGTATAAATTGGTGCAAATTTTACGAGTCCCCAGAAATACCCCCCGGAGGAGTAGACAATGAAAAACTCGCAAAAATAGTTCATGGTTTAATGTGGCCAATGCTATAATTTAGTTAGGTGATGTTTATATGGCATATTGTATAACATAACATGAGAGTTGAATTAATCGACCACACTTTAATATTTAAAATGCATAATTTTTTTATTTTCTTAAATTTATCGACGATACAAATGTGTATAACATTACATCATAGCCATTTTCTAGTTTATTTAATATATTGTTTATAAAATTGTTTCTCTTCTCAATCGCCTCCCCTCATTCATATATTATTTTCTTACATGTCATATTCTTCTTATTACCATTATTATTTTGTTCTTCATAATTTTGTCTTATTTCTTCCCCTTCTTTATTTCTATGATCTTCTTCTGTTTTTTTTAAATTTCATCTTTCTGTCATATTTTATTTTTGCGTACTCTTTTATGCACCGGTTATACTGAGGCCACAGAAAGTAGTGCTCTGATTAAAGGTATTGAGCACTACTTTCAATCATATGACGCGACAAACTGACGTCCTGACGCAATACATTCGGGACAAAGGATCCAAATTCAGGACTGTCCTGGAAAAATCGAGACGTCAGGAAAACATGTTCCCTTTGCTATCATTCAGTTGTGACTTGGTTTGTTTTTTGTTTTCTTTTTATCTCACGTTTAACAATTAATAATTGGGATCTAAATCTCTGACTCCTCAGAGTAATTATCAATAGACCATTTAAGCAGAAAATTGTTTCTTTGCCTTTCAGATGACGAGCATCTGTTTCAAAATTTCTAAAAACTATCGTGCCTCAAATATATTTCGTGTGTGCCGTTACTCAGTCTCACGTTCTCTCTTGGTGATCTACGTACGTGATTAGTTCAAGCTGTTAAGTGTGAGTAGTGTTTCACTTTGTTATTGATCTTAGTGACCATATTTGTTACTTTAACGTTACTTAAACTGTTAGTGTTGTCACAGACATCTCTTACTTTTACTTTGTGCCGTTGTTTAAGCGCAAAAAAAGCTTTCATTTTTGTTTGCAAATTTTTGATGATTTTAGTCTGTGCATCTGTTCAGTCAGTATTTTGTAAGTGTAACGTTTCTCTTTGTTATTGATCGTTCGTTTTCGTTTTCATTATTGACTGTAGCTGCCTTTATCCTCAGTTTCCTTAATGCCCTCTATCATACCAAGGAACTACCGTTGTTTCATTGTTTTATTGTAGCGTTTCTTGAATCCATTGTTCAAGTAGAACGTTCAGTTTTTCTCTCCACTTTCAGCATAACTATTGTTGATACCATACAGTTTTTCTCTCTACATTCTACATAACTATTGTTGATACCATACAGTTTTTCTCTCTACATTCTACATAACTATTGTTGATACCATACCATTTTTCTATCTACATTCTACATAACTATTGTTGATACCATACAGTTTTTCTCTCCACTTTCAACATAACTATTGTTGATAGAAAACCATTTTTCTTTCTACATTCTACATAACTATTTTTGATACCATACCATTTTTCTATCTACATTCTACATAACTATTTTTGATACCATACCATTTTTCTATCTACATTCTACATAACTATTTTTAATACCATACAGTTTTTCTCTCTACATTCTACATAACTATTTTTAATACCATACAGTTTTTCTTTCTACATTCTACATAACTATTTTTATGGCATAAAGTTTTTACACATTTAAATATGCACATTTAATCTCGGGTGTATGGGATAGTGATGTGACTTCTTTATTTTGTTTCTCATTACTGATGTTTTAACTGCCTACACTTGAATGTAGGCACATATATTTACCAGTTCACTAATCGCTCTAATCTCATCCCTCAACTTGTGATTACCACTGTTTAGTTTACTTGCCCTAAGACGGGACCGAGAGATAAAATTCCATTCAATCAAAGCGAGGAGATCATACCAGATCAGTTTCATCGAGAATTGTTACCAGTCACGCTAGAAATTGCCACAGTTAAGAAAGACTTAGCAACAAGAAGTGCGTAGATAGCTTTCATTCTAGAGGGCATTATTTTCATCAGCTAATTTATTATCCAGTAATTCTTGTAATGATCAATAATTCTATAGACATGCAGGGATAGTAAGACTTATTGTGTTAAAGTGAATAGCTCTTGTGAATCATTCAAGTCTAGAATTATAGTTCAGTTACGTCTAGCCAAACCACCACGACTGAGGATGTTGTATCAGAAAGAGTCCCACCAATCACTGACCGAGGGTATTGTATTAGGAAGAGACTCACTAATCACTGACTGATAATGTTGTATTAGGAAGAGGCCCATTAATCACTGACTGATAATGTTGTATTAGAAAGAGATCCACTGATCACTGACTGCGGGTATTGTGTTAGAAAGAGACCCACTTATCACTGACTGAGGATGTTGTATTAGGAAGAGACCAACTAATCAAGCGAGGCTCATTAATCTTCGTTGTTCACTTATTGAACTTCGATTAGCCATTATGCAGTAGATAACGAATTAGGAGAATGCGATTTCATAACTACTAGAGTGTAAGTAAAGACCGCGCTTATCTATCCTAGTGAGTGTCCCTGTGAGAGATCCAACCAAGAGCGAGTGATATCACTTGTGTTGATATGCCTTGATAGTGACTAGAAGATGACGCCAATACAAATATATAATTCTCTCACTCGTATCGCTATCTTAATCCCATATGTACTGATTGTGATGTTAACGCGATCCTCCTTATCTCGTTGCATAACCCATGTGTTTTATCCACTCTATAACATATCCATTCCTCGCCAAGGTTGACATTGGTAAGTCTACAGACCAGTTTGATGGTGTTGAAGCATCTTGAATGTATGTTAAGTCTTCGAATACATTTGGTTGGTTGCGTTCGCCTCTTCGAACACATTTGGTTGGTTGCGTTCGCCTCTTCGAACACATTTATTTTCAAAGGGAATAATTTTTTTAAAACGTTTTCTTCTAAATCTACTATGATATCTATGTATGCCTTACGCCCCCCCCCCCCACCCCCACTCGTGCAAATCGTTTTCTATTCCCAGATCCTGTATTTTCTCCTTTACAACAACAATGTAATGTCTGAATTCTGCTTCTTGCTGTAAAAGGTGAATTACGAGACTTGATTCGGGTCTTGGCACGCGAGTATTCACCCATATGAACTCGGCACCTATTCAAAAGTGTTCGTAGACTTCTGGATAGTGTCGCTTCAAGCATTGAAACTCACGATGTGATGCGGCATTCCTCATGTTCCAAGAGTTCTACTCTACTTGCTGGGAAATTAGAAGTTTAAAACAATCTCAGATGTGCCTAGATTATAGCCACAAGTATTTATTAAATTTTCTTACAAACTGAGTGGGTGTACATATTTTGTTGCAGGAGCTACTGCGTTAGGTGCTCTGTGCACACCGTGAGCTGTGTTTAATCTGTTTCGATATCCTGATTGTTTACGATGAATGATGATATCATATGACATGGAACAGTTGGCTATAATACTTTCTGTGCGGTTTCGCCTTATGTCTTTTGGCGTGTGCTGAGACTACAATGATGGGGTCTACAGCTACCTTTCTTTGTTTCGGAGATGAGATAGCAATTCGGATGATTCCACTGGCACGGGTGGTTGAGCAATCATGGATTTTAATTCGTTTGCAGTGATGCCAGGGCCTTCCATAACCATAACCATAATCTGTAGCAAATTGCGTTTGGAGTGGTTTTCTTTTCGCTGTTCGAGGGTGTGAACATTAATTGGGCATTTCCCCATGAGTGATCCTCCTTTGCCTGGAGAGTCAGAAGTTTTCCCTCCGCCGCTGAGTCCAGTTCTAATGACGTCTGTTATTCCGCCTATTTCTGACGATTTATTCTTCTTTAGCAAACTCAATGCGGTCACAATTTCATCCATGCATATATATACCATTGGAGCCGCGATAGCTCAGTGGTTAGTGAACTGGACTGCAAAGGACAAGAGGTAGGGTTCGATCCCAACCGACGGCTTCCGGGTTTACCCAGCCTTAAATTGTTACCGGATTTTATTCTGGGAAAGTGAAGCGACACGGGGGTAATACCAACTACATTACTCCATAAATCATGTGCCGAAGGTCTGTAACATTTATGGTCACTAACACCAAATTCCCTATACGCCACTTGGCGTGACGGGGCTCTTTACTTTTTTTTTTTTTACTATATGTATGCCAATATGTGTGGTAGAATAACTCTTGCTACGGCTTGTATTTGTTCATCGCTGGTTACTTTTCCTTTCTGCTGGAGCGCTACTGATGTTTGTTCAAGGAAAGTTATCCATTAGGACATGTCTCCCGTCGTAGATTGTAATTTGACTGTTGCCGTGTCCTATTTTATATAAGTAAAGTAAAAGTAAAGAGCCCCCGTCATGCCAAGTGGCGTATAGGGTAGATGGTGTTAGTGACCATACATTGTACAGACTTTCGGCACATGATTTTTGAGGCAATGTGGACGGTATTACGCCCGTGCCGCTTTACTTTCCTAGAAAAAATCCGGTACCCATTTAAGGCTGGGTGAACCCGGAAGCCGTCGGTTGGGATCGAACCCTACCTCTTGTCCTTTGCAGTCCAGTTCACTAACCACTGAGCTATTGCGGCTCCCTATTTTATATAAACCTGTGGCTAATTTCCATAATTTCCTCCCCTCTCTGTTCTAATTCAAATTCTCCGAATCCTTCATTTCTAGGAATCCCATGCGGTTTAATTCAATGCTCGATTGTATTTTCTAGCACTGCTTTTAAATGGATGTCTGCTTCTGTTGGTTTCTCTCCCAACTATGATTGTCTATGATTTCGCATATTTTATTCTCTAGCCATTGTAGTCTTACAATACCCGACCTGTTCAATTTGCCATTTTTCTTCCCTTGGCATCGATTCAGTGTCTGCCAGCTATCTTGCTTTGTTGAAGCTGTCAATCATTAGCTCCATTTAGTTGCGTGAATTGATGGTGCTATATACGAGTATAATACCACCCAGTTAGCATTGCAAATTTGTCCTAATCAGCTCTATTTTCGTTCCGGCGGAACTTTCTATTTTTTTTTTTCATTTGCGGGAAATGTTTCGACTTGATTGCTCTAGAGTGGTTATCAGCTAATTGCTCGAGGATTTCTCTGTTCACCTCTTGCTGCCCGTGGCAAAGACACGGTCTGGACTAAAGAATGTGTGCGTCATCTTCTGGAGTGAAGTCGCTGTTTTTAAAAATTCGTTCTGTTTGTGAAATGAAGATGTTTATCCATCTCGCATTCTCCTGCTTTATCTCTCTTACAGTCGTTACGTGAGAGAGCTGGTGGCCGAATCGATAACTTGTCGGGCTCCAAATCTGGAAAACGTGGGTTCGAATCCCAGTATGGTCAAACGGTTTTTTTTAATCAGGGGTGAAATAAAAACTCACATGCGAACACTTCGTGGCGACTGTACCGGGTAAGCGGTTTTTATTCTCCGGTCTTACAATCACATCCCCCCCCCCCCACACACACCTCCCTTTGCAAACTCCAGTAATGTGAAAATGCTGTAAAGCTGATAGTTACGTTGGTTTTATCCGAGTGGTAATTTAGAACGTGACTTTGTAATTGAAGTTGGTTATATATATATAGAATCATAAAAGGTCATTGCTTAACGGGTCATAACAGGTCATAGCTTAATGGATCATAAAAGGTCAATGCTTAACGGGTCATAAAAGGTCGGGTTCCATTCGTCTAAATTTGTATCTCGTTTTTTCTTTTATTGGAAATACAAACATCACTAGCTGACAACCTGACCACACCTGTGCCGATATGAAAGAATCAACATTAACTTCCCTATACTACACACTCGAGATATTATTTACTTCCTCTCTTTCTTCTTTAACAACTTCATCGCTGTTAGTTTTTATGAACACATTAATTACGTCGCTAATTAAAGTGTTCATTAATTAATTAAGAAACAATCAACATTTTTTCGGGCACATCATGAGAAGAGGAAAGTTGGAATACTTGGCTACAACTTGTAAATAAAAGGAAAGAGAGATCGCGGACGACAAAGAGAGAAAATACTGGATAGCTTGGTGTCAAGGCATGGAAAACAGTCAACAACAGAACTGATACGATGCACTGTAGATAGAAGATTGTGGAAGTATTAATTCTTTCTTAGTGTCCTCATAGAGATCGAGATGCCTGATATCTGAAGCAGTTTATGAGATGTCTTGACTTCCACGCACGGAGCATCTATTTGAACTTCATGTAGGTAACATTTGAGATAACTAATTTTTTCCTGGAAAGAACTCACTCGTTTAATGCTGACCACGTTATCCAAAAATGTACTGATGGTCTAACATGGAGACTAGCACTGGTCAGTAGTACCAGACGGCATGACGGCGTTCTTTCTTTCTTTCTTTCTTTCTTTCTTTCTTTCTTTCTTTCTTTCTTTTCTTTCTTTCTTTCTTTCTTTCTTTCTTTCTTTCTTTCTTTCTTTCTTTCTTTCTTTCTTTTTCTTTCTTTCTTTCTTCTTCTCTCTTTCTTTCTTTCTTTCTTTCCACATTACATTTCCCACAATTTAGTGGAAACATGTTATCAAATTACAAGTAGACCTATGTTAGCACTCACAACAAACAAAATTATTCAACATCAAATTGCTTAACAAGCTATTCAATAAATACAATTTTACTAAGTCTGATTTCAAACTTTCTTTCTTTCTTTCTTTCTTTCTTTCTTTCTTTCTCTCTTTCCTTCTTTCTCTCTTTCTTTCTTTCTTTCTTTCTTTCTTTCTTTGCTCACAACTCTCTCCCTATTCAAACACATCATATTGAGGCACCAATGAACCGCTTTTAAGACTAAAGACACGTTTAACGACTCGGATAAGCGTCACGGGAAGAGCAGGAAATTGTTCTAATTAAATGTCGGATACAGAACAGTGACAACCTCCGCTGCACTATTGTGTTTAACGTTCAACTCGTTGGTGACGTCAGAGAAGAGAGAATCTCGAAAATTGGTATGAGAGGGATGTCTCTAGAGACACTTGCAAGATTTTAAATAATAGAATATATGATGTAAAGGGGGAGAGTTCCCTGTTCACTTCTCCTCCAAACTTTTCTCGGCGTATGGGGAATGTGGCGGTAGTGCCCATATTTTTCCATGACCACACAACAGTTTTGAATGAGGTAAAAGATTATATAAATCATGCTAATTTTACCAGCCTTAAATGGGTACCGAATTTTTTTCTAGGAAAGTAAAGCGGCACGGGCGTAATACCGACCACATTACCCCAAAAAGCATGTGCCGAAAGACTGTAAAATTTAGGGTCACTAACACCATATTCCCTATACGCCGTCACTTGGCGTGACGGGGGTCTTTACTTAACTTTTTTTTAATGCTAATTTTACATTGAATATTTAACACACGTGGGACATTAGACTAATTTATAATTTAATAAGTAGATATTTGATTCAAACTTTATGTAGAACATTAAAATATGTTATAAATCACAATAGATCATAAATGTTAATTTTATGTTGAATATTCTAACTTTACAGATTATTTCATAAATCTCTGTTGATCGTTGACCAAAACTAGATGTACCAAATTTATGTAAATAATACATCACGGGAAAATTATGTAAAACATCAGAGCTTATAAATATGAACGTAAATCACATTAGATTATGAGTTGTAACTGATATTGAAAATTAGACTAATACATTAGTAAGCTAAACTCTATAAAAACATAATAGATTATTTATACTAACATTAGACTGAACAATAAATGATGGTAGATTATTGAAAGTAATCTGTTTAAAAATTTGACTCTAAATATATCATAGTGAATCAGTAATAGATCATGAATCTGGAAACAAATTACTCTTATGCCGTAAATAATCGATAGTACTCATTGTTCTATTGATACCTCTACAGCTTTCTATCATAAATAAAATTCACTTTGAAATATCGACACATAATTAATATCCACGGACAACATATTTGAAACACAAACAAGCGAATCCCGTCGGAGTAGCAGTAAAATATGCATCTTGTCTGCACAATTAGAAAGCTCCATTCCCGGTGGAGAAATTCGCGACGTCGAACGCTGAAATAATAGCACGTATAA
Source organism: Megaustenia siamemsis (assembly GCA_032433765.1). Lineage (NCBI taxonomy): Eukaryota > Metazoa > Mollusca > Gastropoda > Stylommatophora > Ariophantidae > Megaustenia > Megaustenia siamemsis. The sequence continues at coordinate 94,139,065 of JAVIAB010000073.1, forward strand.
GTGTTCAGATTTAGACTCTCGCTTGGTTCCCGGTTCTAGATTTGAAAACGCGGTTCTGTTTTTTTTTTTCTTTTTCTTTTTTGTTTGGCGATTAGAAGCGGGTGCTGCGGTGGGGAAAGGAGGGAAGGGGGAGGATGTGTGGGAGACCAGAGTGGGCGGTTACCACACTCACTTCCGCACGTGCAATCAATGATTCGTTCACCTGGGAAGACTATAACGTGGGAGTTGTGTGGTGGCCTGGGGAAAGTGCAAACTGAGGAGGATTATCAAAGCAGAGGCGTCGTTAAAAGGAAGAACCATACATTTCCGCTCCCATCTTCCTCTATGTAAAGTGTCGGCGTCGTTAAAGGGAAAAGCCCAACATTTCTCCCTTGTCTTCCTTCATGTAAATGGTCGGCGTCGTTAAAGGGAAAAGCCCAACATTTCTCCTTTGTCTTCCTTCATGTAAATGGTCGGCGTCGTTAAAGGGAAAAGCCCAACATTTCTCCTTTGTCTTCCTTCATGTAAATGGTCGGCGTCGTTAAAGGGAAAAGCCCTACATTTCTCCCTTGACTTCCTTCATGTAAAGTGTCGGCGTCGTTAAAGGGAAAAGCCCTACATTTCTCCCTTGTCTTCCTCTATGTAAAGTGTCGGCGTTGTTAAAGGGAAAAGCCCAACATTTCTCCCTTGTCTTCCTTCATGTAAATGGTCGGCGTCGTTAAAAGGAAAAGCCCTACATTTCTCCCTTGTCTTCCTTCATGTAAAGTGTCGGCGTCGTTAAAGGGAAAAGCCCAACATTTCTCCCTTGTCTTCCTTCATGTAAATGGTCGGCGTCGTTAAAGGGAAAAGCCGAACATTTCTCCCTTGTCTTCCTTCATGTAAAGTGTCGGCGTCGTTAAAAGGAAAAGCCCTACATTTCTCCCTTGTCTTCCTCCATGTAAAGGCTCGGCGTCGTTAAAGGGAAAGGCCCTACATAATGTATGTTTTGCTACTTTGTCATCAGTCTGTATTACTACTTTGTCATCAGTCTGTATTACTACTTTGTCATCAGTCTGTATTACTACTTTGTCATCGGTCTGGTTTATTGCTTTGTCATCAGTCTGTATTACTACTTTGTCATCGGTCTGGTTTATTGCTTTGTCATTAGTCTGTATTACTACTTTGTCATCAGTCTGTATTACTACTTTGTCATCAGTCTGTATCACTACTTTGTCATCAGTCTGGTTTACTACTTTGTCATCAGTCTGTTTTACTACTTTGTCATCAGTCTTTTTTACTTCTATTTTATCATAATTTTTTTCTACTTTGTTTTTTTCTTTAATGCAAACAAATAGTTGGGTTAATATCTATTTCTCTAGCTCTCTTTTCTCCCCCCCTCTCCCCCCCCTCTCTCTCTCTCTCTCTTGCTGTTAAAACATTTTACTGAATTATTAAATAATTATCAACTTTCCCAAACCAGTTAACATGGAGCGATGGAATTTGGAGATTGTCTTGATAGCATGATAACATTAACATTTAGTCTAAATCGCTGGCCATAGAAACACACAATTGTGTTCCTGTATGTGTCCGTGACGTAGGGCTCTAGATGATATTATTAACGTTGCGTCTTTAAACCTTCGTAGAAGTGGTCTCTAACTAGTTGCTTCGATTTGAATTTGCAATTGTAATTCTTTACCATCCTACCTCTCCTCATGTAATATTCATTTCTCTCTTCTCTCTCTTTTCTTATTTCTTCATCCTACTTTCCTCGCCCTCCACTTGATCATCTAACATGTAGTAATTGTGCTTCACCGCTTGTTGTCGTTGTCCCTGTATTCTGAAGAAGGCCACATGCCGAAACGTCAGTATTGTGTTGTGTTCCTTATTTGTAAAGCTGTCACCATACTTTGGAGTGTTTAGCACACCCCACCACTGGATTCCTGTAATTCTTTATCTACCCCAATTCAATGTCAATGGCTTCAGGAGGAATCTTCAAGCCAAATATTGTTTCCAATGTTTAACATTATTTTCATGAGGAGACAAAATATGAAACAACTTTTCACTAGGTTTATTTCCTTCTTTTGTTAAACTACTTAAAGTTTTGTTACTTGCGTCACACACAAAAATACGGCCAGGTAGACAGTACCGAGTTTTTGTTGTTGCACTCCATGTTAATCATTCTCGTCAAACATATCCATTTGTTCTTTATCTTTTAATTTCGTAGAGCAAAGAATTTTGAAATTCTCTACAGTTGAAGCATTGACTCTATAATATTCTTTCAGTCACTCCTTTCTGACACGTTTCATCTTCATTGTTGTGCCCAGTTGCTCCAGGTTTACATGTAGCAGTCACTTCTACTTCAACTGGTTTTTGAGTTTGGGGATCCATGTTATTGTGGCCTTTTTCACTTCAGTAATCGCCATAATCATCACCACTACGGTCATTACGTGGAGATATAAACTTTTCGTTTTCAGATGTAAAAAAAATCCTTTAATGGATTGACAACCTCTGGTGATTCTTTCGACCATCTCTCAGATTTATGTTTCTTCTTCTTATGAGTACTGGGCATATTTCTGTAATTGAAATCAGACACTAGAGTTTAGATACATTCTTCTGGAACAAAACTCTGTAGTTTGTAGAAAATCTTCATTCTCTTCTCGTCAACTTTATCAACTTAATAAAACGAAAACAATTGCTTCATATTTCGAATTTTTGACCGACAGCTCAGGCGATTCAATTGGCAAATAATAATAGCTTATTGAAATTATTATCAACCGAAAATGCAGTCATTGCAGGAATGATTTTCCTGAGAAGTTAGTTTCTCTATAAGACATATTTGCGGGGGTAGGGAAGAATCAAAGCAGGTGGTTAATTATCGCCAAGCATAAAAATCCAAAAAGCAGTCAATTACCAAAACTAAAAAAATATTTCAGAATAAAAAAACAGCAACAACGAATGCATAAGCTTCTTTGACAGCTGTTTATCATTGATATTGAGTTATTTTGTTCATCTGTCCATTTCAGATATATTACATGTAAACGATTCTTGAATTTTCTTTTTCTTCTTTCCTTCCTCATTTGCCTTTCATCGTCCAGGGGAGATATAATTTGCAGTCTTTTGCTCTTCTGTTTCCTCTGCTGCTATGTTTTTCAATATTTATAATATTCCGTCAATCCATCCTTTTCGTGATCGGCCCTTGGGCCTGGTCTATCTCCATTTTTCTGTGATTTCTTGCTTAAAATGGTTACCCCATACCGACCTGCTAAGTGTGTCGTGAGTTAAGGACTTGACTTGTAGACACACGTACGGTGTAACCCGGTGATGTTTCCCCGTGTGCTAGATGTCACATGCGATCTTTTACGGTGTAATTGTACATTTGTAGATGGTTACATTTAAAAAGTACTTATCTGATCTTGCCCTCCTTCTTGAATATAATACTTTACACAACTTTGGAAAACCTCTATATCAGTTAGAAACACTTTTTTCGGTTACTTTTGTCACATAATCCACACTCTGAGATTAAACACACCGACATCTTGGACAACCGGAAACTCTTTGTTTCTGGAATAATCAATTTATAATGTTTATAAGAAATGATATATTAAATTTTTAAATATATAATTTTATTATATTAAAAGATGGGGCTTCCAAGATGGCGATTGTTTTATTTTCGGAGTGTAGATTGTGTGATTAAAGTGATTGGATATTGTGTTTCCAACGGATTATAATTTTCGAAAAGTTGTGTAAAGTTTTCTACCAAGGAGGAGGATAAGAACTGATAAGTTCTTTTTTTTAAAAATGTAATCAGCTAAAGTTTGATATTTAGATCGTAAAAGATCGCATGTGAGACCTTAGCGATCAAACACGTGGGGGGAAACATCTTCTTCTTCTTCTATCTTTCCCCTGCTGCCGTTGGCGTCGAGGGGAGAAACAATCTGCGATTCTTTGCTCTTCTGTTGGCCTCTTCTGATGTTATTCCTCCTAGTGACTCTAGTATTCTCTTTCCTTCTCTTTCTCGGTCTTCCTCTTAATCTGGCGTTTAAGTAGCGTTTGTTTATGGCTCTTTGCGTCATTGTTAGTTATTTTTGTCTTGTTATGTGGCCGAACCAATTTATCTGTTGTTTCTTTATGTATTCAATGGCTGGTTCAATTTCGAGTTTCTTCCTCAGGTCAGTGTTTCTTACTCTGTCCCTTAAACTGTTTCCTGTCATTCTTCTGACACATTTCATTTCGGTGGTCGTTATCTTTCTTATTGCTCTAGAGTCCAGTGTCCAATTCTGGCACTGATAACACAGAGTTGGTAGAAAAATTGATTTGTATATTACCCTTTTTGCTTCCGTAGTTATTGCTTTGTTTTTCAATAGTGTTGATACTTGTCCTATAACTTGGCATGCTTTGTTACACCTTATATCTATCTCGGTCTCTTGGTTATTGTCTTGTGTTAACGTGCTACCCAGATATTTAAAATTTTTAACTTGCTTCAAAGATGTATTATCTATTATGATGTTTAGTTTTTCTTTCTTTCTCGCTATTGCCATTACTTCGGTTTTGCTTATGTTGATCTTCATGTTGTATTGTTTACAAGTTTTGTTTAGCCTGTTGATATGTTCTTGCAGGTCCTCAGTTGTTTCATGTATCAAAACTTGGTCGTCTGCCAATAGTATTTCATTTATTTCTTCCTCTCTTCTGTTGTTTTCTGATACGTATATTGCTGACATACACCTATACATTCAGTGGAACACCAATTCTAGACAAATCTGGGTTAATGCTAACAACAAGCGCAGACATAAAAGCCCGTTGGGCGGAACACTTCAAAGAAATTCTTAACCGTCCACTACCCCACAGTTTAATAGATTTTGAAGCTGAAACACCAGCAGCAGAATTAGATGTACATTTAGATGACTTCACCTTGAGTGAAATAGAAACCACCTTAAAGCTTATGACCAATAACAAGGCTGCTGGAGAGGATAAGTTAACAGCTGAGATCCTCAAGGCAATTGATAGCCATAATCTAATACATCTCCAAAAAATGTTCAACATCATTTGGAAAACAGAGAAGACGCCTCATAAATGGAAAAAAAGAATCATTGTTAAGATTCCAAAAAAGGGCAATCTTAGAGATTGTAACAACTGGAGATGCGTGACACCTTTGTCAGTTGCCTCAAAGTTATTCTGCAAAATCATCATAAATAGAATAAAGGATTCAGTAGATACAGTAATGCGTGAAGAACAGGCTGGGTTTAGAAAAGGGAGAAGCTGCCTTGACCACATTTTCACTCTACGACTTATATTAGAGGAACACATTGAAAAGCAAAAACCTTTTGTATTTAACTTCATCGACTTCAAAAAAGCATTTGACAGTATTCATCGAGATTCTTTGTGGAAAATTCTGAAGCAATATGGCTTACCATAAAAAATCATAAATATTATCAAAGACATGTATGATGGTTACACATGTGCAGTTCGAACAGAGGAAGGACTGAGCGAATGTTTCCCAATAGAAACTGGGGTTAAACAAGGATGTATTTTATCGCCCTTGTTATTTGGAATTGTTATGGACTTGCAGAAATGCTGCACTGGTAATAAAGGCATCGAATGGATACAAGGAGACCATTTGGAGGACCTCGACTTTGCTGATGACATAGTTCTCATCAGCAGCCAGATAAAAACGATGCAGGAAAACATAAATGAACTATCATCAATAGCCAGCAAAATTGGGCTTGAGATAAATCATGAAAAGACTAAAGTCATGAAAAGTTTAATTCCAACAGACGACAAAATATACATGGAAAACAAACCAGTAGAAGAGATCGATCACTTTATCTATCTTGGAAGTCACATTGATCGAGAAGGGGATACAAGCAAAGACATTAGAATCAGAATGGCTAAAGCAGCAATGTCTTTAAGAAGCCTTGAAAAGTTGTGGAAATCAAAACTAATCAGCACAAACACAAAACTTAGGCTATTCAAATCAAATGTACTATCAACCCTTACGTATGCGCGTGAAAGCTGGAAAACAACAAGAGATATAGAAACAAAGTTGAATGCATTCGAAAATAAATGTCTAAGGAAAACACTTGGTATAGCGTGGAACGAATTCAAAACAAACGAGGAAATTAGAGAAATCGCCAATCAATCACTAATATCTTCAGTAATAAAGAAAAGACGATGGTCATATGTTGTACATGTGATGAGAAGAGATAATAACCGAATAGCAAAGCAGGCCCTCATGTGGGAAACAACAGGTAAGAGAAAAAGAGGAAGACCCAGGGAGACACTGAGAAGAACATTGATGAGAGAGACAAGAGCAGCAGGATTCGGCTCCCTCAATGAGATAGAACTGCTTGCACAGAACAGAGACAGATGGGGAGATTTGATAAAATATCTTTAAAAGAAAACTGCTAGAACAAAAATTCAGATAGGAGAAGGTGTATCTTGGTCTACGCCCTATGGGCCGGCTACGGCTCGAAAGGTCAATAGATAGATAGATATTTCGTTCTCTTTTGTGTTATCGCTTGTTATCATCCGTGTTGGTATATTTCATTTGATTGGGCATGCTAATTTGCATATATTGTCCATATATGTGATGAAAAGTAAAGAGGAAAGCACGCAGCCTTGTCTTACTCCGGAGTTAATGGTGAAATGTTTAGAGTAGCCTGCTGAAGATCTTACTTCAATCAGTCGGGCTAAACCCCCAACGTGTGTTTTTCTTAAGTTAAGCCCTTAACTTGCGACTGACTCAGCAGGTCGGTAAGGGATACATGTTTTATGCTCAGAGAAATACGCAGAAGACGGAGATTAAAGAAGCAACGATAAATATATGCGGGATAAAAAATAAAGAAGTCGAAGAAATGACAAAAAGGAAAATTAAAATACTAGGATTAGCGGACACCAGATTTAAAGGACAACAGATTAAGAAAACACACATGAACTACACGAACATATTCTCAGGAGTCGACAACACAGAAAGAGCAACTGCATGGAGTAGGTTTTAGCATCGACACAGAAGACGCAAAGAACATTCTAGAAATAAAATACCATTCAGAAAGAATTATCACAATTAAACTACTAGAAGACGATCGAAAAACAAATTACATTAAAATCTATGCACCATGCAACAACAATGTAAAAGACAGCGAAGAATTCTACGACACACTGAGTGAAATCATTAACAAGATTAACGAAAGCGACGACATATTAGTGATGGGAGATTTTAAGGGAAGGCTTGGGAAACGCAACAGTGAGAACAGAGATATCTTAGGACCCTTTGGCGATAAAACAGCTGAAATAAACGAAAATGGCAGCAGACTGCTGGAACTATGTAATCAAAATGATTTATTTATCACCAACACATTCTTCAAACACAGAGAGTCGCAAGTATACATACACTTGGTACAAATGGAATGACACAAAAATGCAGAAGCCAGATAGATTTTATACTAACAAGAAAACAGAACAAGAGAAGAGTAACCGACAGTAGAGCAATCCCAAATATTACAGATGACACGGATCGCAAGATGGTTATGATCACACTAAGACAGCCAAAAATAAAGAGAATATACGAAAACAAACAAAAGAAGCGAAAAGAACAGAAAATAAAAATAAAACAGTTAAAAGATCAATAAACAAGGAAAACCCTAGAAGAAAAACTAACAGAGGAATTCAAGAAACTCCCTAACGAAGTATGCACAGTAGAAGAAGAGTGGAAACAATTTAAAGAAACAGTAACCAACATCTCTGAAACAGTTTGTGGAACGAAGCTAAGAACAAGAAAAGGGAAAAAGAGCACCCCCTGGTGGAACGAAACAATCAGAGAAGCAATTAAGGAAAAGAAGAAACTGTTTAAAAATTGGAGGGAGAACAAGAACCAAGAAAAATATGCCTTAGTTCAAAAATGGGTTAAAATGTTGATCAAAGAAGCTAAGCAAAAGAATTGGACAGAATTCGGACAAAACATGAGCAGGGACTTCAAGACAGCCACAAGAGATTTCTACAAAGCAGTAAAAGCCACAAGAGCGAGAACAGAAAACCGAAATCCTACTGAGCTGATAAATGACAAAGACGGACAGCCAATATCAAATAACCAATGTATGCAACATAGATAGAAATAATATTTTGAAGACCTGTTAAACATACCAACTACCAATAAGACAACAAAAACCACGCTATAACTCACAAATACTGAACCCAACATCATGAAAGAGGAAATCGAAGAAGTAATCAAAATGCATTAAGAAATAAAACACCGGGGATAAAAAACATACTAATAGAAATAATAGCAGCAGCAGGAGAAACAGGAATGCAATGGATGCACATAATATTTAATGCAGCATGGCACCAACAACAAGCCCCAGAAGACTGGCAACAGGCAATCATCATACCAATATGGAAAAAGGAAGGTAGCAAAAAAGACTGCAATCAATATAGAGGTAAATCTCTTCTCAGCCATGTAGGAAAGCTATACGCCAAAATCTTGGAAAAAGGCTGAGACCAATAATAGAACTTACGTTTTAGTATATTAAGCGATTCTCAAATGGGGTTCCAAAAAAGCAGAGGATGTACCGACGCAATATTCACATTAAAATAGATTTTGTTTGTCGATATATAGAAGTCGTGGTGGTTAGTGCTTTAGTTTGTCGATATATAGAGGTCGTGGTGGTTAGTGCTTTAGTTTGTCGATATATAGATATCGTCGTGGTTAGTGCTTTAGTTTGTAGATATATAGAGGTTGTGATGGTTAGTGCTTTAGTTTGTCGATATATAGAGGTCGTGGTGGTTAGTGCTTTAGTTTGTCGATATATAGAGCTCGTGGTGGTTAGTGCTTTAGTTTGTCGATATATAGAGGTCGTGATGGTTAGTGCTTTAGTTTGTCGATATATAGAGGTCGTGGTGGTTAGTGATTTAGTTTGTCGATATATAGAGGTCGTGATGGTTAGTGCTTTAGTTTGTCGATATATAGAGGTCATGGTGGTTAGTGCTTTAGTTTGTCGATATATAGAGGTCGTGATGGTTAGTGCTTTAGTTTGTCGATATATAGAGGTCGTGGTGGTTAGTGCTTTAGTTTGTCGATATATAGAGGTCGTGGTGGTTAGTGCTTTAGTTTGTCGATATATAGATATCGTGGTGGTTAGTGCTTTAGTTTGTCGATATATAGAGGTCGTGATGGTTAGTGCTTTAGTTTGTAGATATATAGATGTCGTGGTGGTTAGTGCTTTAGTTTGTCGATATATAGATATCGTCGTGGTGGTTAGTGCTTTAGTTTGTCGATATATAGAGGTCGTGGTGGTTAGTGCTTTAGTTTGTAGATATATAGATATCGTGGTGGTTAGTGCTTTAGTTTGTCGATATATAGATATCGTCGTGGTGGTTAGTGCTTTAGTTTGTCGATATATAGAGGTCGTGGTGGTTAGTGCTTTAGTTTGTCGATATATAGAGCTCGTGGTGGTTAGTGCTTTAGTTTGTCGATATATAGAGGTCGTGGTGGTTAGTGCTTTAGTTTGTCGATATATACATATCGTGGTGGTTAGTGCTTTAGTTTGTCGATATATAGAGGTCGTGGTGGTTAGTGCTTTAGTTTGTCGGTATATAGATATCGTGGTGGTTAGTGCTTTAGTTTGTAGATATATAGATATCGTGGTGGTTAGTGCTTTAGTTTGTCGATATATAGATATCGTCGTGGTGGTTAGTGATTTAGTTTGTCGATATATAGAGGTCGTGGTGGTTAGTTGATTAGTTTGTCGATATATAGAGGTCGTGATGGTTAGTGCTTTAGTTTGTAGATATATAGAGGTCGTGGTGGTTAGTGCTTTAGTTTGTAGATATATAGATATCGTGGTGGTTAGTGCATTAGTTTGTCGATATATAGAGGTCGTGATGGTTAGTGCATTAGTTTGTCGATATATAGAGGTCGTGGTGGTTAGTGCTTTAGTTTGTCGATATATAGAGGTCGTGGTGGTTAGTGCATTAGTTTGTAGATATATAGATATCGTGGTGGTTAGTGCATTAGTTTGTCGATATATAGAGGTCGTGATGGTTAGTGCATTAGTTTGTCGATATATAGAGGTCGTGGTGGTTAGTGCTTTAGTTTGTCGATATATAGAGGTCGTGGTGGTTAGTGCATTAGTTTGTCGATATATAGAGGTCGTGGTGGTTAGTGCTTTAGTTTGTCGATATATAGAGGTCGTGGTGGTTAGTGCTTTAGTTTGTCGATATATAGAGGTCGTGGTGGTTAGTGCTTTAGTTTGTCGATATATAGAGGTCGTGGTGGTTAGTGCTTTAGTTTGTAGATATATAGATATCGTGGTGGTTAGTGCTTTAGTTTGTCGATATATAGATATCGTTGTGGTTAGTGCTTTAGTTTGTCGATATATAGATATCATCGTGGTTAGTGCTTTAGTTTGTCGATATATAGAGGTCGTGGTGGTTAGTGCTTTAGTTTGTCGATATATAGATATCGTGGTGGTTAGTGCTTTAGTTTGTAGATATATAGATATCGTGGTGGTTAGTGCTTTAGTTTGTCGATATATAGATATCGTGGTATTTAGTGCTTTAGTTTGTGGATATATAGATATCGTGGTGGTTAGTGCTTTAGTTTGTCGATATATAGAGGTCGTGGTGGTTAGTGCTTTAGTTTGTCGATATATAGATATCGTGGTGGTTAGTGCTTTAGTTTGTCGATATATAGATATTGTCGTGGTTAGTGCTTTAGTTTGTCGATATATAGAGGTCGTGGTGGTTAGTGCATTAGTTTGTCGATTTATAGAGGTCGTGATGGTTAGTGCTTTAGTTTGTCGATATATAGAGGTCGTGATGGTTAGTGCTTTAGTTTGTCGATATATAGATATCGTGGTGGTTAGTGCTTTAGTTTGTCGATATATATATATCGTGATGGTTAGTGCTTTAGTTTTTCGATATATAGATATCGTGGTGGTTAGTGCTTTAGTTTGTCGATATATAGAAATCGTGGTGGTTAGTGCTTTAGTTTGTCGATATATATATATATATATCGTGATGGTTAGTGCTTTAGTTTGTCGATATATAGATATCGTGGTGGTTAGTGCTTTAGTTTGTCGATATATAGAGGTCGTGATGGTTAGTGCATTAGTTTGCCGTTGTAGATCGTAATGGTTAGTGCTTTAGTTTGTCGATATAGAGGTCGTGGTGGTTCAGTATGCTACTGAAAAAAAAATTGGAAAATTATTAACAGAATTGGTGGAACGCAACAAAAAAAAAGGAACACTATCACATCCACTTAAATCCAGAGCACATGCTACCTAGTAAAGTAAAAGTACAATTTTACTCCACGACTTGGAAGGCTTAAGTGAAATATGGTTTTAGTAACAATATACTTCCTTGACCACGGTACATTTTGGGTGATATCGTCAGTAATACGCAAGATCGCATTTACTTCCCATAAACAGTTCTACATTGTACCATACGGTTAGCACCATACAAACCCTTATAGTATTATCTGTCATGTAATACTCGTTACACAGCCTTTCCAGTTAGTTGAACACATTTTGCATCATCGTTTTTCTTTTCTTTAATACAACCCTATCATCTATTTACTTTCTCCAATCTTCCTCGACCGTAATATGTGTTCATTCCAAAATTCTGAGCCCCGTCTACGCCCATGATGACAAGGATTCTAGACATTGTCAGAAGGTCAAATTAGGTAAATGGAATGGCAGATCAATCGATACTAATCTATCACAGTTACATGCACTGTCTGCGAATCATCGTTGAGAGGTATAGAGGAAAACATTCTGTTCTGTCATGAGTCTGAACTGTTTACGATCCACGAGGAAAATTACATGGAAATGTGGTCTTTGTAGGCTACAGTGAGGCGAGTTGTAGGGCGACAAGAAGGAGGGGTAGGGGAATGGTGAAAGATGATTGGGAAAATGTTAAAGATCTATGCTAGATGTGAAAGATGGTAGGGGAAATGTGAAAGATAATATAATCATCAAGTACCGGGCCTACTGGCGTAGATGATCATGTCTCTCCACAACTTTCGATCTCGACAGTTCTTTATCATTTCTGTTGTTGACCTTCTGCCAGCCCATTCTCTTAAGCTGTCTAGTACTTGCTCTCTTTGCTTCCCTCTATCTCTTCGTCCCTCAATTTTTCCAGTTGTTACAATATATTCCAGTTGTTCTCTTCTCATTAAAAGGGCCAAAAAATGATGATTGTTTCTTCCAAATATTGGAAATTAGCTCTCTTTTTGCTTTGACCTCTTTCAGAACATCTTCATTACTCTTCTTAGCTGATCATAATATTCTCAACAGTCTTCTGTGAAACCACATTTCTACAGACTCCAGTGATTTTCTTGTCTGTTGTCCTATTGTCCATGATTCACACCCATATGTTAAGACTGGCTCCACATAACATTTAAGAACTCTTTTTCTTGTTTCTATTTGAAATCTCTAAGAAATGATTGGAAAGATGATATAGGAAATGTGAAAGATGATTGGGGAAATTTTAAAGATCTATGGGAGATGTGAAATATGGTAGGGGAAATGTGAAAGTTGATATAGGAAATATGAAATATGATACTGGAATTATGAAAGATGGTAGGGGAGATATAAGAGATGTTAGAGGCAATATGAAAGATGGTGGTAGAAATGTGAAAGATGGTAATAGAAGTGTGAAAGATGGTAGTAGAAGTGTGAAAGATGGCAGGGGAAATGTGAAAAGTGATAGCGGAAATGTGAAAGATAGTAGGGAAGATGTAAAAGATAGTAAGGGAAATGTGAAAGATAGTAGGGGAAATGTGAAAGATAGTAGGGGAAATGTGAAAAATAGTAGGGGAAATGTGAAAGATAGTAAGGGAAATGTGAAAGATAGTAGGGGAAATGTGAAAGATAGTAGGGAAAATATAAAAGATAGTAAGGGAAATGTGAAAGATAGTAGGGGAAATGTGAAAGATAGTAGGGGAAATGTGAAAGATAGTAAGGGAAATGTGAAAGATAGTAACGGAAATGTGAAAGATAGTAGGGGAAATGTGAAAGATAGTAGGGGAAATGTCAAAGTTAGTAAGGGAAATGTGAAAGATAGTAGGGGAAATGTGAAAGATAGTAGGGGAAATGTCAAAGTTAGTAAGGGAAATGTGAAAGATAGTAAGGGAAATGTGAAAGATAGTAAGGGAAATGTGAAAGTTAGTAGGGGAAATGTGATAGATAGTAAGGTAAATGTGAAAGATAGTAAGGGAAATGTGAAAGATAGTAAGGGAAATGTGAAAGTTGATCGCGGAAATGTGAAAGATAGTAAGGGAAATGTGAAAGATAGTAAGGGAAATGTGAAAGATAGTAAAGGAAATGTGAAAGATAGTAAGGGAAATGTGAAAGATAGTAAGGGAAATGTGAAAGATAGTAGGGGAAATGTGATAGATAGTAAGGGAAATGTGAAAGATAGTAAGGGACATGTGAAAGTTGATCGCGGAAATGTGAAAGATAGTAAGGTAAATGTGAAAGATAGTAAGGGAAATGTGAAAGATAGTATGGGAAATGTGAAAGATAGTAAGGGAAATGTGAAAGATAGTAAGGGAAATGTGGAAGTTGATAGCGGAAATGTGAAAGATAGTAAGAGAAATGTGGAAGTTGATAGCGGAAATGTGAAAGATAGTAAGGGAAATGTGGAAGTTGATAGCGGAAATGTGAAAGATAGTAAGAGAAATGTGAAAGATAAGAGGGAAGATGTGAAAGATAGTAGGAGAGATGTGAAAGATAGTAGAGGAGATGTGAAAGATAGTAGGGGAGATGTGAAAGATTGTAGGGAAGATATGGGAGATGTTAGAGGCAATATGAAAGATGGAGGGGAAAATAGGAAAAATGGTAGGGAAAACATGGATGCAAAGGGGGGAATATGAAAAATGGTTCGGGAAATGTGGAAAATGAGTAAGCGGGAAGTGAAAATAGTAAAGGGAAAAGTAAAATTTATAAATAAAAGTGAAAATGGATATGGAATTATAAAAATATCATCTCATCATCATCAAGTACCGGGCCTGCTGGCGTAGGTGATCATGTCTCTCCACAACTTTCGATCTCGACAGTTATTTATCATTTCTGTTGTTGACCTTCTGCCATGCTATTCTCTTAAGCTGTCTGGTATTTTTTCTCTTTGTTTTCCTCTATCTCCTCGTCCCTCAATTTTCCCAGTTGTTACAATATATTCCATCTGTTCTCTTCAAATGATGATTGTTTCTTCCTAATATTGGAAATTCGCTAAAAATATCACGGAAAAAGTAAAAAGACTGTATAAGATAGGGGGAAGAAGTAAAAGATACATATTGTATTAACAAGTGTGGAGTTCTCCTCTTCTGGCCCTCCTGATCCTTCAGGCTCTCGATTTCAGGTACTAATAATGTCTGGAGGGAGCCGCGATAGCTCAGTGGTTAGTGAACTGGACTACCACGGACAAGGGGTAGGGTTCGATCCCAACCGACGGCTTCCGGGTTCACCCAGCCTTAAATGGGTAACGGATTTTTTTTTCTGGGAAAGTAAAGCAGCACGGGCGTAATACTGACCACATTACTACAAAAATCATGTGCTGAAGGTCTGTAAAATATAGGTTCACTAACACCATATTTCCCTATACGCCACTTGGCGTGACGGGGGGACTTTACTTTTTTTAATAATAAAACGCGGAATATAGTGGAAGGATACGAACAGTGAAATGCGAAATTGTAAGATAAGAAACGTCAAAATTAAGATAGGGTGTTGGGGGTAGGGGGAGAGATAGCATAAGAACAATATTTAAAAAAACAATTCATCAGCATGTGCCATACCGGTTGGATTAGACGATTATGTCCTTCCACAAGCTTCTTTCTACAGTGCATCTTATCAGTTCTGTTATTGAGTGTTTTCCATGCCATGACACCAAGCTATCTAGTATTTTATCTCTTTGTCGTTCGCGATCTCTCTTTCCTTGTATTTTGCCTGTAGTGATCAAGTATTTCAACTTTCCTCTTCTCATGATGTGCCCGAAAAATGTTGATTGTTTCTTTCGTATGCTTTTTATGAGCTCCCTTTTTGTGTTCGCCTCTTTGAGAATTTCCTTATTGGTCTTTTAAAAAAACAATTAGGATATATATATATATATATATATATATATATATATATATATATATATATATATATATATATATATATATATATATATATATACGTAGGGAGGTCAAAAAGTAATGCACACCAATTTTTTTCTCGGAAACTATTCGGGCAAAATGTGTGAAATTTTCACAGATTGTAGCTGAACATCCCCTTTACACTACCTATTTTTCAACATAATCTCCGTCCAAGCGTATTGCCTTACGCCAACGCGAAACTAGGTCATAAATGCCTCGTTTGTACCAAGTTTTGTCCTGCTCGCGTAGCCATTTTTTAACTGCACGGATCACATCCTCATCATTGTCAAAGTGTGTCCCACGCAGGAATTTTTGAGTGGTCCAAACAGATGGAAATCTGAGGGAGCCAGATCAGGGCTGTAAGGAGGATGGGGCAGTACAGTCCAACCAAATTTGTTGATTGCTTCCCGTGTTACCAGACTTGTGTGAGGGCGTGCATTGTCATGTTGAAGCAACAAATCTGCAGATGGCTTATTAGGCCGAACTCTGTGGAACCGATTTTTGAGTTTTGTCAGTGTATTGATGTAAGCTGTCGAGTTGATTGTCTCACCTCTTGTAATTACATCAACAAGAATCACACCATCAATGTCCCAGAAGACAGTGATCATCACCTTTCCGGCTGATGGAGATGTTTTGAATTTTTTTCTTTTTGGTGACTGCGGATGATGCCATTCCATTGACTGCATTTTTGTTTCAGGCTCATAATAATGTGCCCACGTTTCGTCACCGGTAACAATTTTTGACAAAAACATTTCTCCTTCAACACCGAAACGCTCCAACAATTCAGAACAGAATGTTTTCCTTTGAACTCTGTGATCATTTGTTAGGCACCGAGGAACCCATCGAGCGCAAATCTTTGAATATCCGAGAGTTTTAAAAATTGCGATTGCCCTTCCCTTGCTGACTGTAAGCTGCAATGCCAATTGCTGACTAGTGATACGCCTATCCTTACGAATAATGGCATCAGCGCGGTTTAACATGTCTGTGCTGGTAGCCGAGGCAACACGTCCAGAACGCGGTAAATCATGCAGCTCCACTCGTACACTTTCTGCAGCTTTAATTCTCTGAACCCAGCGACTAACTGTGCTCCTATCGACTGCAGAACATTTGTACACTGCACACTGTCGTTTATGAATGTTTGCCACAGTTTCTTTTTCCGCAACCAGAAATTCTATGACAATTCGCTGTTTGTAACGGACATTGTTGACAAGCTCCATTTTAACGGTTCATAGATTGCGTAATATTTATCATAATGCTGTGCAATTTGGCGCACATAATTGGAACATGTCATATTCCAAGTGTGCAAAATTTCAAATTCCTATCTTTATTATTAGCCGAGAAAAACATTGGTGTGCATTACTTTCTGACCTCCCTTCAGTATATATAAAGGAAAAGAAAATAAAAACTTAGCAAAATCGATGGTGGGAGAAATAGTAAAAGTTGGTATTGAGAGACAATAGTTCAGAGAACAATTTCTAGTGAATAATTTAAAAAGTTATATTATCTGTGTTATTGGTACAGAGCAAACAACCTTGTTGTAGACTGCGACACAACTTAAATTACAACCACTTCACGTTTGTGTCGAACAAAGAGGAGTTGTAACACCCAAGAAAATATCAATTAAAGATGAATATACATACAAGACAGCTTTATGGAATATTTTAAACAATATATAGACTCCTATTATAAATGAGGGAAAGAAATTAGAGGAGAAAACTAGGTTAAATGTGATAATTAGTTTCCTGTAATTGCTTCTTAAACAGGATCATTTCCGTTGTATCAAGAATTTGATCTTTCTTCTGTTCGCCTGCTCGAGGTCTTTTCATAGACTCGTAACTGTGAATACGTTTTATTCAATGCGTTTATCAGAAAATTGTGTTTATTTTAAAGATTGTTTGCATTAAAAGGAGAGAGACACACACTGAGAGAGAGAGAGAGAGAGAAGAGAGCAGATCGAAAGAGGACAAATATATTATTTATATAAAATGGGGCAGCATTAAAACAGATCAATGAATTTATATACCTGGGAACGGTGGTAGCTTTAAATAGTAGATGTATAACAGAATAGAGGTACAGAATAGAGGTACAGAATAGAGGAACAGAATAGAGGTACAGAATAGAGGTACAGAATAGAGGTACAGAATAGAGGTACAGAATAGAGGAACAGAATAGAGGTACTGAATAGAGGTACAGAATAGAGGTACAGAATAGAGGAACAGAATAGAGGTACAGAATAGAGGTACAGAATAGAGGTACAAAATAGAGGAGCAGAATAGAGGTACAGAATAGAGGAACAGAGTAGAGGTACAGAATAGAGGTACAGAATAGAGGTACAGAATAGAGGAGCAGAATAGAGGTACAGAATAGAGGAACAGAATAGAGGTACAGAATAGAGGTACAGAATAGAGGTACAGAATAGAGGAGCAGAATAGAGGTACAGAATAGAGGTACAGAATAGAGGTACAGAATAGAGGTACAGAATAGAGGAACAAAATAGAGGTACAGAATAGAGGAACAGAATAGAGGTACAGAATAGAGGTACAGAATAGAGGTACAGAATAGAGGTACAGAATAGAGGAACAAAATAGAGGAACAGAATAGAGGTACAGAATAGAGGTACAGAATAGAGGTACAGAATAGAGGAACAGAATAGAGGAAAGAATAGAGGAACAGAATAGAGGTACAGAATAGAGGAAAGAATAGAGGTACAGAATAGAGGAACAGAATAGAGGAACAGAATAGAGGTACAGAATAGAGGTACAGAATAGAGGAAAGAATAGAGGAACAGAATAGAGAAACAGAATAGCACAGACAATGGCAGCATTAAAAAGCATGAGCAAATTATGTAATTCGTTTTTGTCAATGAAAATGAGAAACAAAGATGTCTTCGACGTTATGAGGAGCCAGTCTTGGCGTAATGATGTGAATCATGGACAATAAAAGACAGAAACAATCTTTGGAGGAAACAATAATTAAATTTGGTCTTATAAAAGATTGTTGAGAACGCCATGGACTGCCATAACAAGTAACGATTGTGTTCTAAAAAGAGCAAGGAAAGTTGTCGACATCAGGAGAAAACAATATTTTACCAAGTTATGAAAAGAGATCAGTTGGAATAGTTTGTGACAACCGGAAAAATTGAGGGAAGAGAGAGAGAGAGAGAGAGAGAGAGAGGAAGGCAGAGAGAAAGATAGAAGGTGTTTTATAGAATGTTTAGCGGGAAGTCAACAACTGACAATTAATAAACAAGTGTGGAGAGAAGAGGTTGGGTAGAGACATGTTCACCCACGTCAGCAAGCTTGCTACTTAATGGTGATATATATATATATATATATATATATATATATATATATATATATATATATATACCATACATATATATGCTATATATATATATATATGCTATATATATGCATACGTATATACTATACATATATATAATAGAAAGGGTGAGTGCTTATGTTACAGCGTTGCGTTCGCCGATGCGATGCGTGGGAACATGATATCGTTAATTTCTATAGGCTGTCTCGCTTCGAACTGCTTGCAAGTACTGGTTGATGGGGTACAGTGTGACTCAGTCATGAAGAATAATGGGAAAAGTAGAAGAAGAATATGACGATCTTCAGAGGAAGAATAATAGAATGATACGACGATGATATGAGGTAAAATAGTTTTAGTAGAATTAAAATGAAGTCTTAAGGATTAGCAAGGAGACGTTAAGTCTACCGAACCCAGACGCTGTGGCGTAACCAACTATAGGACCGACGCATCGTTTGCTCAAATATCCAACAGACTGGTTATTACTGCGGGCAGTAGTAGAGGTAAGAGGTAGAATACTGCTTGGTATCTTATGAGGGGTATGTGTAAGGCACTTGCTCAGCGTGGAAGCTTTTAGTAAATGTGTTTTATGGTTAGTGAGAAAAACATGTTGAACGTTGAGCTTGGCTAAGTCGGTCTTGGACCAAACAGTTAATGCCAATTTTTAAACGGGAAGAGAAGGCTACATAACGGGCATTAGAAATAAGAAATGTAGTGCAATTCTATCACCCCTTGATGGGTTATTATTTGTACACACACACACGCACTCTCACACACGCGCATACACACACACATTATATCTATTACATTAGATTTGCTTTATGTATCTCGTTAGCATTTCTCAAATCCTTACTTTAATATTGATCGGCCTCGTCATTTAACTATTTCACATATAATCTATACATTAGATTTGGTCTATTAAAGCTAGCCAGAATTCCCACGTCTTCACATTAAGCTTGATATTTTGGCCAGTTACACATAAATCGGTGTAGAAAATAATCACACACGCTAGGGACATCCGTGTTTTTCTTGTAAGCACTTTATGTGTAGGCATAGAATGTTGTAGAGAATACGATGTTACAACAGGTAACATTCCTTGAAGGAGAGTCAAAGAACGATATGAAGAAAAGTTACTACGTGATGGTTCATCATGGGAAAGCAGAAAGTTACCAACCGATCTAGTCTAGAACTTTATTAAGAGATGATTGTAGAGAACAATGATGCCTATACATCATTCAGCATGATACATCTGCTGATGTCTTAAGCTATGACATCACCGTTCCCTCTAGTTGCCAGCTCCCACGCTGCTATTGTACTTATCTTCATAAAGACGTATATACCACAAGTGGATGTTTTCTCGTTGTTTCACTACAATAAACATAAACAGAGAGAGATTTTCTAATAGAAATGTGATCTAGGTGGTCTAGAGATAAGACGTCGGCCTCTAAACCGGAAGAGGAATGTCCAGTGTTCGTATCCTCACAAAGGCGGTGGGAAATTTTTGCTTTGAATCCGTGGTTTGTTCGTGACTTTTCCTTCCTCTAGTCTCTGGGTAGTGGCATTCGATGACTAGCCCTTTCGGATAACAGCCAAAATAGGAGATCCTGTGTGCACACGCGCACGTTAATGAACTCGTGTCAGTTAAAAGTCGAACAAATTCGATAACGGCAGCTGCACGGGCAAAACTACCCATGCCGTACACTGGCGTCACAACGCACTAACAACCACTATACGGTTGAACGCTAAGAATAAATATATAAAACGATATATAGGCTGTGTGTGACTTATGCTAAAAGTTTGAAGTCAGCTGTATGTGAAAATATTGCCTGACATTAACCACACTGATAGACCCCTGTCTAGCACGCGCGTTGGCGATTGATTTCCGCTTAAATGAACAAACAAAACCCCGCTTATTGGGCATTTTTATAGGGCAAAACAACATCTCAAGAAGAATCGTTGCAAAAATAAATAAACTTGCACACACAGAAACGACAGAATCGATCATTCATGTTGAAATGCGTCAAACAGCTATTGAAAACTGGAAATTGCCAAGCTTGGAATCCATATTTGTATTATGTAAGACAGGTCGACACTTAAACATGGTCTATTCAGCTGTAATGAGTTGCCAAATGGAAAGCGCCTCCTGGCGAGAATACAAATATTACATATATTTCTTTATGTGACATTCCAATTTTAGAATCTGAATCAGTTGTAATAAGGATGGGTGGGGAGATGTTCTATTCAAATATGCAGTAAAGCAGTAATTAGAAACATTAAATTATATAACAAACACACACATTCATATATATATATATATATATACATATATTGTGTACACATAATAATCTAGTATTTATATATTTCGTTATATAAGCAGTCTCCCTTCTGTGATCAAGTTCTAAAAGGAAAGAAAGTTCTAAATATTATAATAACTGTAAAATTTGAAGAATGTGGTGGCAGAAGACAACCGATTAAAATGTGTATAGTTCAACAGAATGGTTAGTAATAAGATTAACTTCAGAACTGATAAGAAACGCTTGTAACTAGAATATGTGAAGAGATATGATCGTCTACTTCCTAGGACGTGAGTCATGGCAATGGTTATTACTATTATATCGTATTGATGTTAATGTTTTCAAATACCTAAAGGCGATGTTTTGGTCTTCAAAAGGAATTGAAGTCAACGGTCACAAAATAAATAATTTGCGATATGCGGATGACACAGTCTTAATATCAGAGACAGAGAGTGAGCTACAAGAAATGATAGATATAATAGTAAAAGAAAGCAACAAGAAAGGTCTCAGTCTGAATAGTAAGAAAACAGAAGTAATGGTCATATCGAAGAAATAATCATCACCAGCATGCAGCATAAAAATAAACAGGACAAATTTGAAACAAGTGCAACGCGTAAAATACTTGGGCACAATAATAACATCGGATGGAAGATGCACCACAGAAATAAAAAGTAGAATAGCTCAGGCCAAAATAGCATTTCAGAAAATAAAAATATCTTATGCAACAAATCTATGTCAATAAAAATGAGAAAGAGAGTTCATCGGTGCTATATAGAACCAATTCTGACCTATGGAAGCGAATCATGGACGACAAAGAGAGAAAATACTGGATAGCTTGGTGTCATGGCATGGAAAACAGTCAACAACAGAGTTGATACGATGCACTGTGGATAGAAGATTGTGGAAGGACATGATCGCCTAATCCAACCGGTATGGCACATGATGATGAAAGGCGATGTTAACATTCAGATATTGAATGTACAACCGATTTGAGGTCAAGAACCATTAATTATCATGTGATATACCGATTGACGTACACGATCATGTCCTTCCACAATTTTCTATCCATAGTGCATCGTATCACTTCTGTTGTTGATTGTTTTCCGTGCCATAACACCAAGCTATTAAGTATCTTATTTCTTTAACGTCCGCGATATTTCTTTTTCGGTACTTAGCCGGTTGTAACCAAGTATTCTAACTTTCTTCTTCTTATGATGTTCCCGAAAAATGTTGATTTTTTTTTCTTCTGGTGTTTTTAGGAACACCATTTTTTGTGTTGGATGAGAAAATTAGCTCAGGATAAAGCTTCATTTCAAATAACGAGAGCAATATT
The DNA here is from genome assembly GCA_032433765.1 of Megaustenia siamemsis. Lineage (NCBI taxonomy): Eukaryota > Metazoa > Mollusca > Gastropoda > Stylommatophora > Ariophantidae > Megaustenia > Megaustenia siamemsis. The sequence goes on from JAVIAB010000073.1 coordinate 94,161,092, forward strand.
GTGCGAGAAAAAAGAGTTGTTCAATGTTATGTGGAGCCAAACTTGAGGAATAGATGTGAATCTTGGACAATCGGATAAAAATACCATTGGTGGCCGTAGATATGTGGTTTTACAGATAAAACAGGTGATATAGGTTGAAAACATCATGGGAGGTAAAAAGAGCAATGATGACGTTCTATAATAAATCAAAGCAGTTGGGGGGCGGGGGGGTATTTTCATTTTCAATAGGAAACAATCACAATTGATTTGTTGGTCAGGTTTTGAGAAGGGAACAACTGGAATATGTTGTGACATGTTGAACAACTAGAATATGTTGTGACATGTTGAACAACTAGAATATGTTGTGACATGTTGAACAACTAGAATATGTTGTGACAAGTTGAACAACTAGAATATATTGTGACATGTTGAACAACTAGAATATGTTGTGACATGTTGAACAACTAGAATATGTTATAGCAAGTTGAACAACTAGAATATGTTGTGACATGTTGAACAACTGGAATATGGATTGACAAGTTGAACAACTGGAATATGTTGTGACAAGTTGAACAACTGGAATATGTTGTGACAAGTTGAACAACTAGAATATGTTGTGACATGTTGAACAACTAGAATATGTTGTGACATGTTGAACAACTAGAATATGTTATAGCAAGTTGAACAACTAGAATATGTTGTGACATGTTGAACAACTGGAATATGTTGTGACAAGTTGAACAACTGGAATATGTTGTGACAAGTTGAACAACTAGAATATGTTATGACATGTTGAACAACTGGAATATGTTGTGACAAGTTGAACAAATGGAATATGTTGTGACAAGTTGAACAACTAGAATATGTTGTGACATGTTGAACAACTAGAATATGTTGTGACATGTTGAACAACTAGAATATGTTGTGACATGTTGAACAACTAGAATATGTTATAGCAAGTTGAACAACTAGAATATGTTGTGACATGTTGAACAACTAGAATATGTTATAGCAAGTTGAACAACTAGAATATGTTGTGACATGTTGAACAACTAGAATATGTTATAGCAAGTTGAACAACTAGAATATGTTGTGACATGTTGAACAACTAGAATATGTTATAGCAAGTTGAACAACTAGAATATGTTGTGACAAGTTGAACAATTGAATGAAGAAGAGATAGAGAGAAACAGAGAGAACAGATTACAGACGGTTTAAAGAAAATAGTTTGGAAGGAAGTCAACAGCAGAAATGATAAATAGCTTTAGCGATAGAAAGTTGTAGGGAAACATTGTCACTAACGTAAGCATACACTTTATATGATGACTGTGATGATCGTATTGATGCCAGGAACGGTGAGAATGTAAAAACAAGCTTTAAACAAATCGGAGGGAACAGTAGTGCAGTGCACGTGCAGGGGCCTGTGGGACAGATAGAGGGAAACATTGAGGACAAAATGTATAAATATTGAAATGAATGGATGGTGCACAGTTATTCAAACACAAAGACATGGCTTACAGTGAACTCTCAATGACAGACAGGTCGTCAGAGAAACACGAAATGATTTCAGTTGCTTTGAATGATGGATGTCATGTGGATGAGTTGAAGTTGTAGGGCACATGCTACTACCGGGACCCTAATTGTTGATTGAACAAGTGTTTCCGGAAACAGTTGTCTAACCTGTCAGTCTCCCCATTCAATGCCTGAAAGTCTCCCCATTTAATGCCTGTCAGTTTCCCCGTTTAATGCCTATCAGTCTCTCCATTTGATGCTTGTCGGTCTCCCCATTTGATGCCTATCAGTCTCCCCATTTGGTGCCTGTCGGTCTCCCCATTTGATGCCTATCAGTCTCCCCATTTGGTGCCTGTCGGTCTCCCCATTTGATGCCTATCAGTCTCCCCATTTGGTGCCTGTCGGTCTCCCCATTTGATGCCTGTCGGTCTCCCTATTTGATGCCTGTCGGTCTCCCCATTTGATGCCTGTCGGTCTCCCTATTTGATGCCTGTCGGTCTCCCCATTTGATGCCTGTCGGTCTCCCTATTTGATGCCTGTCGGTCTCCCCATTTGATGCCTGTCAGTCTCCCCATTTAATGTCTGTCAATCTCCCGAAAGAACCAAATGCTAGACCACACGGCCAACTTAGCTTCCTAAAAAGAAGTAGCTTTCGTTGGCGATGTTTTTCACGTATGGGTACTCATTTCTATAGCATAGGTTTACGAACACAACTCGGGAATAAATTGTAGATCTGTATTTTCCTATTAAAACAAGTATCTCCCGGTAGGGCTGAATACTTGTGTTGTAGACAAACAGTTATAGGACAAAACAGCACGAATAGAAGTCTCCAGTGGTTCAGACTGGAGACAAATAATAATAAATGACGACGGACGTTTCCCTCTATAATAGTATTCGTTTATTATTATTTGTCTCCAGCATTAATCAATCACACTAACAAGTCAGAAGCCATTTCTCCGTTCAAGGTATTCTTGAATACCTATCGACCCTCCATTTGGTACAAGAAACTGTCATCTTATATATATATATATTCTTTCTGTATTCACAGTATGCTCAATTCTTTTTCCTTTCCTTTATTCTCTTCTGTATATGTTCAATCTCCCAAGCTCTCTCTTGTGCCCCTCAATTATCTCTTCTTCCGCTCTCTCCCTCTCTCTCTTTCTCTCTCTGTGATAGGCTCTCCCTCTCACTTTCTCTCTCTGTGATAGGCTCTCCCTCTCTCTTTCTCTCTCTGTGATAGGCTCTCCCTCTCTCTTTCTCTCTCTGTGATAGGCTCTCCCTCTCTCTTTCTCTCTCTGTGATAGGCTCTCCCTCTCTCTTTCTCTCTCTGTGATAGGCTCTCCCTCTCTCTTTCTCTCTCTGTGATAGGCTATGTTAATTTTTTCATGTTATAGTAACTAAATCCCTTTCCTTTCAGACCTGTTTTTATCCATGTTTCCTCTTCTGTATATCCTATAAAATGTAAACCGTACATTATGTTTCTCTTTTGTACACATACTCTCTTTCTCTCTCATTTATTTTCTCTATTTCTTCTCATCCGTGTTCTCTATCATCTCTTTGGCCTCGGCCAATTACAACACACATGTATTTCAATACGTTTCTTGTTGTTTATTACTTTTATTTCCAATTTCCCTGGCATATTTGTTTTACTTAGTATTCCTGTCAACGAGAAGATTTCTCGTTCTTGTCTAAGCTGTTGCGAGCCATTTCGATGGCTTTTATTGCCGTGATTCTTGGCTGCTAGTTTAAGCTCTCTCGAGCGAGTGCAGGAAGAAATCGTTCTCCTGCAGACAGTGTGAATAGAATGTCAGCTCTCGTGCAACCAGGGGAAGGCTAAAAGGAAAGTGCGCTCACAAACATCACGAAGTGTAGGGTTTGTAATAATTAAGAGAGCAGTGCTGCCTTTGATAAATAGATGATAAATAGGCCTACAATGTACCTGACAGGAATTGTCATAATGTGTAATCTCACACATATGGAAACTTAGTTTAGTCTCACACAAATGGAAACTTAGTGTAGTCTCACACAAATGGAAACTTAGTGTAGTCTCACACAAATGGAAACTTAATGTAGTCTCACACAAATGGAAACTTAGTGTAGTCTCACACAAATGGAAACTTAGTGTAGTCTCACACAAATGGAAACTTAATGTAGTCTCACACAAATGGAAACTTAATGTAGTCTCACACAAATGGAAACTTAATGTAGTCTCACACAAATGGAAACTTAGTGTAGTCTCACACAAATGGAAACTTAATGTAGTCTCACACAAATGGAAACTTAATGTAGTCTCACACAAATGGAAACTTAATGTAGTCTCACACAAATGGAAACTTAGTGTAGTCTCACACAAATGGAAACTTAATGTAGTCTCACACAAATGGAAACTTAATGTAGTCTCACACAAATGGAAACTTAGTGTAGTCTCACACAAATGGAAACTTAATGTAGTCTCACACAAATGGAAACTTAATGTAGTCTCACACAAATGGAAACTTAATGTAGTCTCACACAAATGGAAACTTAGTGTAGTCTCACACAAATGGAAATTTAGTTTAGTCTCACACAAATGGAAACTTAGTGTAGATTCACACAAATGAAAACGTTATGTAGTTTTGTACAAGTAGGAACTTATTATAGTTTCATAAAAGTAGGAACTTAATGTAGTTTCATAAAAGATGGAAGTTTATGTAGTTTTGTACAAGTAGGAACTTAAAGTAGTTTCATAAAAGATGGAAGTTTATGTAGTTTTGTACAAGTAGGAACTTAAAGTAGTTTCATAACAGTAGGAACTTAAAGTAGTTTCATAAAAGATGGAAGTTTATGTAGTTTTGTACAAGTAGGAACTTAAAGTAGTTTCATAACAGTAGGAACTTAAAGTAGTTTCATAACAGTAGGAACTTAATGTAGTTTTGTACAAGTAGGAACTTAAAGTAGTTTCATAACAGTAGGAACTTAAAGTAGTTTTGTACAAGTAGGAACTTAAAGTAGTTTCATAACAGTAGGAACTTAAAGTAGTTTTGTACAAGTAGGAACTTAAAGTAGTTTCATAACAGTAGGAACTTAAAGTAGTTTTGTACAAGTAGGAACTTAAAGTAGTTTCATAACAGTAGGAACTTAATGTAGTTTTGTACAAGTAGGAACTTAAAGTAGTTTCATAACAGTAGGAACTTAATGTAGTTTCGTACAAATAAGAACTTTATGTACTTTCATCAAAGATGGAAATTAATGTAGTTTTGTACAAGTAGGAACTTAAAGTAGTTTCATAACAGTAGGAACTTAATGTAGTTTCATAACAGTAGGAACTTAATGTAGTTTCATAACAGTAGGAACTTAATGTAGTTTCATAACAGTAGGAACTTAAAGTAGTTTCATAACAGTAGGAACTTAATGTAGTTTCATAACAGTAGGAACTTAAAGTAGTTTCATAACAGTAGGAACTTAATGTAGTTTCATAACAGTAGGAACTTAAAGTAGTTTCATAACAGTAGGAACTTAATGTAGTTTCATAACAGTAGGAACTTAAAGTAGTTTCATAACAGTAGGAACTTAATGTAGTTTCATAACAGTAGGAACTTAATGTAGTTTCATAACAGTAGGAACTTAATGTAGTTTCATAACAGTAGGAACTTAATGTAGTTTCATAACAGTAGGAACTTAATGTAGTTTCATAACAGTAGGAACTTAATGTAGTTTCATAACAGTAGGAACTTAAAGTAGTTTTGTACAAGTAGGAACTTAAAGTAGTTTCATAACAGTAGGAACTTAATGTAGTTTTGTACAAGTAGGAACTTAAAGTAGTTTCATAACAGTAGGAACTTAAAGTAGTTTTGTACAAGTAGGAACTTAAAGTAGTTTCATAACAGTAGGAACTTAATGTAGTTTCATAACAGTAGGAACTTAATGTAGTTTCATAACAGTAGGAACTTAATGTAGTTTCATAACAGTAGGAACTTAATGTAGTTTCATAACAGTAGGAACTTAATGTAGTTTCATAACAGTAGGAACTTAATGTAGTTTCATAACAGTAGGAACTTAAAGTAGTTTCATAACAGTAGGAACTTAATGTAGTTTCGTACAAATAAGAACTTTATGTACTTTCATCAAAGATGGAAATTAATGTAGTTTTGTACAAGTAGGAACTTAATCTAGTTTTATACAAGTAGGAACTTAATGTAGTTTCATAAAAGATGGAAGTTTATGTAGTTTTATACGATGCTGATTTAGTTCCACACTAAAACAGTCGAATATAATATCGTGCGAGAAAAATATAATTACTGTAAGTCTTACTGAATTTTAAAAAAGTAATGTGCTTTCTAGTCATAAGAAAAATAAACATGGTCTCATATAAAGAAACATAGCTTACTCACATTCTTCTGTAGACTTAATGTCATTCCACACAATAAATAAAAAAGTAAAGTACCCCCGTCACGCCAAGTGGCGTATAGGTAATATGGCGTTAGTGACCATAAATTTTACAGACTTTCAGCACATGATTTTGGGGTAATGAGGTCAGTATTACGCCCGTGCCGCTTTACTTTCCCAGAAAAAAATCCGGTACCCATTAAAGGCATGGTGAACCCGGAAGCCGTCGGTTGGTATCGAAACCTACCCCTTGTCCTTTGTAGTCCAGTTCACAGTTCACTAACCACTGAGCTATCCCGGCTCCCTACACAATAAATAATAGAATGTAATTTTTTCACGAGACAATACAAATGTATACGTTTTTGTTTGCTATATTTCACTATAATATATATCTATAATTTCTTATAATTCATTCTCCGTCTTTGCTATTAAGATTGTGCCATCTGCATATCATAGATTCCCGATCATAGATGATATATTATTTGTTGTATACGCCACTTCGGGTATTCTGAAATTTAAAATGACAAATATCGGTATCTAAAAAAAATGTGTCCAAATAGTTTCAGTTCCAGTCACGAGCCTCATTAATAACAAACAGGAAACTGTTCTAAAAGTAAAATATTCTGTGAGTGAATCCCTCCGTGATAATACTGACCACATTATCCTTACATGAATAGATGATCATGGAAACGTTCCTATCATGATCCTGACCACATTATCCTTATATGAATAGATGATCATGGAAACAAATACAAATATCAGCGGGTTTAAACTATGAATGACAAAATGTTACATCTTCTCAGTATTCCTGTATGGTGCAGAAACATGGACATTAGACAAGAAAACAGAACAGAAAATTGAAGCCTTTGAAATGTGGATTTATAGAAGAATAGGTAGAATTGGATGGAAAGAAAAGAAAACAAACGATGAAGTTTTAAAACAACTAAAAATAAAAAGAGAACTACTAAATACAATTAAGACAAGAAAAATGAAATTGTTGGGGCATGTTAAAAGACACAACAGCCTACTAAAAGTAATATTGGAAGGGAAAATACAAGGTAAGAAGAGGCAGAGGCAGACCAAGACTAACATGGACGAGTAACATCAAAAGATAGACAAGTCAATCTATGACAGCCTGCACCATCAAAGCAAGAAACAGAGTAGAATGACGATTTATGGTGGCCAACCTTCGTTGCGGAAAAGGCACTCCATGATGATGATGATGATCATGAAAAAGCTACTGTCATGATACTGACCACTTATCCTTACATGAACAGATGATCATGAAAACGTTCCTGTCATAATACTGACTACGTTATCCTGACATGAACAGATGATCACGGAAACGTTCCCATCATGATACTGACCACATTATCCTTACATGAACAGATGATCATGGAAACGCTCCTGCTCTGATACTGACCACATTATCCTTACATGAGCAGATGATCATGGAAACGTTCATGTCATAATACTGACTACGTTATCCTGACATGAACAGATGATCACGGAAACGTTCCCATCATGATACTGACCACATTATCCTTACATGAACAGATGATCATGGAAACGCTCCTGCTCTGATACTGACCACATTATCCTTACATGAATAGATGATCATGGAAACTCTCCTGCCGTGACACTGACCACGCTATCCTTACATAAATAGATGATCATGGAAACGTTCCTGACATGATATTCACCACATTATCCTTTCATGAACAGATGATCATGGAAACGCTCCTGCCATGATACTGACCACATTATCCTTACAAGAACAGATGATCATGGAAACGCTCCTGCCATGATACTGACCACACTATCCTTACATGAACAGATGATCATGGAAAAATCTGACACTAACGCCGTGTTTTTCATAAGCAGCAACGTGTCATCGTCATCAAGTACCGGGCCTTCTGGCTTAGGTGATCATGTCTCTCCACAACTTTCGATCTCGGCAGTTATTTCTCATTTCTGTTTTGTACCTTCTGCCATTGCATTCTTTTAAGCTGCCTGGTATCTTTTCTCTTTGCTTCGCTCTATCTCTTCATCTCTCAATTTTCCAATTGTTACAATATATTCCAACTGTTCTCTTCTCATTACATGGCCAAAAAATGATGATTGTTTCTTCCTAATATTGGAAATTAACTCTCTTTTTGCTTTGACCTCTCTCAGAACATCTTCATTACTCTTCTTAGCTGTCCATGGTATTCTCAACATTCTTCTGTAAAACCACATTTCTACAGACTCCATTGATTTTCTTGTCTGTTGTCCTATTTTCCATGATTCGCATCCATTTGTTAAGACTGGCTCTCTATAACATTTAAGAACTCTTTTTCTAGTTTCTATTGTCAAAAATGGATTGCATAGCATCTTCCTCATTTTTTGGAAAGCTGCTTTTGCCTGAACCATTCTGCGTCTCACTTCTTTTGTACATCTTCCGCCTGAGGTTAACAAAGTTCGCAAATATTTAAATTCATTTACCTGTTTTAATATTGTTCCACTTGTCTTCATTTTGCACTGAGGTGATGTCTTCATCAACGTGTAACTAGTTATATTTTAGTAAATTACTCTAACAGGTTTATAGTATGGTATATTCCTTTCATGTTTTTATCTGTTCGTTGTCTAAAATTATAGCATGGACTTTTGTTTATTTGTTTGTTTTGTTGCATTTTCTGTGTATACGGCATTACATGTGCCTTCCAAGTAATTCTCTGGTGATAATTTAACATTAGCATCCTTAACTCTTTGTAATAAAGGTGCCTTTTGTTATTTGTCTGTTTAAGGCCATAAAGTGAGGAAGCACAATTTGTATGAGATCTCAAACACACCACGCACTGCAACTAGACCATGTGATTTGATTTCTACGAAACTCAGTATTTGAATGTTTACTATCTATTTGATTTCTACGAAACTCAATATTTGAATGTTTACTATCTATTTGATTTCTACGAAAATCAGTATTTGAATGTTTACTATCTATTTGATTTCTACGAAACTCAGTATTTGAATGTTTACTATCAATTTGATTTCTACGAAACTCAGCATTTGAATGTTTACTATCTCAAGGTGAAATTCACAAACCACTCATATTACATAGTAAAAGTAAAGTAAAGTACCCCCGTCACGCCAAGTGGCGTATAGGGAATATGGTGTTAGTGACCATAAATTTTACAGACCTTCGGCACTTGATTTGTGAGGTAATGTGGTCGGTATTACGCCTGTGCCGCTTTACATTCCCAGAAAAAAAATCCGGTACCCATTAAAGGCTGGGTGAACCGGAAGCCGTCGGTTGGGATCGGACCCTACCTCTTGTCCTTTGTAGTGCAGTTCACTAACCACTGAGCTATCGCGGCTCCCACTCATATTACATATTTTATATATTTCAGTGTGTACTGAACAATAATGCTCAAGACAGACAGGTGTAAAACATAATGTGGAACAATAATGCTCAAAACAGACAGGTGTAAAACATAATGTGGAACAATAATGCTCAAGACAGACAGGTGTAAAACATAATGTGGAACAATAATGCTCAAAACTGACAGGTTTAAAACATAATGTGGAACAATAATGCTCAAGACTGACAGGTTTAAAACATAATGTGGAACAATAATGCTCAAGACTGACAGGTTTAAAACATAATGTGGAACAATAATGCTCAAGACTGACAGGTGTAAAACATAATGTGGAACAATAATGCTCAAGACTGACAGGTGTAAAACATAATGTGGAACAATAATGCTCAAGACTGACAGGTGTAAAACATAATGTGGAACAATAATGCTCAAGACTGACAGGTTTAAAACATAATGTGGAACAATAATGCTCAAGACTGATAGGTGTAAAACATAATGTGATGTTTTCAGCCTTAGCTGTACAAAGAAAAGAATGCAATTTTACTATTACTCTTTCATGATCTTATCTGTTTGTCTCCGTTTTCTTTTCCTCTCATTTATCGCCAGTCTTTTGCGAACTTTTGTTTTTTGTTTGTTGTTTGTCGATACAGCCATTTCTGCCTAGGCGAGGAAAAACATTTTGCGTAGGTTGGATGTGGTAATATATTTTCTTATTTTTTAATCTGAAAAGTAGCCGCTAAGTTTGAGACCATTCGGAGTCATGGTGGCCAGACACCAATTATGATTATCTCGCTATAAGTTATCGGGTACTTGAGGACTGGACTGTTTGTTGTCACTATCCATTTTTCAAGCAATAGATGTTATAGCGTGGAGCGAATTTAAAAAAACAACGAGGAAATTAGAGAAATCGCCAATCAATCACTAATATCTTCAGTAATCAAGAAAAGACTATTAGGTTCGTGCTGTCCGCGACTGCCGTTACAGCGGTCAGGAAGTTGGTTATTTGGTTATGGAAGGCCCCGGTATCACTGCAAACGAATTAAAATCCATAATTGCTCAACCGCCCGTGCCAGTGAAATCATCCGAATTACTAACTCATCTCCCAAACAAAGGTCGCTGTAGTCCCCATCATAGCAGTCTCAGCACACGCCAAAAGACATAAGGCGAAACCGCACAGAAAGTGAACACGGCCAACTGTTCCTTGTCATACAATATCAGCATTCATCGTAAACAATTGGAATATCAGAACATGATCAAAACGGATGAAACACCTAGCTCACGGTGTGCACAGAGCACTTAACTCAGTAGCTCCTGCAACAAGCCGGACTTGGAATATGAGGAAACTGCAACAAGGAACACTTTTCAGACATAACCTTCAATGGTTCCTGCCGCCTATCCACCATAATGCCCGGAAGTTCACGTCCTCCTGAAAATGATGATCGTCATAGTATTTAAATGTATAGCGCTTGATGATGTTAGGACATCGTGTTTGACTCCAACTCTGAATAAACAAAACACAGTTCGTCGTCAGATTATCCCATTGCACACCAAACAACAGATCGCAAGATTAGCGCATGGTCAGTCTTGGGACACACGATGAGCCATTATGATGACGTAGCACGCACAAAATAGCTGTGCCCATGGATTCATGATTACTCTAGTGAATGCAGTCTCTACAACGAATGAAACATGGTGCAAATTCCCCAAAGAGACAAAACTTCGGCTGATTTGACGGAGCCCACCACATTAATGCGTTCGAAATTGTAAATAACCTGCGGCAAACAACTCCATCAACAGTCATTGAACAGCACTCAGTGTGACATAAAACGCAGATCAACACTAGACGGTGGAAGGTCGCATTCACAACACTTGATTTGTCAAAACGGAGTATTGCCGTGCGTGCAACGCCAATTCATGATAGATATGATCAGTAAAACATCATCAGAACTTGAATGCAGAAAATTGCAACGGAAAGCCGAAATTGATCAGATTCCAAAGCAATTTCTGCAGCGATCGAGAGAACGTGACTTAGTTCCGCCATCATGGAAACGGAAGTCCCATGAAGGTCAGGAAGTGTGCATCATGAGCTGTGCACTTTTTTTTTAACGCAGCACGTTTACTAGAATACTATTGACGATTCAATCAACCACTAATATCTTCAGTAACCAAGAAAAGACGATGGGCATATGTTGGACATGCGGTGAGAAGAGATAATAACCGAATAGCAAAGCAAGCCCTCATGTGGGAAACAACAGGTAAGAGGAAAAGAGGAAGACCCAGAGAGAAATTGAGAGGAAAATTGATGAGATAGGCAAAAGCAGCAGGAATCAGCTCCCTCAATGAGATAGAGCTGCTTGCACAGAACAGAGACAAATGGCGAGATTTGGTAAAATATCTTTAAAAGAATTTAAAACTGCTAGAACAAAAATTCAAATAAGAGAAGGAGTATCTTGGTCTACGCCCTATGGGCGGCTACGGCTCGAAAGGTCATTAGATAGATAGATGTTATAGTGGGTTCATAATGTTACATTGATCTGTAATTCGTAGTGGCCCACTACAGTGAACTACCTCGTACTAGTTTTTTACAGTGATCTGTCTCGTACCAGCCCGCTAAAGTGATCTACCTCGTACAAGCCCCCTACAGTGATCTACCTCGTACTAGCCCCCTACAGTGATCTACCTCGTACAAGCACCCTACAGTGATCTACCTCGTACTAGCCCCCTACAGTGATCTACCTCGTACTAGCCCCCTACAGTGATCTACCTCGTACAAGCACCCTACAGTGATCTACCTCGTACTAGCCCCCTACAGTGATCTACCTCGTACAAGCACCCTACAGTGATCTACCTCGTACTAGCCCCCTACAGTGATCTACCTGTTACTAGCCCCCTACAATGATCTACCTCGTACTAGTTCCCTACAGTGATCTACCTCGTACTAGTTCCCTATAGTGATCTACCTCGTACTAGCCCCCTACAGTGATCTACCTCGTACTAGTTCCCTACAGTGATCTACCTCGTACTAGCCCCCTACAGTGATCTACCTCTTACTAGCCCCTTACAATGATCTACCTCGTACTAGCCCCCTACAGTGATCTACCTCTTACTAGCCCCCTACAGTGATCTACCTCGTACTAGCCCCCTACAGTGATCTACCTCGTACTAGTTCCATACAGTGATCTACCTCGTACTAGCCCCCTACAGTGATCTACCTCGTACTAGTTCCATACAGTGATCTACCTCGTACTAGCCCCCTACAGTGATCTACCTCGTACTAGTTCCATACAGTGATCTACCTCGTACTAGCCCCCTACAGTGATCTACCTCGTACTAGTTCCCTACAGTGATCTACCTCTTACTAGCCCCCTACAGTGATCTACCTCTTACTAGCCCCTTACAATGATCTACCTCGTACTAGCCCCCTACAGTGATCTACCTCTTACTAGCCCCTTACAGTGATCTACCTCGTACTAGCCCCCTACAGTGATCTACCTCGTACTAGCCCCCTACAGTGATCTACCTCTTACTAGCCCCTACAGTGATCTACCTCGTACTAGCCCCCTACAGTGATCTACCTCGTACTAGTTCCATACAGTGATCTACCTCGAACTAGCCCCCTACAGTGATCTACCTCGTACTAGTTCCATACAGTGATCTACCTCGTACTAGCCCCATACAGTGATCTACCTCGTACTAGCCCCATACAGTGATCTACATCGTACTAGCCCCATACAGTGATCTACCTCGTACTAGTTCCATACAGTGATCTACCTCGTACTAGCCCCATACAGTGATCTACCTCGTACTAGTTCCATACAGTGATCTACCTCGTACTAGCCCCATACAGTGATCTACCTCGTACTAGTTCCATACAGTGATCTACCTCGTACTAGCTCCCTACAGTGATCTACATCTTACTAGCCCACTACAGTAATCTTACTCTTTCTAGTCCCCTTAAAAGATTGTATTCCCTTTTTATAACCATGCATTCAAGATGCCCAAGATCTGTATCTGGACTGAAAGCGACCAGCGACCTATAGCTGACTGTTTGGTCAAAATTAATTAACTAGAACTGAAAAGGAACTGATTCCAGTTTCCCGTGAAAGCAAGTCCGGTGACGTGAATCCGGATCGAGCGATAGACAGCTCTGCATATAAACATGCCCTGGTGAAAACGAATATACTCGTATTGGGGGGGGGGAGACTGAAAGGTGCAGATGTCAATGCTGGCAATAACAAGATCTCGCATTTACACCCGTTTAAAGTCATTTGAAGAGTTCACAATGAAGAGAAATAATCGTTTTGCAAATGCATAAAGAAAGAAAACACATAACTATAGAAGGCAAGCAACTAAAACAAGTAGAGGAATTCAAATACCTAGGAAGTTTAGTGACAAATGATAATTCACAAACAGCAGAGAGAGACTTAAGATGCATCAAAGCTTGTCAAATCATTGGACAGTCATCACCATTATTGTCCAACAAGGAAATAACTCTAGAGGCAAAACGGGCACTCTACGATACAATATTCATCCCAACGTTGTGCTACCAATGCCAGACCTGGACCCTAGATGCAAGAACAATAAGAAAAGTAACCTCTACAGAGATTAAATGTGTTAGACGAATAACAGGAAAATCTGAGAGATAAGATTAGAAATGAAGAACTGAGAAAAAAGTTAGGAATAGCCCCCGCCATAGAATATATAAATAAACAACAGATAAAATGGTTTGGCCACGTGACAAGGCAGAAAGATCAAAACACAACACGAGCCCTCAATAAACGTTACCAGATCCAAGGGTCGACCACGAAAGAAGATGGATCGTTGGAATATTAGACCAGATCCAAGGGTCGACCACGAAAGAAGATGGATCGTTTGAATATTAAACACCAGACAATATAACAGCAGCAGAGGCGAACAGAAGAGCAAAAGACCGCAAATTATATCTCCCCTCGACGCTAAAAGGCAAATAAGGAAGGAAAGAAGAAGAAAAAGAAGAGTAGGAGCAGTTGGCAACGTACGGCCCACAGAGGGTCAAGTTGTTTGAAAATATGCAAGTTTAGAAAATGACTATTGGATGTTCGCCGATCTTGATCGTGTGTACACCACCAAATATTTAAGTCTCCTCACGATGTGTACACCACCAAATATTTAAGTCTCCTCGCGATATGTACACCAACAAATATTTAAGTCTTCTCACGATGTGTACACCACCAAATATTTAAGTCTCCTCACGATGTGTACACCACCAAATATTTAAGTCTCCTCACGATGTGTACACCACCAAATATTTAAGTCTCCTCACGATGTGTACACCACCAAATATTTAAGTCTCCTCACGATGTGTACACCACCAAATATTTAAGTCTCCTCACGATGTGTACACCACCAAATATTTAAGCCTCCTCACGATGTGTACACCACCAAATATTTAAGCCTCCTCACGATGTGTACACCACCAAATATTTAAGCCTCCTCACGATGTGTACACCACCAAATATTTAAGTCTCCTCACGATGTGTACACCACCAAATATTTAAGCCTCCTCACGATGTGTACACCATTGCAGCGGGTGATTTGGATGATGTCTTGGACAATTCTGTTATTCAGTGAGCACCACGCAACAGAAGCCTTGCCTAGGTTCATGAGGGCACTGTTATTGCACTAAGTGATTCTCTTATCCACATTTCCTTGTAGTTGCCTTGCCATTTTTGCTCTATCACGGCCGTGGACATAAATCATAATATTATCTGCAAAGACATGAGTGCAACCTGGCCCCCACTTTATTCATTGGCGCTACACTAGCAGTGCATATATTAAACAAAGCATGTGATAACGGCGACCCTTTTAGTGGGACCCGGTGAGAGATACAGCGTGGCTCAAATGTCCAGGCTCCGATAGGTAGATCCACTTTTCTTAGCATCAACACCGTTGCTACCCAGGTCACGTATTATTGTTATTTATTAGTATTATCATTGCTATTATTATTACTATTATTATTATTATTATTTTACTATTGTTGCTATTATTGCTATTATTATTATTATTATGCAAAATGTCTATTCTTGTTCTTGAAAAATTAATCCCCAAAACGTTTCCTGTACATCTTGAGATCAAAGAATTGCTGCTTGCCCTCCAGGTGACCATAGGCCAAACAGAGGGACACTGTTACTGTTTCCATCCTTACATGTGACGTTTACGAATCTGACTGGGACTACATGCTCCCACTTTTAAAATTGACAACTTATGGACGAATTACAATTTATGTGTGACACGATATTTAGAATGTGGATTGTCTTGTTGAATAAAGGTTGAAAAAATGAATACAAAATTGTATTAAAGCTGCTTTATTTTTTATAAGAATATTGAACGCTTCGGCTGCAGGCCTTCATCAGCATAACAAAATATGCTAAGCTTTGTCTATTAATGGATAACCTGGAATATCACATTCTTTCCTCCTAGGGTCACCTTCCTCTCAAGTATTACCGGTACTTCGATGACGGTTTTGCTGTACAGCGTCCTTCAGAACAACATGTAGCCAAGTTATAGAACTTTATGGGCTTGTTTCACAGAACAAGATGTAGCCAAGTTCTAGAAATGTTTGGGCTTATTTCACAGAACAAGATGTAGCCATGTTCTAGAACTTTGTGGGCTTGTTTCACAGAACAAGATGTAGCCCATTTCTAGAACTTTGTGGGCTTGTTTCACAGAACAAGATGTAGCTAAGTTCTAGAACTTTTTGGGCTTATTTCACAGAACAACATGTAGCCATGTTCTAGAACTTTGTGGGCTTGTTTCACAGAACAAAAGGTAGCTATGTTCTAGAACTTTGTGGGCTTGTTTCACAGAACAAGATGTAGCCAAGTTCTAGAACTGTGTGGGCTTGTTTCACAGAACAAGATGTAGCCAAGTTCTAGAACTGTGTGGGCTTGTTTAACAGAACAAGATGTAGCCAAGTTCTAGAACTGTGTGGGCTTGTTTCACAGAACAAGATGTAGCCAAGTTCTAGAACTGTGTGGGCTTGTTTCAGAGAACAAGATGTAGCCAAGTTCTAGAACTGTGTGGGCTTGTTTCACAGAACAAGATGTAGCCAAGTTCTAGAACTGTGTGGGCTTGTTTAACAGAATAAGATGTAGCCAAGTTCTAGAACTGTGTGGGCTTGTTTCACAGAACAAGATGTAGCTAAGTTGTAGAACGTGGTTGGCTTGTTTCACAACTTTATTAAAATATCGTACTCCATCTACACCTCATTGGGGACCTTCCTCGATATTACTGGCTCCGTTCACCCATATGGCCACTATACCTTTGTTTTTCACAAACCGAATAGACGTCCATTCTTACCTCCCCAATACCTCTGGTTTTTTTTGTTTTTTTTTTACAAAAGGACATACATACCCCTATTCTAGCTTCCTCTATAACACTTCCCATCCCAAATCCTTTCAGGATTATATCCCGTTTTCCAGGTGTTCATATCTGACGCCGCATTGACTAGTCATTCTACATAAAGCCCACCTTATATTGGAATTATCTCCCTATAACTATGAGTCAATATTTCAAACTACCCTTAAAAGAGTCCTCTCTATTACCTGTACCCAAACTCTTACCCCCCACGACTGGCCCTTCTTGTGATAGAACTGTACTCCCTCTCACTTATAGCCCTGCTTGGCTCTCTCTAACTGATAGGGATTCATTCATCATCATCTTCATCATCGAGTGCCATCTCCGCATCGAAAGTTGGCTACCATGGAGCGCCATGATGCTCTGTCGCTTGCTTTGATGGTGTATAACAGCGCCTTTCTAAAATATACCAGCACTGAATACTTTATAACAAACTTGACACGCTTATTGGAACGATTTGGCGTTTGACCTCAACGCCTTGTGTTGCGTTGCAGGCACGTAGATTGCCTGGAGGCGTCTTGCACTGGACAACTCGTCCTGACCCCGTATCAGCCCTGGACCGAGTGTGCTGGAATTGACTCGGGATTCTGTAGCCGCTTATCTGCCGTCTGCTTGCTTGATGTTGGACTCATCCATAGTCCGGACACACACTTGTCCGTCTGTCGTGATCGTGTAATAAGGTACTTCGCGCTGTTTCTTTGTTGCGACCGCCTCTGCGTCAATGGGCCTGTGCTTGATGGCTCCCTCCAAGTTTTCGTTCTTCGCTAGGCACAGACATATACAGATTGCATTCTATGAAGTAGTCAAGGAACACTATGTAAAATACACACTAAAGGTTTATTGATGGACAGTCAACCTCGCACAACAATCACCACAACAGCATGTTTGTCAGTGGCTCTTCTCATAATACATGGTAACTACGAGGCATAACCCATGCCCTTCAAGCCACCTGTACTTTTGTGACCTCACGTTGGAGCCGACTCTACTCAGTCGGACTCTCTTGAAGACACTGCGCAGGAAACTTCCCGCTAGCTATCTGCCCCTGATCTATGCTGAGAACTCTCCCAAGGCTGTCTGTGCGTGCCTCTAATAGCACCCACGTTTTTGAGCATTAGTGGGCGAAAACTGTCTTGCTCCCTGTCACCTAATTTGTTCGTTGCTACTGAACTTCACAACTACATTATAATATCATGCTCCTCATTGAGCCTGAATCCGCGAAACTGTCGTCTCACTGTCACCTAAATTGTTCGTTGTTTCTGGGTTTTATAACTCCTTATAATATCACAATCATATTTTCACATGAATCTGCGAGAGCTGTCTAGCTCACTATCACATACACTGTTCGTTGTTTCTAAGTTTCATAACTCTTTAGAATGGCACAATCAGTATTGCACATGAATTTGCGAGAGCTGTCTAGCTCACTATCAACGAACAGTATGTTCGTTGTTTCTAAGTTTCATAACTCCTCTGTTTGAATCTACACTGGTACACAAATCTACTTGGCCTTGATCCAGGAGCACGGTGCGCTTCACTCAACTGCTACACACGAACTGAGCTAGCTCTACTGCACTAATAGGTACTAAACTAGCTATGCTCACGGTACCGGTTGCCAACAAACCCCCGTCCGCATTGAGCTCTCGTTTCATCTCGACTGCTTTCTAACTTATCGTTTTTCCTCACTTCCCCCCTTTCCAACCAATCATATTCCGTCTTACATTTCTGCCTCACTCCTAATTGCGTCTTATTTTCCCCGTGAGACTCGATATTTCTATTCTCCTTACTACTTATCACTTTCCCCCGTGGACTTGGTGATTCTATTTTAGTTAACCCTTCTCACTTTCCCCTCGACTTCTCCCACACACTCCCATTTGTCCTCCACCTTATAATCACTGCTTCAGGTGCAGGTTGTCATAGGCTGGTTTGTCCATCTTTTGATGTTACTCGTCCATGTTAGCCTTGGTCTGCTCTGCCTCTTTTCCCTTGAATTTTCCCCTCCATGATTAATTTGAGTAGGCTGTTGTGCTTTCAACATGGCCCAAAAATCGCATTTGTCTTGTCTGAATTGTGTTTAGTAGTTCTCTTTTAATTTTTGGTAGTTCATCGTCTATTTTCTTTTCCTTTCATCCAATTCTACCTATTCTTCTATATATCCACATTTCAAATGCTCTAATTCTCTGTTTTGTTTTCTTGTCTAATGTCCATGTTTCTGCACCATATAACAAAGGATTGATTACTTTTATTTTTCTTATCCCAATTTATTTTTTCTATCACAGCCCCTCCTTTTATTCTCTACTTTTTTACAACTTTCCTTTCCCCTATCTTCTTCTCGTCTCGACGTGGACTCTCTTTTTTCTTATCCTTTAGTTGCAGCTCTCCTTTATCGTCTTACCGTATTTCACTGTTCCTTTTGGCCTTTCGTTGTCCTTTCTGTACTGTCTGTGTAGTCACATGATCTGTGTAGTTACATGATCTGTGTAGTTACATGATCGAGAGTGACATATTTACTGGCTACTGACCGGTCGCTGATTGATTCAGTCTTCCCCACCACCTCCCTCCTTGACAGCGTGACGATGTCTCCCCAAGTTTCGTAAAAGTGGACATTTTACTAATCACTTATGCCCTTGTTTGTTCTTTAGTTGTTTTTTTTTCATGTTGATGAAGATCTGTGGACGATACGTTTATTATTTTTTTTTATTTTTAAGTAAATATGTGTGGTATGCAATTTTATATGTTTGTTCAACTGTTCTTGTAGCTTCACATCAGCCCAGCACGATATTATTTATTTGGGCCTTTTTTCTTGGAAAAAAGCTCTGTGTTGCTGTTTTTTTCAGACGCTTTTGAGGCACCGTCAGGGATTATTCTTCGCTGTAAAATGTATAAAGAATCGACTAATTAAATGGTTTGACCACGTTGTAAGACAAACAGCTAAAGACAAATTCCCTACAGATATCATCGACATATGCTGCGAAGACAACTCAACAAATCCAAAAAAGTTGAATAAATGAAATACTAGAAAAACTTGGAAACGTCACAGCAGTAAAGACCAATCAAATCGCAAAAAAGTATGACCTTTCTCCTGTTTCAACACTCAAAGTCAAATGAAGAAAGAAGAAGCCGAGTGCGTAAGAGATGTACTTTTTTTAAAAATCACTCTTTCTGGTGCGAAACATTGAAGGTTATTTGATTTTTTAATCTTCTTCTTTTCTTCATCATTTACCTTTCAGCGTCGAAGGAAGATATAATTTGCGGTCTTTTGCTCTTCTGTTTGCTTCTGCTGCTGTTATGTTTCCTAGTGCTTCTAATATTCCATTGATCCATCTTTTTTGTGGTCGACCCTTGGGTCTGATGTTCTCGCAATGTTTATTGAAAGCTCGTTGTGTTGTGTTTTGATCACCCTGCCTTGTTACGTGGCTAAACCATTTTATCTGTTGTTTCTTTATATATTTATGGCGTGGACTATTCCTATCTTTTTTCTCAGTTCTTCATTTCTGATCTTTTCTCTCAGGCTGTTCCCTGTCTTTCGTCTAACACATATCATCTCTGTATAGGTTATTTTTCTTATTGTTCTTGCATCTAGGGTCCAGGACTTTTTTTTTTTTAATTTGCTGAATTACACACAATTTATGTTTCTTCAATTATCAAGACACCTAATGTATCAGTGATACTCGCTGTGGATAATATCACTACTATCGGAAAGAGGAGAGTGAGATGCGATCAGTACAATCTTTCCCAACTACGATTCCGTCAATAATTGTCTCTCACTCAGAATCTACGGCTCAAACTGTTTACCTCAACGCCTGCAGCACCGGCACAAGATAATTTATTCCTTCGTGTTAAAGGGTAAGCTTGGCATTAACCACTAGCTTGGCAAATTAAATTGATTTCTGTTACAAATTTGTCATGAAAAAGTTTGCGTTTATATATATATATATATATATATATATATATATATATATATATATATATATATATATATATATATATATGTAAGGGAGAGAGAGAGAGAGAGCGTGTTATTACTCATAGATTTTTTTCAGCCTAAACGGTACGAAGGTAATTCTGTTAGGACTTTAGCTGTTATTGAACTTGAGAACTCGAATACTGCATGTTTTTAATTTATATTTCATAAATGTAAAATAAATATAATAATTTAATTTGTTAAATATAAAAGAATAAACTCGACAAATGTATGTATACTAGAGCTTCAGAGTCCTGACCTATTTCGGTTATTTTCTCGTTCCGTTTGATGGGATGATGGGTTCTGGTAAACTTATTAGTAGTAAATATGCTTATATATATATATATATATATATATATATATATATATATACATGTATATGGTAGGGTGAGTCATACACATAGATTAGTCGATGAACAGACAGACTCATAGGTATGTAGACAGGTAGGTAGTCAGGTAGGAAGGAAGGAAGGTAAGTATGTAGGTAGGTTAGTAATTAAGTAGATGGGTAGGTAGGTAGGTAGGTTGGTTGGTTGGTTGGTAGGTAGGTAGTTATGTAGGTGTAGGTAGGTAGGTAAGTAGACGAAGTAGGGAGACTATGAAGGACGCGCAGTGAGATAGATTAATTCAATTGAAGATACATGCAGAGAGAGAGAAAGAGAGAGGGAGAGATATAAATGTTTGAGATCAGATATACAAGACATGTGTAATAAAGTGTGCAGAAAGAGGCCATTAATATACGCCGAGATGAGGACTCTCAGACGACGTGAAGATGATGTGCTGTGAGGCTCTTAAAGGATATATTAAAGATTTTAGGAAAAGCTCTGGCAGGGAAATCTCATCGATCGAGCATGTTCCAAGACATGAACTGGCTAAGCGCTAGAAAGGACGATGCTGTATAAAGCTATCTATTTCCTCTAATCTCGCTGCTTCTTTTCACAGAATTTCAACACCTCAAATTATAATAACATTCCATGTTTATCCTAATGCATCAGTTTAAAAAAACACACACATTTGATCGATAAATAATAAATAAAAAAATATGTTGGAGGCAGGAATTCGAATATATATTTCTTTAATTATGCAGGTTGTATGGGGCTTTATGAAATATATTCTTATAACTTATTATTAACATCAAGAGCAAACAATCAATGTTTTCGCTTTGTAATGAGAAGGGAACAACTGACAATACATTGTGATGTTTGAGAAATTATGGAACGAGCGATCAAAGGAAACAGAAAGAACACACACAAATATATAGATATATATATATATTGTCCCAAATGGCACATATTGCAGAGATCACTGCTTCTAAAAGCTATGGCTCTGTTTCCATAACAATACTGAAAGAACATGTACCGGGCAGTTTAAGAGAACCTCTAGGAAAAAAGTTAACAACAAAACTAATAATCAAATGAAAAAAGACAGAAAGCTGTGCAAAGACATGATCACTAACGCCAGCAGGCACGATATTTGACATTCCTTCTGCAAACACTTTTTAGAAATAAACGTTATTAAGTTGAAAGAAAGCAGCTGCCAGCAGAAATCTACAGATATCGACATGCAGTTTGCCATGCAATATCAATAAGCTATTTAATATTTTAATTATCAATAAACATATATCATTTATTTCTTATAGCAGCAAGCCCCAGGCAGTGCTTCCCTTTTATTCAGTCTTCTTTTCTTCACTTCAATATTCACACAACTTTTAATATTGGGTAAATACGTTCACTGATTAAGAGACAATTATTTATAATCTGCAGGATCTAGTTTTTACCTCGGAGAAAATATAATCGCTTCCTGTAAGAGAAAGACATAGAAAAACACTTGTAATAAATATGTCTTGTAATGCGACGTAATTTTAATTGTATATGTTGGTATGTTTATGTGAGAACTGTAGGAAGGTTGGAGGAATCGAGATATAGAAGAACAAATGTAAGAGGAGAACAAGAAGTCAAAAACAGAGACAGAGAGAGAGAGGAAGAAGAAGATGAAGAAGAAGAAGGAGAAAAAGAAGAAGAAGAAGGGAGAGAAAGATGAAGACATAAATGGAATGAAAGAAACATATGTATAACCATCACGCCACAATTAAAGCTCATTAATAAGATGGTGCTGTTGCTATTATTTTTTTAAACATGAACACATTTTTTTAGGAACCTGTCAACACTACGTCAGAGCTGTATTTCTTTCCCAGAAAAAAATCTCAAGCACTCATTTAAACCTGAATGAACCTAGAAATGATCAATCGGTGCAGTGAACCCACCTACCTGTCTACAATAGACTAACTCAGTAAACACCCTACAGCTGTGGTTTTCCTAGAGAGAGTGAAAGAGAGAGAGAGAAAAGGGGTGAGGGGGGGGGGGGCTAGAAAAATAGGTTAACCGAGAAGAAGTGTGAGTTTGAAAAATGGGGAAAAAATGGTAAAAAAATGGAAAAATATCACGAGGGGAAGAAAAGATCAGAAACAGAGAGGCAGAGACAGAAAGAAAGAGAGAGAAGGAAAATCAAATCAAGGATTTAAACGCATTCTAAAAGTTACGTGTATGTGTGTGATGATGGACAGAATATGTATGATCTAAACTAATAAAAGCTATGAGATGTATATCATCATCATCATCATCAAGTACCGGGCCTGCTGGCGTAGGTGATCATGTCTCTCCACCACTTTCGATCTCGACAGCTATTTATCATTTCTGTTGTTGACCTTCTGCCAAGCAATTCTCTTAAGATGTCTGGTATTTTCTCTCTTTGCCTCCCTCTATCTTTTCGTCCCTCAATTTTTCCAGTTGTTACAATATATTCCAGTTGTTCTCTTCTCATTACATGGTCAAAAAATGATGATTGTTTCGTCCTAATATTGGAAATTAGCTCTCTTTTTGCTTTGACCTCTTTCAGAACATTTTCATAATTCTTCTTAGTTGTCCATGGTAATCTCAACATTCTTCTGTAAAACCACATTTCTACAGACTCCAGTGATTTTCTTGTCTGTTGTCCTATTGTCCATGATTCGCATCCATATGTTATTTCTTGGTGCTTTACTTTGTCAAATGCCTTGGTGTAATCTATGAAACATAGGTATAGATATGTTTTCACCTCTATGGCTCTTTCTACTAAGGATCTTATGATATATATGGCATTGCTCGTTCCTTTACCTCCAACAAAACCACACTGTTCATCGCTAATTTCTGGACTGATTTTGTTTCGCACTCTTCGCATGATGATTCTTAGTAATATCTTAGTCATATGACTCATAAGGCTTATTGTGCGATGATCGTCGCATTTAATCACACCCGATTTCTTTGGTAGGGCTATGAATATTGATTTCAGCATGTCGTCTGGTATATATCCGCTGTATAGATGTATATGTCAATGATATACGAGATGTATATATCAATCATAAACATACAAAGATTCATAGATATTTTGCTCATTAGATATTCTAAAGTATTATGGTTCATTCACACCCGGTATATGGTGTTGGTTTTCAATGACCAACAGAACATTAGATCTTCGTTGTGGTCAGTACCACTACAGGCCACCTTGCTTTCCCAGAAAAGAATTCCGTATCCATCAACAGCTGAGTGAAGCTAGAAGCTGCCGATCTGGTTATAACGCGATCATTTCTCCTTACTAGTCCGGTTCACTAACCATTATCTATTGCGTCTCCAATTTAATAAATGTATTAGTTCTCTCTCTCTCTCTCTCTCTCTCTCTCTCTCTCTCTCTGCGATCAAGTCTCAATCAGTAGGATTCCAGACTCTTTCATGAAGTCAGCTGTCTGTTTAAGTGATTCGATTGCCCCATATAGTTTCTCTTCCAGGGAGGTGGATGTGGACCACGTTGTCCTTCTTAGGTCTGTGTACTGGGGGCAATCCAGTAGAACATGTTTTGTTGTCATATTGTCCAGTGTTCCGTGGCATAGGCTGGTTGTACCTATTTTGAATTTGGTGAACATGTGATTTCTCATTCTATTGTGGCCATTGCGTAGGCGAAGTATGATGACTTGATTCCTCCTTGATAGTTGGTGGTAACCGTCTCTCTCGTTATACTTTGGGTGTTCTCGTTTCCATTTGTCATGGTATTTACCTTTTTATTAGTTATACAAGTTCTTCTGGTATAAGTTTAAAATCCCGGCTACACCGGATGGGATTTTTATTTATGATTTCTCTCTGCGGCAACCACCCCTGGTCTCAGCAGTGAGGCCCGGCTTGAAACGTCAATTACTCATCGACGGAAAAAATATGAGTACCTCCGAAGTCGGAGTTATCTGTCTGTGCGGTGAGGAACCCCTGTGCACACGGCTGCCAGGGAAAAATGGATTAACACGCAAAATTCAGTTCCTAGTCTCTAGGGAATTCGTCAGAGGTAAAAGCTGGCGAACGAAAAAAAGTATATATATATACTTTTATATTTTATATTATATATATATATACAACTCTACAATTTTTTTTTATTGTGTTAACTTTTATATTGTGGAAATTGTCCTACAAGGGTAGTGCTTACAGACAAAACAAATCAGTCAACTTATCTCCGCATCGTCCCTACCCATTGTCGTCGTCTTTCCATAATCACACATTATCAGCTTCCCCTATCTGGGATGGACTTAACGCCATTGTGATCTCCCTTGTTTGCTATTTGCTTGTCATTGATCCAGCGACTTAAGCAGGATTTAGCCAAATGCAGGGCATTGTATCGCGACTTTCCGTTTCAGTTGAACTTCTTTCTCAGCCATAGAAAAATTACATTCCTAGTCTTACACCAAGAACATTTACATGCCACCATAAATATCTTAATACCTGCACTGGTAACAAAGACATCGAATAGATACATGGAGACCAGTTGGAGAATCTCGACTTTGCTGCTGACATAGTCCTCATCAGCAATCAGAAAAAAAAATGCAGGAAAACCAAAATGAACTATCATCAAGAGCCAGTAAAATTGGGCTTGAGATCAATTATGAAAAGATTAAAGTCATGAAAATCTTAATTCCAACAGATGGCAGAATATACATGGAAAACAAAACAGTGATTGATCACTTTGTCTATCTTGTAAATCACATTGACCGAGAAGGGGATACAAGTAAAGAAATTAGAATCAGAATAGCTAATGCAGTCTTTCAGAAGCCTTGAAAAGTTGTGGAAATCAAAACTCATCAGCACAAAAACAAAACTTAAACTATTCAAATCAAACGTACTTTCAACCCTTACGTATGCACGTGAGAGCTGGAAAACAACAAGAGACATAGAAACAAAGTTGAACGCATTTGAAAATAAATGTCTAAGGAAAATACTTGGTATAACGTGGAACGAATTCAAATCAAATGAGGAAATTAGAGAAATCGCAAATCAACCACTAATATCTTCAGTAATCAAGAAAAGACGTTGGACATTTGCTGGACATGTGATGAGAAGAGATAATAACCGAAAAGCAAAGCAAGCCCTCATATGGGAAAAACAGGTTGGAGGAAAAAAGAAACACTGAGAAGAACATTGATCAGAGAGGCAAAGACAACAGGAATCGACACCTTCGGTGAGATCGAGATGTTTGCACAGAACAGAGACAAATGGCGAGATTTGATAAAAGATATTAGCAAGGATTGAGATTGTTGGAAAGAAAATTTAGAAAAATAGAAAGAGTGTCTTGGCCTATGCCCTTCAGGCAAGCCACGATTTGAAAGGTCAATAGATAAATAAATATCTTAATACAATTTACATGACTCTATTATCTCATCAAGAACACTTTCATGGCACATAAACTCATAAAAAGCACATACATTGCACCATAAACACATACCCACTTCTCTCATAATTATAATTGACAAAGTCTGTGCCTTCATCATCAAGTTGCATGTTCTTTTCAGAACGGTGCACTCATCCAGCCAGTCTGAAGGAATCTCTCTCTCTCTCTCTCTCGCTCACTCTCTCTCTCTCTCTAGCCAGGCCAGCCATTTCTTCTATGGTCATGTTCAAGGTTACTTTAATGTTTTGAAACCATTGCAGCAGGCTACATTACTTTAATGTTTTGAAACCATTGCAACGGTCTACATTACTTTAATGTTTTGAAACCATTGCAGCGGTCTACATTGCTTTAATGTTTTGAAACCATTGCAGCGGTCTACATTACTTTAATGTTTTGAAACCATTGCAACGGTCTACATTACTTTAATGTTTTGAAACCATTGCAGCGGTCTACATTGCTTTAATGTTTTGAAACCATTGCAGCGGTCTACATTGCTTTAATGTTTTGAAACCATTGCAACGGTCTACATTGCTTTAATGTTTTGAAACCATTGCAACGGTCTACATTGCTTTAATGTTTTGAAACCATTGCAACGGTCTACATTGCTTTAATGTTTTGAAACCATTGCAACGGTCTACATTGCTTTAATGTTTTGAAACCATTGCAACGGTCTACATTGCTTTAATGTTTTGAAACCATTGCAACGGTCTACATTGCTTTAATGTTTTGAAACCATTGCAACGGTCTACATTGCTTTAATGTTTTGAAACCATTGCAACGGTCTACATACAAAAGCCTCATTCGATACATCGATATGGAGTAAACAATCGTTGAAATAATACTTGGCGCGCCTAACGGTACCTGTAATGTTTAAAAAAAAAAAAAAAAGTAAAGTACCCCCGTCACGCCAAGTGGCGTATAGGGAAATATGGTGTTAGTGACCCTATATTTTACAGACCTTCAGCACATGATTTTTGGGGTAATGTGGTCAGTATTACGCCCGTGCCACTTTACTTTCCCAGAAAAAAAATCCGGTACCCATTCAAGGCTGGGTGAACCCGGAAGCCGTCAGTTGGGATCGAACCCTACCCCTTGTCCTTTGTAGTCCAGTTCACTAACCACTGAGCTATCGCGGCTCCCTATGTTTTGAAGGCAACACAAAATGGATGAATCAGACTTTATCATGGACCAATTTCTCTTGAACTTTTCAAGTCTGTAGGATAGTGGACATATATGGCCATTTTCGTCTTGTCAGACGGTCTAGTGGAGGCTGTTTTGTATTTTTTTGAAGTTTTGTTTTTGTGGAACAGCTTCTCTCGTGGCTAATTCTACCAATGTTTGACAAACACACACGGTCACAGAATGAACAAGTCAGGCCCACAGATCAACAGAGTTTTCCATCCTTTTTCATGAGTCTTTTCTCTTCTAAATTTTGCCTTAATTTTTCTCTTCTAAGTTTTGTCTCAAATGATGTTATACCATTCCTTATACATGCTCTCCATGATGTGCGATCACTTGCCAGATGTTCCCAGTCATTTTCACAGATGGTGAAGTCATTCAGAGATGATTTACAGATATCTCTATATCGTAATTTAGGTCTGCCGATTTGTCTTTTTTCCGTTTGTTAGTTCACCATATAGTATTTGCCTGGGGTAGCGTTTTTCTTCCATTCGCTGGAAGTGCCCCAGCCATCTTAGTCTTCGACATCTGAGCATCGACATGATTGTTGGGGTCTTAGCGTGTTGCAGGACAGTTAAGTTGGTTATTTTGTCCTGCCATTTGATGTGCATTATTCTGCGGTGACATCACATGTGGAAGACATTTAGTCTTTTTTCGTGATTTGAGTATGTTGTCCAGGTTTCAGATCCATATAATAGTGTGCTAAGTACACAAGTTTGATATATTAAGAGTTTGGCCTTCAGTGTTAGTTTCATTTTGTTCTAGGCCCTTTCTGTGAGTTTGCCGAAAGTCGTAGCTGCCTTACCAATTCGGCTGTTTATTTCATTATCAAGAGAAGTGGTTTGCGTAATTGTGGATCCAAGATACGTGAATTTCTGAACTGATTCTAGTGAACAATCCAAGGGACATATACGATTTATATTCCTAGTATATTTTCTTTCTCTCCCTGTATGTTGTAATAAACCTAAAGATTGTATTAAATCTATTCATAATTATATTATTAATTGTTGAATACGCTCATTACTGTGTTATTATCTAATACGATGGCAATATTTATCAATACCATATGATTATTTTATCGTATCAGCAGCTGTTTCAAGATACGGGTGCATGGAATACATAGGTTAAGATATATATTGTGATGTCTAGATAGAGCCGGTTTCAGCAGCTTGTATCCTGATACTTTATCACGATAACGTTTATACTAACAGGGAAGAGATAACAAATGTTTAATCAAACGTTTTTTTTTCATTTAGATTCATCGCACAGCACTGAACGACGAGTGTGCTTTTCTTTTTTTTTTTTACTGTAGGAGTATGTCTCTGTCTATGTAACGTTATGTACTTGAGAATGAGACTGTTTTTTAAAAGCATTTTATGTGGTCACGGTTTCCTAAATAAAATGTTTGTATAACGGTTTTAAGCCAGTATTTGCTTGACAAAGAGTTTGATGAAAAATACAGTAAATACACTGAGAATTTTTTTTTTTTTTAAACATGAAATTAGTCTATAAAAACACAACCGTATATTCTAAATACTATTTTTCATTAAATTAAAAAAGTAGCCCTGTAAAATGTATCATGTCAGAGAGGTGGGTGTGGAAGAGGTGAAACAAAAAATTGACAATAGTAGACGTCAACATTTGAAGGTAAGGTGGCCTATCACTACTTTCTCCAAATTTGTGAGCCAGGTACCAATTATGTGATCAACTTGGTCGACTGGTTAGCGTTTGAGTCCTCGTTCATAAAGACAGCTTGCCAGTACGGCATGACCACCTTGCTAACGCTTCCAGGTTCATAAGTAAGTAAGTAAAAAAAAAAGTAAAAAGCCCCGCCACGCCAAATGGCGTATATATGGCGTTAGTGACGATACATTTTACAAACCTTCAGCACATGATTTTTGGGGTAATGTGGTCGGTATTATGCTCATGAGACATTACTTTCCCAGAAAAAAAAAAATCCGGTACCCATTTAAGGCAGGGTGAACCCGGAAGTTGTCAGTTGGGATCGAACCCTACCTCTTGTCCTTTGTAGCCCAGTTCATTAACCACTGAGCTATCGCGGCTTCCAGGTTCATAAGTGTATGCTCTAAAATGATCCCAAGTGGGGAAAGTAGATGTATCTACAGTCAACACCTTACAGGAACAATAAGTCTACATTTGCTTCGAGAAATACTAAGACGGGTGGTGAAGCGAGCATGGGGATGCTTCAACTGAAATGAAACTGATTCCATTAATATAAATGAATAGAACAGTTCGTTAAAATAAACAGAACCTAGAACTACTGCCAGTAGAACACAATACCCAGACTATTGTCTGTATATACCCAGAGTGTTGCTAACCTGTACCCATTTAAATATTGGAGGGCAAGAGTAGAGTAAACCACCAGTATACCAGGTTAACAGCGAACATATGAGATCAATAGTAGACAAAAAGGGAATTGAAGTCAACGGTCACCACATAAATAATTTGCGATATGCAGATGACACAGTCTTGATAGCAGAGACAGATAATGAACAACAAGAAATGATAGACATAATAGTAAAAGAAAGCAAGGTCTAAGTCTGAATAGTAAGAAAACAGAAGTGATGGTTATATCAAAGAAACAATAATCACCATCGTGCAGAATATAAATAAACAGGACAAATCTGAAACAAATGCAACGCTTCAAATACTTGGGAACAATAATAACATCAGATGGGAGATGCACCACAGAAATAAAAAAAAACAGAATAGCTCAGGCCAAAATGGCATTTCATAAAATGAAACATATCTTATGCAACAATCCCATGTCAAAAGAAGTGAGAAAGAGAATTCATCTAAGCTATATAGAACCAATTCTGACCTATGAAGGCGAATCATGGACAGTAGACAAACAAATGAAAAGACGATTAGATGCCACAGAGATGGGATTTCTCAGAAGAATGTTGAAAGTTTCCTGGACAGCTAAAAAGGCCAATGAGAAAATCTCAAAGAGGCCAACACAAAAAGGGAACTCCTAAATAACATGAGAAGGAAACAATCAACATTTTTCGGGCACATCATGAGAAGAGGAAAGTTGGAATACTTGGTTACAACTGGCAAAATAAAAGGAAAGAGAGATCGCGGGCGACAAAGAGAGAAAATACTGGATAGCTTGGTGTCATTGCATGGAAAACAGTCAACAACAGAACTGATACGATGCACTGCAGATAGAAGATTGTGGAAGGACGTGATCGCCTACGCCAACCGGTATAGCACATGATGATGATGATACCAGGTTTGGTTCAAACTGACTGAAGAAAATGTACTTTAAAAATATAGAATTAGCCATCAAAGAGGAAATGCACAAGGTATCCTTAACGTGGAGGGATTCACTTGCACATCACGGAACATCATTTATGCCATCATCTGAAAGCGATGCAAGTTGACCTACATCGGTCAGTCTGGTCGACGTATCTGGGTAGATGCTGTGAACACTTACATGACATCACCCGAGAAGCGGGCACTCCTGTAGCAGCCCACTTTAACTCGAGTGGCCATCGGGGGAAGGCTGATGTCTTGGTCGCTGGACTAGTATCATGCTCCTCTGATCACCACAGTCATCTCACTCTTGAGAACGCTCGTTGGGGTTGCCTCACCCCCCGCGGTATCAATGTATCACTCTCCCTCTGAGGATCCTTCTTCCCCTGACCCCTTCTCCCACCCCTGTAGTCTTCTTCCTATTTCACCTCTCTGTTCGTCTGCTCCAAGTCTATCCCTTCTCTCCCTGTCCACTTTTAGTAATCCCTCATCTTGCCTTCTTCTTCCAAACCCCACCCCCCTCTCTGCGGACTACCTATATGTTCATCACCCCCGTATCAATACATTATCTCTCTTCCTCTGGTGTATACTTCCTACTCCTCTGTATATATACACTCCTAGTATTCTCTATTCTCTGTTCTATTGTGCCACCACTTCTCTACCCCTACTATTCCTGTACACCCCCTCACCCCCTTATCCGGTTGTCGACTCTTAGTCCTCTTCCCGGACTCCACTTGTCTGTCCATCAGCCACTCTGACTCCACTTGTCTGTTCATCAGCCACTCTGACTCCACTGGTCTGTTCATCAGCCACTCTGATTCCACCTCTCTTTGTATCCCCCTCAGTTTCTCCGTTTTCTAACTTCTCTACCTCCCTAGGCACTACTTCCTGCGTACTATTTCTCTATTACTCCACTTCTTTCAGACTCCCTCTCTCTCTATCTATTCACACCTGACCCACCGCCTCTCCTTCTATCCACTTTTCATCAGTGGCGCATTCTCTATGATACCGCAGCTACCGCCGGTAGCCTGAACATATTAACGAAATACAAAAGGAAATGATAATTTCTTATATTTCTTAACAAATAATTATACTAAAAATTTTCGAAAATTCTATTACATACTTCTTAGGCCAATATGATTTATTTGCTTTGATGTGCATTTATTAAAGCACGGTTTTCCTCTGGCCACTATAAAGTTTGTGAATGTTATAACTATTCTACATTGAAATCTCTAGGAGCAATCGGTACATGTTTCCTCTATCCGAATCTAGTTTAACAACCTTGACATTCAAAAATTCCATTCAAAATAATGTACCGGTTGTTACCGCAAGATGAATGCGGTTTCATTGGTTAGTTTTATCTCTAGCCAATCAGAATCTTCAAAAAGTGAGAGTGAAACTGTCTGATTACCGGAACTTCCTTAGCTATTTATAACTACGTTATGCGCATCAGCATCTGTAGAAAGAACTTTTTCTGCTCTCAAGAGAATCAAATCTTATTGTAGCTCAACTCAGACACAAGAACGCTTATCTGGTTTGGCATTAATGTCCATTGAGAAAACATTCCTTCAGAAACTTAGAAACTAACCCAACAGTACTTTCAATGACAAAGTCATCGAGACATTTTCGTCCCAAACAAGACGGATAGAGTTTACATATAAATAAGTAATTTAAAATGTAGTGAAGTCATTAAAAAATATTACTTTATGTTAGCCTACTGAATATAATGTATGTTTTTATTTATTATGTCAGCGGTAGCCCAGACCCCAAAACCAGTATACGCCACTGCTTTTCACAAACATGATTCTTACCCTTCTTACTCTTCCTCTCTATTTCTTTTCCTCTGATTATTATTTCCTCCCTCTCCATACCTATCTATTCATCCATTTTTAGCCCACACAGAAACTATCTCTCTTGCTCATCTCCCAGTTTCCTCCCTTGTCATTTGTTCAACACCGTCTTTGTTTCCTCTGGTTTGAATTACACCTGTATGGTCCTAGTAGTTTTATGAGGCCACTCATCTTCTCCTTCTTCCGCTCTTTATCTGCTCGCAGACATGCCTTACCTGAGCTATTGTTTTGGTTTCTATTTATTTCGACCGGTGTTTACACACTAGTCTGGCTGACTCGCCATTTCTTCTCCACACAAAAAAAAACCCCTCCTCCCCTCTTAGTTGTTTTCCCACGATCTCTTCCACGCATACTTCCGTCTAGTCATGCTCTCTGGGTATGTCATACATACAGTCATTCACTGGATTCCTTCACGTCGGACAGACAAGTTGTTTGAGCTAAGTGATTCTCATATACGTTTTACGATCCATTATTCACTTTTACTTTTGACTTCTCTAGCTCTTCCTCATTTTTCTAATATTTCTATTTTACACATCTCGACGCTCATCCTACCTCCCCTCATGTGGCCTCCTTTTTTATTTCAACATCTTACTTTCTTCTTTTCTGTCCACCTCCCCATTCAGCTGATTATCTAACATGTAGTTATAGATAATTGTGCTTTATCATTTGTTGTCGTTGTCCCTGTACTCTGAAGAAGGCCGCAGACAGAAACGTCAGTATTGTGTTGTGTTCCTTACTTGTAAAGCTGTCACCATACCTTGGATTGTTTAGCACTCCCCACCACTCTTTCCCGGAGGCTACTATAGTCAACTATGACTGACGGAGGCTACTATAGTCAACTATGACGGACGGAGGCTACTACCGTCAACATGACTAACGGAGGTTACTATAGTCAACTATGACTGACGGAGGCTACTATAGTCAACTATGACTGACGGAGGCTACTATAGTCAACTAAAACTGACGGAGGCTACTATAGTCAACTATGACTGACGGGGGCTACTACATTTAGTATGTTCATGCATATGGATGAAATACTCCAAAGCTTGACTAATTTGAAACTTTCTGGCGTGGAACACTCAGCTTGTTATTAAAACTTTCAACAGTGAAATTTGAATGTACCAAAGAAGACTTGTACAGAGTTTAAGTTCATTTGTATTAAACCAACTAGACGACAGCTAACATATCAGTAATGATAGCCTTCTGTGACATGCATCTGAGTGTATGTGCATGTGTGTGTATGGGGAAAAAGAGGGGGGCGGTTCTGTGGAGCAGGAGAACAAAGGCTGTATAAGCAATGCAGCAGTGACGGTGAGATACGAGGTGTTCACATCAGTTCTTTTATTTTAACTCCGAATTTATTTTAATTTATTTATTTATTGTTTTTCTTTACATATCCTTCCAGGGTACGATTAACCTGTTTCGCCTTATCAGGAAAATCACGGGTTTTAACAATTTGGGCCACCGCTATATTTATCTAACTCTATCTAACTAAATTATCATTGGTAGGGCATTCAGATAGTCACTTACAGCAGAGTGAAAAATAATGTAGATATAAATGATAGGGTAACAGTTTTACATTGGTGGGCATCACCTAATGTCAACACAACGTTGAGAGCTTTACGGAACATTGAATTTGTATGTCTTCTCCCCTTTCACCTGTAGTAGTATTGATCGGTAATGTTGAACAGCAGGTAAAACTATCGTTGCTAATTATAACGTGAGTATTTCTACCTGAGCGAAATTGTTGTTATGTTAATGAAATCAGAATTGGTAAAATAGTATTTATTGTATAGCTTGTTTAGTAATTTTATGTTGAATAATTATGTTTGTTGTGAGAATGTAGCCTACATAGGTCTGTTTGTAATTTGATAACACGTTTCCACTCAACTGTGGGAAATGTAATGTGGAAAGAAATAAAGAAAGAAAAGACAGAAAGAAAGAAAATAGGCGTGAATATTCGCAAAAATATTGTGGTTAATCAGTAAGCATGTTCTTCCATGACAAATAAAGAAGACTGCTAATCTAGTCCAGTAGTTGGTTTAGTAGAGTTTCAGACCGGGACCGAAATAACCTCGACATCTTAAACTTATTGCAGCAAGTCAGCAGGCTTGCCAACTTGGCTTTTTATAAGCCAAATTTAAGAAATATGGCTTTTTTCAAGGTGATTGGCTTTGTTATTTTTATTGGCTTTCTCTGGCTTTTTTGGCCAAACAAACTAAATTCCCGGGTAACTAAAATTCGACCTAATCGACCTAATCCAAAATTGTTCAACTTCAAGCTTGTCAGACCTTCCACGTGTCCGTCTGTCCACACTGATGATGAAACTAAATCCACTTACCGGGGCATATTGCGTAACTGAAATCAACGAGAAGTGTCGACTTGTTGATCATCATCATCGAGTGCCGTCTCCGCAACTACGGTTGGATACCACGGTGCGCCATTCTGCTCTGTCTCTTGCTTTGATGGTGCAGGTTGTCATATGCTGATTTGTCCATCTTTTGATGTTACTCGTCCATGTTAGTCTTGGTCTGCCTCTATCTCTTTTATCTTGTATTTTCCCCTCCAGGATTACTTTTAGTAGGTTGTAGTGTCGTTTAACATGGCCCAAAAATCGCATTTGTCTTGTTTGAATTGTGTTTAGTGGTTCTCTTTTCATTTTCAGTTGTTTTAAGACTTCGTCGTTTGTTTTCTTTTCTTTCCATCCAATTCTACCTATTCTTCTATATATCCACATTTCAAAGGCTTCAATTCTCTGTTCTGTTTTCTTGTCTAATGCCCATGTTTCTGCACCATATAGGAATATTGAGAAGATGTAACATTTTGCTATTCTTAGTTTTAGCCATAGTGTTATTTGTTTTGATGTTAGTATGTTCTTCATGACATTAAATAATTACTTTTTGCCATTCCTATTCTTTTGTTTTAATACTTGGGCACAATAATTACATCAGATGGGAGATGCACCACAGAAATAAAAAGCAGAATAGCTCAGGCCAAAATAGCATTTAAGAAAAGGAAAAATATCTTATGCAACAAATCTATGTCAATAAAAATGAGAAAGAGAGTTCATCAGTGCTATATAGAACCAATTCTGACCTATGGAAGCGAATCATGGACAGTAGACAAACAAATGAAAAGACGGTTAGAGGCCACAGAGATGGGATTTCTCAGAAGAATGTTGAAAGTTCCCTGGACAGATAAAAATACCAATGAGGAAGTTCTCAAAGAGGCCAACACAAAAAGGGAGCTCTTAAAAAAACATAAGAAAGAAGCAATCAACATTTTTTGGGCACATCATGAGAAGAGGAAAGTTGGAATACTTGGTTACAACTGGCAAAATAAAAGGAAAGAGAGATCGCGGACGACAAAGAGAGAAAATACTGGATAGCTTGGTGTCATGGCATGGAAAACAGTCAACAACAGAACTGATACGATGCACTGTAGATAGAAGATTGTGGAGGGACATGATCGCCTACGCCAACCGGCAGGGTACATGATGATGATGATGATGATTCTTTTGTTTATTTCAGTTGTACATTTTCCGTCACTGGTTATAGTATGTCCAAGGTAGTTGTAGTTCTGAACTGTCTCCAGGTCTATTCCTTCAATTTTGTTAACCATTTGTGGGTTTTGAGTATTTCCTTTGTTTATGATCATAGTTTTAGTCTTTTTGATATTCATATCTAGTCCATATTTTTTGCTTATCATGTTTATTTCATTAAGTAATTGTTGTAGATCTTTAGGATTTTCTACTAGTAGTACAGTATCATCATCATATCTTAGGTTATTAATTATCTTTCCATTAATTTGTAGGCCTGGCATCTCTATGATGTTTTTAAAGATTTGCTCAGTGGATGGATTGAACAAGCTTGGTGATAGGATGCATCCCTGTCTTACTCCTCTTTTTATATCAATGGGTGTAGAGTTTTCTTTATTATATTTTATTATTGCTGCTTGCTCCCAGTATAGATTACATATTAGTCGTATGTCCATGTCATCTAGATGTATCTCTTTTAGGCATTCTATAAGTTGTTTGTGGTGTACTCTATCAAAAGCTTTGGTGTAGTCTATGAAGCAGGCCTATATTGATTTGTTTACTTCTGTGTACTTTTCGATTAATGTTCTCATGCAGAATATGGCTTCTTTTGTCCCGCTACTTTTCCTAAATCCAAATTGCTGCTCATCTAATTCAGTATTGAATTTATTCTGAATCCTTCCTGGTATAACTTTTAGCAAGATTTTTGTAACATGGCTCATGGCTTGTTGATATCGATTGGTAATCTATTTGGTTTCTATCGTTGGTAATCGGTTGGTCGGGTCGAGGAATTTTCCCTGCTACAGCATGCAGTAAACAGTACAACCTGTGGCTGCCGTGCAGGTAAGCTCAGGAGGGTACCCCGAAGTAAAACAACCCCACTGCCTTGTGGGTGAGACTTTTTAGTCAAAGGCTAGCGGAGCCAACCGTAAACAAATCGACGGAAGGCAACAGAAAACCACCATTGTAACTTCTTTGTACAATCATATTTGGTTAATATTTATAGTGAGATTATTTTAAGATCCTTGAGGGGCATGTTGATTGCATAATTCAAGCATTCGGTTGCCATTTTCGTTCTTTCTATTTGAGAGCATAATAAAACACTATATACAGCTTTTATTGACCAAGAAAAGGCGTTCGATATGGTGGACAGGGCACAACAAAGGTCCGTATTGCCCTTGTACGGAGTGAGTCACCACCTAGTAGAGATATGCCTCTATGAAAGCCTCTATGAAAGTAGTCGCACTACAGTAAGATCTTCAGCAGGCTACTCTAAACATTTCACCATTAACTCCGGAGTAAGACAGGGCTGCGTGCTTTCCCCTTTACTTTTCATCACATATATGGACAATATATGCAAATTAGCATGCCCAATCATAGGAAATATACCAACACAGATGATAACAAGCGATAACACAAATGAGAACGAAATATACGTACCAGAAAACAACAGAAGAGAGGGAGAAATAAATGAAATACTATTTGCAGGCGACCAATTTCTGATACATGAAACAACTGAGGACCTACAAGAACATATCAACAGGCTAAACAACATTTGTAAACAATACAACATGAAGATCAACATAAGCAAAACCGAAGTAATGGCAATAGCGAGAAAGAAAGAAAAACTAAACATCATTATAGATAATACAACTCTGAAGCAAGTAGACAATTTTAAATATCTGGGTAGCACGTTAACACGAGACAATAACCAAGAGACCGAGATGAGGGAAACAAAAAGGGCAATATACAAATCAATTTTTCTACCAACTCTGTGCTATCAGTGCCAGAATTGGACGCTGGACTCTAGAACAATAAGAAAGATAACAACCACCGAAATGAAATGTGTCAGAAAAATGACAGGAAACAGCTTAAGGGACAGAGTAAGAAACACTGACCTGAGGAAGAAACTCGAAATTGAACCAGCCATCGAATACATAAAGAAACAACAGATAAATTGGTTCGGCCACATAACAAAGCAAAAAGAACTAACAATGACTCAAAGAGCCATAAACAAACGCTACGAAAACGCCAGATTAAGAGGAAGATCGAGAAAGAGATGGATAAAGGGAATACTAGAGTCACTAGGAGGGATAACACCAGAAGAGGCCAACAGAAGAGCAAAGAATCGAAGATTGTTTCTCCCCTCAACGCCAACGGCAGCAGAGGAAGGATAGAAGAAGAAGAAATAGAAGAAGAGGGGCATGCCTAGAATAACAATTGGAGGTCATAATATAAATAATCTAAGGTATGCTGATGATACAGTCTTAATCGCTAAGAGTGAAAATGAGTTACAAGAAATGCTGGACATTATAGTGAAAGAAAGCAAAAATAAAGGACTCAGCCATAATAGCAAAAAGACAGAGGTAATGGTAACAACAACAAAAGAAAAGACATCACCTCAGTGCAAAATAAAGACAAGTGGAACAATATTAAAACAGGTAAATGAATTTAAGTATTTGGAAACTTTGTTAACCTCAGACGGAAGATGTACAAATGAGGTGAGATGCAGAATGGTTCAGGCAAAAGCAGCTTTCCAAAAAATGAGGAAGATACTATGCAATCCATTGTTGACAATAGAAACAAGAAAGAGTTCTTAAATGTTGCGTAGAGCCAGTCTTAACATATGGATGTGAATCATGGACAACAGGACAACAGACAAGAAAATCAATGGAGTCTGTAGAAATGTGGATTTACAGAAGAATGTTGAGTGTACCATGGACAGTTAAGAAGAGTAATGCAGATGTTCTGAGAGAGATCAAAGCAAAAAGAGAGCTAATTTCCAATATTAGGAAGAGACAATCATCATTTTTTGGCCATGTAATGAGAAGAGAACAACTGGAATATATTGTAACAACTGGAAAAATTGAGGGACGAAGAGATAGAGGGAAGTAAAGAGAAAAAATAGCAGACAGCTTAAGAGAATGGCTTGGCAGAAGGTCAACAACAGAAATGATAAATAGCTGTCGAGATGGAAAATTGTGGAGAGACATGATCACTTACGCCAGCAGGCCCTGTACATGATGATGAATCGGTTGGTAAAGTATCTCACTGGAAGCGATTAGCCTGTAATCGTCGGCGAGGGCGGCAAACTTCAGTCCGAAAGGTGCGATCTAGAGGCTTCCAGGATGTAAATATTGTCATCTGTACCTACCCTTTAAGGATTGTCTGATTATCTGATAACTATTAGATTTGCTGTGTTTCCTGAGACTTGTGGGTGAATCTTGTGATGTCGAAGGTTTGACCAAAAAAGGACTGACAAGTGTCACTACAAGCCATGATGTGATGTAACATGCAGGTACATGGTGTGGCTATAAACACGAAATAAAAGTATAAAAGAGATCCTCGACGATTGCTTGGGGAATACTTTTGGTGAACTTTCTTTTTTATGCCTGGACGATTGTCCCTATAATGAAAGATTTCTGTATGTTTATTTATGCCCCGCTGCCCTGCCCAAACTCTGTGAATGTGCTGAGGATGTTGTCTATTGATCTAGTGATTGATGGAAAGAAAACAGTATCATCAACGTAGACTAACAGCTTCTGTTCTTCTTTTCGTAGTATGTGTGTGCCTGCTATGGAGTTGTCTTGTCTAATACTTTCTAAGAGTGACTCTATAGTCAGTGCGTAAAGTAAGGGGGATAGAGAGCACCCTTGTCTGACTGATCTTGTTAACCTGAAAGCCTCTGTAAGAGTATGGTTCACTAGGGTCCTGCTCTCAGGTCTAGCATAAAGAATGTGGATCCACTGTCTGAAATGTTCTCCTATGTTACAATTGAGCAAAGTCTTGTGGAGGTATGAATGTGCTACTCTGTCAAAGGCTTTTTCTTGGTCAAGAGATAAGATTGAGGATTTACTGTCTTTCTCGTGTGTGTAAGTGATAATGTCTCGTATAAAGTGTGTGTGCTGGTGAATGTTTCTGCCCTGAACACTACATTGTTGATCTGTATGGATGAGAGACGTCATGAAAGGTTTGAGTTTATTTGTCAATGCCTTTGTTAGTATCTTGTAGTCTGTGTTGAGAAGTGAAACGGGTCTATAGTTTTTTAGAAGTGTCTTGTCTGTGTTGCCCTTGGGGATGGTTACACCATGATACAAGTCCTGTACTCTTTCCAGACATTGCCAATTTTTTTTCTCTGAAGCATTTAACGTCATTCACATGAATTCTCTCAAATGTGCAGCAATGCTGAATGCTTGTTTTTCTTTCAACAGTTTTATTTAAAAAAAAAAAAACATTTTCATGCAGGCGGTAAGAAAGAACTTTCTTTCGTTCATTCTCTCTGTTTGTTCTATCTCCTACCAAGCCTTCAGGGACTAATTGTGAGACGACTGCTGCCCACAGGAGGGTCCACGGACCACAAGTTATGAGCCTCTGATTTACTGCATCTTTTTTCCCTCTAGACTTCTGTCTTTTTTCATCTACATTTTGTATTCATAGACAAATTCAGTAAAGAAGTAAATGATTGATATTATGAGAATTTAGACAAAAGGAGAAGATATAAATAACCGTTAGTTTTTATTGATAATTTTCTCAAATTCTTTTATTTTTCAGATATAAAGAAATCAAGTTGCTACATATTATTATTGATACATTTAGTTGGCCGTGCTAAAAGGCGTCTCTAATGATTATACGTAGACAGTTAAATCAAAGGTTGATTCTCCTTGTTTTCCTCCAGTGCCCCAATTGGCGTTACTTTAATAACTCAGACTTGATGACCTATGAAAGCTTGAGAAACAAAGAACTCAGACTTGATGACCTATGAAAGCTTGAGAAACAAAGAACTCGGACTTGATGACCTATGAAAGCTTGAGAAACAAAGAACTCAGTGCAATAAATTACAATTAAAAATAAACCATTCACAAGATGGCAACATCAACTGAATCTACAGATCAAACGAATCATTGTGAAAATTGCACTTTGAAATTTGAAAACGAAACATTTTTTGTTGCTCATTTATTGGAAGCTAGCACTTGTTTTTGGCCACTCACTAAAGATTTATGGATCCAGCCGGCTGGTTTTAAACAATCATGCAACATTTGTAAGCTCACATTAGACAGCGCTGTTGCGCTGAAGAGGCACTGTTTTGAAGCTGCGGCCTGTAAACTACATTATGTGAAACAGTACTGTTCATTGAGGTTTGTAGGGTCCAGTACTGACGATACTGTATCATCAGCAAGCATTTCCAGGACAAACTCATTGTCGCAGCAAGTTCTATACGACGCTCCTTCAACGTCATCCATGCTGATGGAACATGATACAGGCACGAGTACTTCATCTGCTACTGATAATGGAAAAGGAACATCTAAACAATTTAAATGCGAATTTTGTGAAAAGAGTTTCAAAGAAATTAGGTCTCTCAGAGGTCACATTACCGTAAAACATGAAGAAAATGGTGGACAAAGCAATCCCCAAAATTCAAGCAAATCACCCAAAAGATA
Organism: Megaustenia siamemsis; assembly: GCA_032433765.1. Lineage (NCBI taxonomy): Eukaryota > Metazoa > Mollusca > Gastropoda > Stylommatophora > Ariophantidae > Megaustenia > Megaustenia siamemsis. The sequence goes on from JAVIAB010000073.1 coordinate 94,202,680, forward strand.
TACTTGCAAACTTTGTAAGAAATCTGTAAGCACGCAAGATGATTTGATATCACATGTTCTGACGAGGTCTGCCTGTTTAAAATTGTATGAACATGATAAAAGCCCATCCATAGTGTCATACTGTTTTAAATGTAAAAGGAATTTTAAAAGTAAGAAAGAAACCGAGCAGCATAAATGTGTGGGCGTTGTTTTACAAACATTTCAATGCGCAATTTGTCCAGAGAATCGCTCCACTCTCAAATCTCTGAGAACTCATGAAAATAAAGCTCACAAAGTGTGACAAAGTCATCTAAAACATGGTAGTGGGAAAATAGCTGCCAATGATTCTCACGTTATTTGTGACAAAAACTTTAGGTTTGCAAAATAACTTATTTGTCAGTTCGGGTTTAACATTTACAATAAATAAATAAGCTTTAAATTCTAAACATTTTATATTTAGCAGCTTTGACTATTGTTCGTCAATGAGGATAAAGTATGAAGAGAAAGACTTACTTAACTTGTTTTTGGCTTTAAAAATGTATTATTATCAGCACATTAATCACTGAATAGCTTTATGAGACCATAACAATGTAAAAGGTATTCGATATATGCAAATATGTTGTCTGTTACTACTCACCTTGAAATAAAATTGAGGACTGTTTGCTGTCAAAATTTGTATAATATAATTGTACACAATTGTTGATACTTCAAAACCACATGTCCTTATTTTATATACAATTTCTAATGGTTAAAATCGACTTTTTTGTAATCTGGGGAGAATTATCATCAAATACCGGGCCAGTTGGCGTAGGTGATCATGTCTCTCCACAACTTTCGATCACGACAGTTATTTATCATTTCTGTTGTTGACCTTCTGCCAACCCATTCTCTTAAGCTGTTTGGTATCTTTTCTCTTTGCTTCCCTCTTTCTCTTCGTCCCTCAATTTTTACCACTTGTTACAATATATTCTAGCTGTTCTCTTCTCATTACACGGCCAAAAAATGATGATTGTTTCTTCCTAATATTAGAAATTAGCTCTCTTTTTGTTTTGGCCTCTTTTAGAAGAGAATTATAGCAGTCATGTAATTAAACCATTACACAATGTTAATTTAATCTTTTCAAAACATTTATGATCATATTATAAATATTATTTTCTTTCTTTGAAGTTATAACAGAATTCCTTTAACAGGACTGTAACGTATGCTTATTGTATGTTAACGCGGGATCAGTTTTCATTATTTTATTGATCCCCATTAACATTTAGGCTAATAGAAATAAGATATTCAACATGAATATAAAAGTGATGTTTCAACTTTCTGATAGTGAAAGCAGCTTTACAATGTTATGTGTTTTTTGTTTCAAATTATAAAGTGTGTATTTTTTCATCATTTTATAATGAACTGCACTTATATGCAGTTTTAGGCACTTATATACAGTATGAGGAACTTATATGCAGTGTGAGGCATTTATATGCAGTGTAAGGCACTTATATGCAGTGTGAGGTATTTATATGCAGTGTGAGGCACTTATATGCAGTGTGAGGCACTTATATGCAGTGTGAGGAACTTATATGCAGTTTGAGGCATTTACATGCAGTGTGAGGCATTCATATGCAATGTGAGGCAATTATATGCAGTGTAAGGCACTTATATGCAGTGTGAGGCACTTACATGCAGTGTGAGGCATTTATATATAGTGTGAAGCACTTATATGCAGTTTTAGACACTTATATGCAGTGTGAGACACTTATATACAGTGTGAGGCATTTATATGCAGTGGGAGGCACTTATATGCAGTGTGAAGCACATATATGCAGTTTTAGACACTTATGTGCAGTGTGAGGCACTTATATACAGTGTGAGGCATTTATATGCAGTGGGAGGCACTTATATGCAGTGTGAGGCACTTATATGCAGAGTTTTGCACTTATATATGCAGTTTGAGGCACTTATATGCAGTGTGAGGCACTTATTTGCAGTGTGATGCACTTATATGCAGTGTGATGCACTTATATGCAGTGTGAGACACTTATATGCAGTGTGAGGCATTTATATGCAGTGTGGGGCTCTTATATGCAGTTTGAGTCACACATATATGTGAAGTGTGTTAAGCACTTATATGCAGTGTGAGGCATTTATATGTAGTGTGAAGCACTTATATGCAGTGTGAGGCATTTATATGCAGTGTCAGGCATTTATATGCAGTGTGAGGCATTTATATGCAGTGTGAGGCACTTTTATGCAGTGTGAGGCACTTATATGCAGTGTGAGGCATTTATATGCAGTGTGAGGCATTTATATGCAGTGTGAGGCATTTATATGCAGTGTGAGGCATTTATATGCAGTATGAGGCACTTATATGCAGTGTGAGGCATTTATATGCAGTGTGAGGCACTTTTATGCAGTGTGAGGCACTTATATGCAGTGTGAGGCATTTATATGCAGTGTGAGGCACTTATATGCAGTGTGAGGCACTTATATGCAGTGTGAGGCACTTATATGCAGTGTGAGGCACGTATATGCAGTGTGAGGCATTTATATGCAGTGTGAGGCATTTATATGCAGTGTGAGGCATTTATATGCAGTGTGAGGCACTTATATGCAGTGTGAGGCATTTATATGCAGTATGTGGCACTTATATGCAGTGTGAGGCATTTATATGCAGTGTGAGGCACTTTTATGCAGTATGAGGCACTTATATGCAGTGTGAGGCATTTATATTCAGTGTGAGGCACTTATATGCAGTGTGAGGCATTTATATGCAGTGTGGGGCACTTTTAAGCAGTTTGATGAACTTATAATTGTTATATATTGGAAAATGTGTATTTTCAACAAATATATCTCTAAACTAAAAAAAAGAAAATGTTTGTTCCGTTTCTACAAATCTTTTTTAGATGAACATTAGCACCAAGGTCTCGAGAATCAAGTGATGAATTTCATAGGCAGTAAAAGCATGAAAGTCTAATGGCGAGATGAAAACAATAGTAGCCATGTTTAATGAGAAATAACGGTCCTGGGATGAAAACTGTGGGCAACAAAAATAATTCCTGGTAGAGCTTGTGTTTAATAGTGTTGTGATTGTTTACAGTTTGGATACAGACAGTTAACTCTTACACCATTTGCTGATGTTGTGGGCTGCTTTGATATTCTTGATTTCCCAGTTGTGCTGGAAAAGTTGGAGCTTGTCTATACTATCCTAGAATGCAGCACTAGATCTTATGTCTTCTATATCACCACCACTAGGATCGTGGTAGTTACTTGCTCCGCTTCGTTAGGCTGTTTGTCTATTCTAGTCGAGAATGCAGCAACTAGATCTTCTGTCTTCTATATCACCACCACTAGGGTCGTGGTAGTTACTTGCTCCGCTTCGTTAGGCTGTTTGTCTATTCTAGTCGAGAATGCAGCAACTAGATCTTCTGTCTTCTATATCACCACCACTAGGATCGTGGTAGTTCTCACAGCTCCTCGTTAGGCTGTTTGTCGTGACGCAAAATGTTTCTGGGGAGTCACTGAAGTGAGGACTTGGTTAGTTTTGGGTTGCTGTCTCACACTTCCCTTGGTAGATGATGTAAAAGTTGTTCAGAGACAGCTGATTACTCAATTTGGTAACTTTCAACATAAACGCTATTTCATACGCTGATGGTCATCGTGGCTGATACGTGGAGGAGCTCGCATCATGAATGACAGAAATAATCTTCAGATAGAGTAGAACTAATATGAGAGAACTTTCAATATGTCACATATGTAAGAGTGAACAACTAATGCGCCTGCCCAGTGGTTTTATCAAAAACAACATATTCACTAATGTGGGAACTAATAATTTACAATGATTATTGCTTGATTTATGAAATGTATGTATGCCAATCATATTTAATGTTTTTATATAACTGTTTACAGTTATTACAGAGACCAATTTCTGAGCACTTTTCTAGATTTAATATATTGTTAAATACAAAAATTAGCTGTTATTTCTTCTTTAATTCATCAGTGTGAGAGTTTTATGAAGACCACTACGTTCTGTAATCACGATATATTTGACCGTTAATTAACCAGTACATTATTTAATAAAAATTTACGTATGACATATAACTAGTACATTAAGTAATCATTCTGTGTATGGCAGTTAAAAAAAAAAATTTCTTTTGTCATTATGGTGCGACAATTTATAAACAATTTATAATAAAATCACTCAGTGTATGACAAAAACCAGATATATTATTTAATCTTTCTATGTAAGACAATATTAAAAAGTCAGTGAATTAATGTAATTACTCTGTATAAGATAGTTAATAAGATAAATGGTGACTAACTTTTATACTTAGCTACATTTCTCTAAATGGAGAGTTTTCATGTAATTCCATTTATTTGTTTTTTAATTCAGACTTCTTTTATCTGTCCATTCTTGTTTCTTTACTCATCTCTCACTCTTCAGTTCTCTCGTCTTAACTCTAAAGCTTTCTTTTTACTTTCCTTTCTCCTTCCTTGTCCATCTCCCTCCCTCCTCCCTACCTTTCTTCCATTCCCCTTACTGTTACTGTCTGTTACTTTCTTGAACATTCAAAAGATACAGCAGCCTAATAAAAGTAATCTTGGAAGGGAAAATACAAGGACAAAGAAACAGACAAGACTAACATGGACGAGTAACATCACAAGATGGACAAGTCAGTTTATGACAACCTACACTATCAAAGCAAGAGACAGAGCGGAATAGCGCTTAATGGTAGTCAATATTCAATGCGAAGACGCCACTCAATGATGATGTTACTTTCCGCAGACTCCTCTTGCATTGTCTCAGCGTAACTGCTGGTTTGGAATCCTATCCCTTCTTTTTATACAATCTTTATTCAACATTTCTTCATATTTTTCTGCAATTCATGCTAAATGTGTCTACCCAGAATTGCACAACCAAATCCTATTGACCGTAAAATTCAATGCGATAACAGCAACCTGGAAGTTGTCAGCGACTCACAGGTGATGGCTTGCACCAGGATCGATGAACCAAAACCCGCCGGACCATGCTCCACATCTTCATGGTGCCTCCAGTAACAGATTAACCTGTCAAATCTGGCCAGGCGAGAAGGGATCGAAGCGGGAAGACAACCCAGTATTCAAAAGTGCTGTGCTGAAATCGGATGTGGTGCCTCGAAAGGTGCACAGTTTTACAGCAAACCACAACACGATACAGACACGTCCATTTACTGTCCTTTATGGACGAATGACGAAGAGGTGTATTCATTTAGTCATTGGACGAACGCAAGCAAACAAGCAAAGTCTATGCAAAGTTGGTATATCATTTTTAATAATTAATTGTAATATAATAATTAATTCTAAAAAACACAAACACATGTTATGCATAAGGTTATTGAGTTATTTGCGGGCCATCATCATTGCACTCCGAACATGTTCATAGGTGCTCAGATCCCCTCTTCAGCAAGTCTCGCAGTGTCCAGCGACTGACGACTCCAGCTCTGTGTTGGCCACTAAGTTTCTTGTTTCTGGCTGTGCCCATCTTAACTCCCATCTCTTTCATCCGAAGGAGTGACATGGACTCATTTTTGTTGAAATCCTGTGTCCTTCCCACATCTCGGAGGGCGTTGAAGATGTCCGCCCGATCCACTTGTTGACTGTCCTCAACGATAGTGCAGCTAGCCAACCTGTCCGCTCTTTCATTTCTCCGTATTGCAGCATGACCTGTGACGTAAACAAAAGTGACCCCACGTAGTTTTGACTTCTGCAATGACTCTACCCATTGCATGTGTACAGAGCCCGCCTCCACTTTTTTTTTAATCACACTCATCGAATCACTCAGTATACAGGCATGGGTGTAGTCTTGTGACTCTAACCAGATGAATGCCCTTGTCACTGTCATTACCCCCATCGTCATGCTACTCGTGGTCATAACGTACGCACCACTGTCTCCTCTGACTATTCTGCCTGCCAAGCATGCTGTAAATCATAAAGTCAACAACAGAAATGATAAATAACTGTTCAGATCGAAAGTTGTGGAGAGACATGATCACCTACGCCAGCAGGTATGGTACTTGATGATGATGACATTATATATACTTCTAATAATTACCTTGTGTGTCTCATATAAAGCAATTAGAGTAATGTTTATAAAATATTTCCGATAACATTGTTAAAACACATGACACTGAATTATTTTTTAAAATTTAAATTCTTTATCGATTATAAACTAGTCATGACCAACAAGTTACATTATGCATTATCTATGCATGACTTAAATAGATGTTCTAAATTAACTCGCGCACTGTCGCCCCTGGTATTCATCACAGTAGACTAACTATGCTAAACTGCTAACACCAACGATTATAATAACAGCAGTAAGCAGCTTTTTGTAGATGCTCAATCGAAAATAGCAACAACAGTAAAAGAACTAAAGCAATACTTAAATGATTTGAACAAAGTATGAAATAATTACAAAATGACAATGAGTATAGTCAAAACAAAATTCATTATCGTTGCAAAAAAAAATTAGAAGCACAAATCTTCACCGAGGACAAAAAAAGAAAAAGAAAAAAAACCAGCGATAAAGATTAAATAAGTGTGGGGAACAGGCAACAAATTGCAGTGCTGCGGTAAAGCTGGTAGCAAGGAGCCAGTAGTGGGGTGTGATATACATTCCAAGGTATGGTGACAACTTTACAAAAGAGGAACACAGCAAAGTACTGACGTTTCGGCCTAATTATTTAATCTAACTATTTTATCTAGATATCTAGAATTTGTAATAGTTTGACCATTACTTCTATTTTCTTACTATTCAGACTGAGATCTTTTTTGTTGCTCTCTTTTATTAGTATGTCTTGTAGTTCATTCTCTGTCTCTGCTATTAAGACTGTGTCATCCGCACAGTCACACATAGAGAATCACATAAAGTTGCTGGGAGTAATATCACAGATTGTTTGGGAAGTTGTGAAGTGCTTTATTTATGAAAAGTGATCTAAATTCTATAGCTACAAATATAGGTACGCTTTGTCTCAATCTGTTTAGAACCAAGTAAATTGGAGAATCATGTGGAAATGTCTCATGAAGATATAAAGGATAAACCATTGAAATATTTTCGCACGTTGCGAGATAATTTTGAAGTTAGACCTACGATGGCAAAAAGTTTATCTACAAATTGAAATGAAGGTTTAATCACTTATGACGAAATATCCATACTGATAGTCAATGACGTAAAACCACACACAATATGTGAATCCTTTATTTTGCCAGCTGTATCTATTGCTTTTACAGGGGTCTTAAACAAGGATGCATATAAAATACTTGAATCTATTTTTTTAGCAGTTCTTCTTGTCCAAGCGGGCTGACAAAATGTCAAAAGATGTTGGAAATCAACTACTTTCTCAGTTAAAACTAAAAAAAATGCTATGCAAATTAATGAGTCAGGTTTACCGGATAACAGGAAAAATTGAAAAAAAATTAAAAAATGGTATGTTAGAAGCTTTACGTGATTAATAGACGACACAGATTCGAACGACGTTTCGGCCAATAGGCCTTCAGCAGGAACAAACAAACAACATACACACACAGATATGTGAATAAATAAAACTAATCCTACATAGCTAACTAGTAATGAAACATCAAAAACAAAATAATCGAAATATGTTGACTTCCCTGTGTGTCGTTTCCACGACACACAGGGAAGTCAACATATTTCGATTATTTTGTTTTTGATGTTTCATTACTAGTTAGCTATGTAGGATTAGTTTTATTTATTCACATATCTGTGTGTGTATGTTGTTTGTTTGTTCCTGCTGAAGGCCTATTGGCCGAAACGTCGTTCGAATCTGTGTCGTCTATTAATCACGTAAAGCTTCTAACATACCATTTTTTAATTTTTTTTCAATTTTTCCTCGAATTCAGCTTTACTGCAGCTTCGCATTTTTATGCATTCATTTGCATTTCTTTGCCTTAACCTTTTACCGGATAACACTATTATTATAATATTGATGGCTTATATACCTGGATCCTAAAGAGACACAAAAAAGAAAACACTTATAAGAGAAGAAAAGTTGGCAGGCATAGACTCATTACATAAGATCGAACATCTCACCCAGAATAGAGATGGGTTGCGAAAAAACACTACAAGACCTGTATGTTGCGACTAACGGCGCGGGAAGCATCAAGAATGTGGACAACAGCAAATTTAAAGAATAAATGTTGCTTGCTTGACAGCTGAAAACATATGCTAAAGGTGAAATCATTTTAGAATAATTGAAGAGGTAGTTTAATGAAAATGCTGTCACTGTCGAGACTATTCTGGCCTAGGCTATCGACGGCGCTGCTTCTATGACTGGTCGATACAGAGAATTAATAAATACTTGAAAGTGTTGTTGCCCGATGTATTCTGTATTCACTGTGTAGTCCACCTCAACAACAAGCATTCATGAACACTAGCAGGGCGCTTGCAGGAGTCTCTACATGTTGTAATAACAGCAGTACATTATTTACAATCAAATGCACTTCAATGTCGTTTTTTTTTCAACATCTTTGACAATGATGGACAATTCACATAATTCAAAATGCGAACGGAAGTCTGTCGATTGTTTGCGTCTTTTTATTATTTTGTGGGACTGAGTTGTGACATTTTCCAGAGAAAGAAATGGAAGAAAAGATGACCTCCACTAAATGTGATATATTTTACCTGTGTGGTGTGTTTGAAAATCTTAGTTTATCAAACAATTAAAGGACATGAAATGTGATCTTTTTTTCAAGTAAGAAAATTATTAGTCTCGTGGAAATGTCGAGCTGTAAGCCACCATTATTGCATGCCGAGAATTCGCCGTTTTCCTATTTGGCAGCAGCCAGTGGTGAATTGAAAGATGATGAAATATTTGTGTGTGTCGATCATTTGAAGCAGCTTTATGTTATGGAAGCTAGTTTCTGTGATCTTTTGGACATGGATATTCCAACCTGCGAAGTTGATCCATTTTTTTGTGAATGCTGCTAACATTGATGTTCCTTTACAAGAAGCGCTCAGAGAGCTACATGATGACACGCAATCCCATGTAAATTTCAATGAAGAAAAATACACAATTTCTGAGTAGAGTACAAAGTCTCAATTGTTTCCACATCTTTAGGCTAAAACTGTATTATTTGCCATAAGCCTTCCTTCTTATTTGATGCAATCAGACTTCAGACAAGCAAGTTATTTACTCGGCCAAACACGAAATCGCCTTCCTGTAATGGAGAGAAGTGATCATCGATTATCCCTCACAGCAATCAAAGCTGATATAGAAAAGCTTGTTCCTGGTCACAATATACTTGGTCACATTGACGGAGAAATATTTTAAACATACATTTCTATGTAACTGTGTTTTGTATATATATTTATTAGTGGCCGCCGTCAGTCATAGTTGACTTTTGCAGCGCCCCTAGTGTAATTTTGCAGCGCCCCCAGATATGTTATTTTCAATTTTCTTCTGTTTCATATATATATATAAATCCATTTGCAAGTAAAACATTTAAATAGTTTTCTTTTTTCAAGAAAGAACGGGGGAACGGGATAAAAGGGGGGGGGGGGAGAGAAAACAAGGTCGGAAGAGGAACACAGTAGAAAAAATATACTGCTCTAGAATATGAAAGACGTAAACATTTCGAGAGGACTGTAAGCTTCAGCTCAATTTTTTTTATTTATTTTTTTTTTTTACGTTCACCAGCTTTCCTCTCTGGCAAAGTTCCTAGAAACTAGTCAATGCATTTGTTGCGTGTTACTCGTCTTCGGAGGTGCTCATATTTTTTCCCGACGATGAATGTTTTGACGTTTCAAACCGGACCTCGCTGCTGAGACAAAAAGGTGGTTGCCGCAGAGAGAAACCACAAATAAAAATCCCAACTGATGCAGCTGGGATTTGAACTCTCTGTCTTTATAATGGCGTCTTGCCTCGAGACCAACCCCAGCTCAGTTTTAACTCATTTAAAACCAGCGCTCGTCACAGATCAGTTCTCTAAACGGAGAAAAATCTTCGCACAAACACAAATATAAGACTCGTTAATCTTGGGCAAAATCAGTCCAGACATTAGTGATGAACAGTGTGGTTTTGTTAGAGGTAAAAGAACGAGCAATGTCATTTACATCATAAGATCTTTAGTAGAAAGAGCCATAGAGGTGAAAACAGATCTATACCTATGTTTAATAAATTATACCAAAGCATATGACAAAGCAAAGCACTAAGAAATAATTAAAATTTTAGAAAGCATAAACGTAGACAGCAAAGACATAGGAATAATAAAGAACACGTACTGGCAACAAACAGCATCCATAAGAACTGGAAATCAGTTGGGAATGTTTCAACAAATAAAACAGTGTGTTAGCTAAGGTTGTGTGCTGTCACCAGATTTGTTTAATATGTGTAGTGAGATTATTTTAAGATCCATAAGGGGCATGTCTGATATAACAATCGGAGGTCATAATATAAAGAATCTAAGGTATTTTGACAATACAGTCTTAATCGCTAAGAGTGAAAATGAGTTACAAGAAATGTTGGACATTATAGTGAAGGAAAGCAAAAATAAAGGACTCAGCCAAAATAGCAAAAAGACAGAAGTAATGGTACCAACAAAGAAAAAGATACCACCGCAATGCACAATAAAGACAAGTGGAACAATATTAAAACGGGTAAATGAATTTAAATATCTGGGAACATTTTTAACCTCTGCTGGTAGATGTACAACAGAGGTGAGATGCAGACTGGCTCAAACAAAAGCAGCTTTCCAAAGATGAGGAAGATACTGTGCAATCCATTTCTGACAATAGAAACAAGAAAAAGAGTTCTTAAATGTTATGTAGAGCCAGTCTTAACATATGGATGTGAATCATGGACAATAGGATAGCAGACAATAAAAGCACAGGAGGTTGTAGAAATGTGGTTTTACAGAAGAATTTTGAGAATACCATGGACAGCTAAAAAGAGTAATGAAAACGTTCTGAAAGAGGCCAAAGCAAAAAGAGAGCTATAATCCAATATTAGGAAGAAACAATCATTATTTTTTGGCCATGTAATGAGAAGAGTTTAGCTGGAATATATTGTTACAAGTGGGAAAATTTGCGGGACAAAGAGATAGAGGGAAGCAAATAGGAAAAATACCAGACAGCTTAAGAGAATGACTTAGCAGAAGGTCAACAACAGAAATGATAAATAACTGTCGAGATCGAAAGTTGTGGAGAGACATGATCACCTACGCCAGCAGACTTGGTACTTGATGACGATGAGTCTTGTGCAACTACTTACTGTCCCAAGAGAGATAACTCTAACAATCGCAACTACTTCTATGAATATTGTCAATGAATCCAATGGCTAAGAGAGACGATCTAACTATATTACGTAGGAGACATACACTGGGCTACATGTTGCAAAACAAATAGTGCAACGCAACTTTTTGTATGATTATGAATACAACGTTAATTGAAGACAATAACAGCAACAAAAAAATAAATATATGTAACCAATGGAAACTTCCGTGAGGACGAACAAATAAATGACACCAAGGTAATGGTATTTTTGCAGTCCTCGGAAACATTCACAAACAAGCCAGTCACACCGGCACAGCCTGGCGAGTGTTTGCGATACATTCTTCCACCGCTGCCTTGTGATTCTCTTTAGCTCAATGATTGTTGAAGAAAATCTGATCTTTTAACAGTATTATTGATCGAGTTGCATGGGTTGCAATTGATTAAAATATTCTTTGCCAAATAATATATCCAATATATTGTTAACTCTTTCAGGACTATTACCCTACACGTCGGTTCGATAAAAAGTGTTTATTTCTAACTACTCACAGAAAGAAAACACAAAAAGGGAACTCATAAAAAACATCAGAAAGAAACAATCAACATTTTTCGGGCACATCATGTGAAGAGGAAAGTTGGGATTCTTGATTACAACTGACAAAATAAAAGGAAAGAGAAATCGCGGACGACAAAGAGAGAAAATACTGAATAGCTCGGTGTCGTGGCATGGAAAACAGTCAACAACAGAACTTATACGATGCACCGTAGATAGAAGATTGTGGAAGGACATGATCGCCTACGTTAACCGGTATGGCACAAGATGATGATGAATCGCAGAAATTTGACTCTGACCAGTATAGCTGAATATTTGTTTCGTTTTCACTTATTTTTAGTTTTAATTTCAACCAATACTTGATTTCCGGATATAGGAGAGTTCTCATATAGTGCAGAACAAGCTAGATCTATGTTCGAAACTCGAGAGAAAGAAAAAATAATTGATTATCAATATTTTTCATGTAAAAATTATTGAAAGGCCACTTCAACATCTTACATGAACTAACTGAGAATGCGAATTTTTGATTTGCGAGTGTCTTTACCTTTTTAAGATACGTTGGATTTTTTAAAACTTCAAGAGACACTATTCTCTTCTGTCTCTCTCTATCTCTCCTACCTATATATTTATCCCCCATCTCTATATCTCCCAATCTATATCTCTCCCTGTCTCTATCACTCTCTATCTCTATCTCCATCTCTCCCTATATCAATCTCTCCCTATATCTATCTCTCCTATATCGATCTCTCCCTATATCTATCTCTCCCTATATCTAGCTGCTGACCGGCTTAGTCGTTGGACCAGGTTTGACTCAGACACCACTAAACTGTTACAAATTATCTTTAACAAAACTCTCAAATGTAGTCCACAGTCAGGTTTTTCAGGCAACAAAGACTTTTATACTTTGTTGACAATACACCGATGATAGTTTCACTTGAAAAGTGGCATTTCTGCTGTAGTCCTAGAAATTCATTGGTCGATAAAAACCCTTGTTCCTTCCATTATGGCACACCAATAGTTTTTAATGTCTGAAAATAGTATGGCATACCGAGAGTTTGTAATGCCTGAAAATGGTATGGCATACAAGTAGTTTTCATGCCTGAAAATGATGTGGCATACCAGTAGTTTCTTTATGCCTGAAAATGATGTCTAACAAAATATTATCATATCTATCAGATGAAATATAAGCTGTTTTGTAAACCTGTTATAATGAGTTTAAATGTTTACAAACTACGTAGTGACTTTAGAAAGATGTCAAGACCAGAAGTATACATTAGCACAAGACAATGCTACATTAGAACTATATATCAAAGAAAAGAAATAAACGCCTCTATTTATATAAGCATTTTATTTGCAACAGAAACAGAATATTCCAAATATTGTTCTAACACTGATTGTCTATTCACGCAGATGCTTTGGCAAATTAATAATCTTAATTTATTATATTATAACAAAACAATTATAACAAGAAAATAACACACATATATTTGCCAGCACGAACATATTATAACAAAACAATTATAACAAGAAAATAACACACATATTTGTGCCAGCTCGGATATATTATAACAAAAAACTTATTAACAAGGAAATAACACACATATTTGTGCCAGCTCGGATATATTATAGCAAAAAAAATTATAACACGAAAATAACACACATATTTGTGCCAGCTCGGATATAATATAACAAAATAATTATAACACGAAAATAACACACATATTTGTGCCAGCTCGGATATATTATAACAAAAAAATTATAACACGAAAATAACACACATATCTCCAAAGACTGTCACACTATGTGTCATCTGTCTCTTATGATGTGACATCATACCATGAGGATGATCCGAGAGAGACAGGATTATTTATCTCATAGAGCTGGGACTAACCATCTCACAAAAGCTGGAGTATTTACAACTTTATTTCCCACATTAAACCTACAGTCTACGAGCACCAACATCTAGTTTTAAACAAAAGTAGTAAAGAACCCCGTCACGCCAAATGGTGTATAGGGACTATAGGGTGTATGGTTAGTTACCATCATTTTTACAGACCTTCGGCTCATGGTTCATGGGGTAATGTGGTTGGTATTACGCCCGTGACGCTTTACTTTACCAGAAAAAAATCCGGAACCCACTTAAGGCTGGGTGAACCTGGCAGCCGTCAGTCAGGATCGAACCCGGCCTCTTGTCCTTTGCAGTCCAGTTCACTAACCACTCAGCTGCATCTAGGTCGTGTGGTAAATCGAGAAATAAATTGAAGATTGTACAGTTTTGTTTAGTGAAATGGATGTTTTATGCATTAAAGTGCGAAGAAATGTAAATTGTAATGAATATTTAATGTGGTCTTCTTCTTCTTTCCTTCCTCATTTGCCTTTCAGGTCGACGGGAGATATAATTTGTGGTCTGTTGCTCTTCGGTTCGCTTCTACTGTTAAATGTATAGTTAGATCGTAAAAAAAGAAAATACTCAAAACCCACAAGTGGATATAAAAATTGAAGGAATAGACCTGGAGACAGTTCAGAACTACAACTACCTTGGACATACTATAACCAGTGATGGAAAATGTACAACTGAAATAAACAAAAGAATAGGAATGGCAAAAAGTAATTTTAATGTCATGAAGAACATACTAAGATCAAAACAAATAACACCAGGGCTAAAACTAAGAATAGCAAAATGTTACATCTTCTCAATATTCCTATATGGTGCAGAAACATGGACATTAGACAAGAAAACAGAACAGAGAATTGAAGCCTTTGAAATGTGGATATATAGAAGAATAGGTAGAATTGGATGGAAGGAAAAGAAAACAAACGCTGAAGTCTTAAAACAACTGAAAATGAAAAGAGAACTACTAAACACAATTCAAACAAGACAAATGCGATTTTTGGGCCATGTTAAAAGACACAACAGCCTACTAAAAGTAATCCTGGAGGGGAAAATACAAGGTAGAAGAGGCAGAGGCAGACCAAAACTAACATGGACAAGTAACATCAAAAGATGGACAAATCAGCTTATGACACCCTGCACCATCAAAGCAAGAGACAGAGCAGAATGGCGCTCCATGGTAGCCAACCTTTGCTGCGGAGATGGAACTCGATGATGATGATGAGAGCGTAATAGATCGCATGTGAGACCTTAGCGATCAACGGTAGCCTAGTTGGGAAAACCACCCGACTAGACTAGCGACGTTCGGACAACCCGTGTTCGATTCCCGCTGGAAGCAGTGTGAATTGTACTCGTGGTTGGAAAAAAAAAATACCCCCACGGTCGACCCAGCCGTTGGCAGAAATGGGTACCAGGGTATTATCCTGGGAAGGTGAGGAATGTCGCTTCGCATCTGAGTTTCGATGCTTGAGGCTACACTATACAGAAATATCCGAACATTTCTGGATAGGCGGCCGAGCACATATGGGTGTAAACTCGCGTGCTAAGACGCCGGTTCAAGTCTCGTACTTTACCTTTACCTTTACACGTGATAAACATCAGCCGGGCTAAACCCCCAACGTGTGTTTTGAAGTTAAGTCCTTAACTTACGACTGACTGAGCAGGTCAGTAAGAGATGAATGTTTTATGCTCAGAGAAATCACATTAATGTGATGATTTAATAAAATGCTTCTTTCTTTCCTTCCTGCTCTTGCACCAATCCGGGTGTCGAGGGAGATACAAAGTGCTTTTTCTCACCCTTCTCGCGGCTTCAACTATTGCCAAATGATGTTGCTGTAGCGGTTCTTTGATGTTGTCTGCCCATCATGCTCTGGGAGTACCTCTTGATCCTCCCCCTTCTTTTTCAATATATGCTTTGTAAGGTAAGGAATCTCATGGTATTATTTCCAGTTGATTTTTTGTTTCTGTATCTAGTCTAGGATTGGTTCAATGCCCACTCTTTCTCTTATGACCCGACCTCGTTTCTAATGCTAACAATAAAAATTAATTTCAAAATATATTTAACAGTACACATTTCCATATACAGATATAATAATCCTATATATATATATATATATATATATATATATATATATATATATATATATATATATATATATATCATCACTGAGTGCCGTCTCCGCATCGAAGGTTGGCTACCATGGAGCGCCATTCCACTTTGTCTCTTGCTTTGATGGTGCAGATTGCCATAGGCTGACTTGTCCATCTTTTGATGTTACTCGTCCATGTTAATCTTGGTCTGCCTCTGCCTCTTTTACCTTGTATTTTCCTTCTAATATTACTTTTATTAGACTGTTGTGTCTTTTAACATGACCAAAAAATGTCATTTGTCTTGCTCTAATTGTGTTTAGTAGTTCTTTTTTTCATTTTTAGTTGTTATAAAACTTCCTCGTTTGTTTTCTTTTCTTTCCATCCAATTCTACCTATTCTTCTATAAATCCACATTTCAAAGGCTTCAATTTTCTGTTCTGTTTTCTGGTCTAATGTCCATGTTTCTGCACCATACAGGAATATTGAGAAGATTTAACATTTTGCTATTCTTAGTTTTAGCCCTGGTGTTATTTGTTTTGATGTTAGTATATTTTTCATGGCATTGAAATTACTTTTTGCCATTCCTATTCTTTTATTTATTTCAGTTGCACATTTTCCATCACTGGTTATAGTATGTCCCAGGTAGTTGTAGCTCTGGACTGTCTCCAGATGTATTCCTTCAACTTTGATATTTAATTGTAGGTCTTGAGAATTTTCTTTGTTTATGATCATAGTTTTAGTCTTTTTGATATTCATTTCTAGTCCATATTTTTTTGCTTGTCATGTTTATTACATTAAGTAAGAAATTGTTGTAGATCTTTAGGATTTTCTGCTAGTAGTACAGTATCATCAGCATATCTTAGGTTATTGATCATCTTCCCATTAATGTTAAGGCCTGGTATCTCTGAGATGTTTTTAAAGATTTGCTCAGTGTATACATTGAACAAACTTGGTGATAGGATGCATCCCTGTCTTACTCCTCTTTTTATATCAATGGGTGTAGAGTTCTCCTTGTTATATTTTATTATTGCTGTTTGCTTCCAGTACAAATTACATATCAGTCGTATGTCTGTATCATCCAGATTTATATCTTTTAGGCAGTCTATAAGTTGCTCATGGTGTATTCTATCAAATGCTTTGGTGTAGTCTATGAAGCAGGCATATATTGGTTTGTTTACTTCTATGTACTTTTCAATCAATGTCCTGATGCTGAATATGGCTTCTTTTGTCCCACTGTTTTTCCTGAATCCGAATTGCTGCTCATCTAATTCATTATTAATTTTAGTCTGAATCCTTCCTTGTATAACTTTTAGTAAAATTGTGGTTACCTGACTCATTAGGCTTATTGTTCTAAAATCGCTGCATTCAACTGCACCATTCTTTTTAGGCAATGCTATAAAAGTTGATGTTTTTAGTTCATTTGGTATGCATCCTGTACGGTATATGTCATTGCAAATGTCTGTGATCACTTCAGTGCCAAAATCTTCTAGTGCCTGTATCATCTCTGTCTGTATATTGTCAGGTCCTGCTGTTTTTCTCTTGTTCATTGTTTTTATAGCTTTTTCTACTTCAGATTTCAGGATTTAATAGCTGGATGTACATTTTATAAATGGTTTTTTGTCCCTTTCGTCATGAAATAATTCTGTTACGTATTCCTGCCATCTTTCGATTATATCTTTGTTGTCTGTTAGAATTCTTCCCTCTTTGTTTGCAATACATCAGTTTCCTGCAGCTTTATATATATATATATATATATATATATATATATATATATAGAAAGTGCCTCGTCGTGCCAAGTGGCGTGAATATCATAGGGAATATGGTGTTAGTGACCATAATTTTTATAGACCTTCGGCACACGATTTTTGGTGTAATGTCAGTATTAAGCCCGTGCCGCTTTACTTTCCCAGAAAAAAATCAATTACCCATATAAGGCTGAGCGAACCCGGAAGCCGTCGATCAGCATTGAACCCGACCTCTTGCCCATTGTAGTCCAGTTCACTAACCACTGAGTTGTGTGTATGTGTGTTCGTGCATGTGTGATATAATAAATTGTGTATTACTTGTGCCGACATGACACAATTCATACATTTAACCAAGCGTCATCTGATCCCAGTTAGGTAAACCAAAGTCTAACCACGTGTGTACTTCAGTAAAAATCTATTCAAACACATCTACCCAAAAAAAATGTCTTGAATTAACCTATATAGTTTCTGTCATAAATAACGTGAGAATCACTGGCAGCTGTTTTCCCACCACCATGTTTTAGATGACTTTGTCACACTTTGTGAACTCTCTTTTCGTGCTTTCTTAGAGATTTTAGAGTGGAATGTTTCTCTGGACAAACTGCGCATTGAAATGTTTGTACAACGACGCCCACACATTTATGCTGCTCGGTTGCTTTCTTACTATTAACATTCCTTTTACATTTAAAACAGTACGACACTATGGATGGGCTTCTATCACGTTCATACAATTTTAAGCAGTCGGATCTATTCAGAACATGTGCAACAAAATTATCTTGCGCGCTAACAGATTTCTTACAATTTTTACAAATATATTTGAGTGAAGTTTGGTGATTGTTTTGGCAACCATTTCCTTTATGCATTCTGGTAATGTGACCTTTGAGATACCTCTTTTCTTTGAAGCTCTTTTCGCACAATTCACATTTAAATTTTGTTGTTGTTCCTTCTCTAATAACAGATGCAGTACTCGTGCGTGTATCATGTTCCACCAGAATGTTTGACGTTGAAGGAGCGTCGTATGGAACTAGTGACAATGAGCTTGACCTGGAAGTGCTTGCTGATGATACAGTATCGTCAGTACTGGACCCTACAAACCCTCAATGTACGGTATTGTTTCACATAATGTAGTTTGCAGGGCGTTGAATAAAAACAGTGTCTTTTCAGCGCAATATTATTGTCTAAATTGCAGTTACAAATGTTGCATGATTGTTTACAACCAGCCGGCTGGAACCAAAAATCTTTAGTGAGTGGCCAAAAACAAGTGCTAGCTTCCAATAAATGAGCAACAAAAAATGTTTCGTTTTCAAATTTCAAAGTGCAATTTTCACACAAGGGAACTTTTTTTGTAGAGTCATGTGATGGTTCTTCATTGAAGGGAGCATTTCCACCATTATCCTCAATTAATGTTGCCATTTTTTATGTTTTGTTTTTAGTAGTCACGGTTTAGTTGTAATTTACTGTACTGAGTTATTTACTTCTCAAGTTTAGGTCTTCAATTCTAGATTGCTAAAGTCACGAAGCGCCAATTCCGTCATTTCACAAAGAATTAACTTCATTTAACTGTCCACGTGTAAGCACTAGAGACGTCTGCTAGTATGTCCAGTTACATGTATCAATAATAATATGTAGCAACTGTGTAAGCATTAGAGACGTCTGCTAGCATGTCCAGTTACATGTATCAATAATAATATGTAGCAACTGTGTAAGCATTAGAGACGTCTGCTAGTATGTCCAGTTACATGTATCAATAATAATATGTAGCAACTGTGTAAGCACTAGAGACGTCTGCTAGTATGTCCAGTTACATGTATCAATAATAATATGTAGCAACTGTGTAAGCACTAGAGACGTCTGCTAGTATGTCCAGTTACATGTATCAATAATAATATGTAGCAACTGTGTAAGCATTAGAGACGTCTGCTAGTATGTCCAGTTACATGTATCAATAATAATATGTAGCAACTGTGTAAGCACTAGAGACGTCTGCTAGTATGTCCAGTTACATGTATCAATAATAATATGTAGCAACTGTGTAAGCACTAGAGACGTCTGCTAGTATGTCCAGTTACATGTATCAATAATAATATGTAGCAACTGTGTAAGCATTAGAGACGTCTGCTAGCATGTCCAGTTACATGTATCAATAATAATATGTAGCAACTGTGTAAGCACTAGAGACGTCTGCTAGTATGTCCAGTTACATGTATCAATAATAATATGTAGCAACTGTGTAAGCATTAGAGACGTCTGCTAGTATGTCCAGTTACATGTATCAATAATAATATGTAGCAACTGTGTAAGCACTAGAGACGTCTGCTAGTATGTCCAGTTACATGTATCAATAATAATATGTAGCAACTGTGTAAGCATTAGAGACGTCTGCTAGCATGTCCAGTTACATGTATCAATAATAATATGTAGCAACTGTGTAAGCACTAGAGACGTCTGCTAGCATGTCCAGTTACATGTATCAATAATAATATGTAGCAACTGTGACTTGATTTCTGTATATCTGAAGAAAAAAAAAACAATTTGAGAAAATAACAAATTAATACTAATGGTTATCTCTTTTCCTTTTGTCTATCTTTCTCCCAATACACCCATTCACCTGCTTCTTTAATACGCGTGGCTATGAGTGCAAAATTTAGATGAAAACTGCCATTTGACTAGAGAGGAGAACAAGATACAGAAGAGCAGAGGTTCTTAACTTGCGGTCCGCGGACCTCCGGTGAGATGTAGTGTTCTCGCAATTAGTCCGCGAAGGATTGGTAAAATTGTATGATTTGCTGCAGTTATGTTAAAACAGAAATAGAGGATGAAACGAAACAAGGTAAAATAGAAAGAAAAAAACAGGGTACAATATAACCACAATTTCCATCTCTTGCGTAAAAAAAAAATTGTAACATACCTCCTCCATGGAAGTACAAACAAAAGTACACATTTGTGATTAAAGCAATTGTTTGAAAGAAAAACAATCAAAAAGCACTCGATATAACTGCACAGTTTGATAGTATTCAAGTGAATGGCGTTTTGTGCTTGAGAGAAAACATTAGGAATGGCTGGAAAATTGACTGGACATGTTGCATGGACTAAGTGATATCATATTATGAACTTGTCGGTGACTTGGTACCATTGTCCATATATAGGGAAACGCTTGCTGCTAAGATATTGGTAAAACTAAACAATATTAAAAGTATTCATCAAAAATGTCAAATGTTTGAAAAAATTAATTAATTTAAGAAACATCACAAAATGGATACGTCAAATATGAAATAATACACAAATTAGAAAGTGTAAATTAAACCAAAGAAAAAAGTGAACGCCAACATGGTGGACAAAAGAAGAGAACTTTAAAGATATACTTACTGCCTCATTAAAAGATTTCAATTTTGAAACATGAAAAGGATGTGACACAAGAAATAATTGTTCAATAAACAAGAATAACTACATCATTTCGGTGAGGGACCACATTCTGCTAGGCAAACAAAATAGCAGCAACAAGAAAGGCCGGAAATGTGAGCGAAATGGATCTCACGGCTACAACTATAACGGCGTTTCTCAACTTTTCTTTTTACCATGGCCCCATTCGAACCCACCTTTTCGTGAATAAATAACTATTTACTTTAAATATACACACACACAATATATATATATATATATATATATATATATATATATACACACACACAAATATATATATATAAATATACACACACACAAATATATATATATTATCATTGAGTGCCGTCTCCGCATCGAAGGTTAGCTACCATGGAGCGCAATTCCGCTCTGTCACTTGCTTTGCTTTGATGGTGCAGGTTGTCGTAGGCTGACTTGTCCATCTTGTGATGTTACTCGTCCACATTAGTCTTGGTCTGCCTCTGCCTCTTTTACTTTGTATTTTCCCCTCCAAGATTACTTTTAGTAGGCTGCTGTGTATTTTAACAAGCCCCAAAGATCTCATTTGTCTTGTTTGAATTGTGTTTCCTAGTTCTCTTTTCATTTTTAGTTGCTTTACGACTTCATCGTTTGTTTTTTTTTCCATCCAATTCTTCCCATTCTTCTATAAATCCACATTTCAAAGGCTTCCATTTCCTGTTGTTTTCTTGTCTAATGTCCATGTCTCTGCACCATAGATGGATGTTGAGAAGATATAAATTTAGCTACTGTTAGTTTTAGTCCTGGTGTTATTCGTTTTGATGTTAGTATATTTTTCATTGCATTAAAATTATATATATATATATATATATATATATATATATATATATATATAATACGCACAAGTTGTTACATAGCAAAGTATACCTAAAATATGAACACTCGACAGGAAAAGTAGGGAGCAGAACGCAGTCGTGGTCAATGCAGAGATCAACAGTATCATCTGGGATAATCCACGTCACTTCTTCCGATGAAAGAGATGGGAGTTAAGATGGGCACAGCCAGAAAGGAGAAACTTAGTGGGCATATAACAAGACTTATCAACCAACACAGAACTGGAGCCGTTAGTTGCTGGACACTGCGGGACTTGCTGAGGAGGGGATCCGAGCACCAATGGACATGTTCGGAGTGCAATGATGATGACTCGCAAATAACTCAATAACCTAAAATATGAAGGTTGTAAAACAATACATTCATCATCATGTGCCATACTGGATGGCGTAGGTGATCATGTCCCTCCACAATCTTCTATCTACAGTGTATCGTATCATTTCTTTTGTTGACTGTTTTCCATGCCATGACACCAAGATATTCAGTATTTTCTCTCTATGTCGTCCGCGATCTCTCTTTCCTTTTATTTTTCCAGTTGTAACCAAGTATTCCAACTTTCCTCTTCTTATGATGTGCCCGAAAAATGTTGATTGCTTCTTTCTGATGTTTTTAAAGAGCTGCCTTTTTGTGTTGGCCATTTTGAGAACTTCTTCATTGGTCTTTTTAGCTGTCCAGGGAACTTTCAACATTCTTCTGAGAAATCCCATCTCTGTGGTCTCTAATCGTCTTTTCATTTACTATAAATTCAGCTGGCAAAATCAAGAATTACCCTTTTGTTGTGCATGGTTTTCCTTCTTTGGATATCAATTTTGACATTTTGTAATGTGCAATTAAATCTTTGTCGTCTCAATATATTGATTTCTGAACGAACATTAAATTGTTTTTATCACTGGTAGGTCTAGCTTCAAAATGTATAGCCACGACTGAAAATATTCCAGCAGTTTATCCTTTCCATCTTTTTTGGACGTTTTCAAATGCTTGTGGTTACCATTTCATGGTCGCGAACATTGGAAAGTGTAATATCGCAAATTAATCACACGGGTGTCGTGTGGTTTTGTTGTCACTGGATCAGTCCGTAGCAAAGATACTCAACTGAGCATTGTAGGCATTTCTTCTTTCTCGAGGTAGCCATGATGTACTCAGTAAATTATGTAGAGGGGATTGATTTAAAAAAAATAGAAACAGATGGATGCAAATTGTACATGGCGTCATGTGTGTGCAGTAGCAAAATTTAAAAAATCACTTTTTATAAATAAAACAGCGTTAGAACTTCCCAAACAAAGACAACGAATCATTATGCCATTGCAAAACTGACATAATTAATTGTATATTTTCAGTGCTTAATGCTATCAATACATTTTCTATATTTTCTCACAAGCCAAAGGTTATGTCGATCACTATTGATGTTTACGATGCTAAGAAATTAAACATTGCAGCTGCAACAGGGCAGAGAAACGCTCAATTCTTTAATATTGTTTAATATAGCTTCATTGTTTAATATTGTTTAATATAGCTTCATTGTTTAATATTGTTTAATATAGCTTCATTGTTTAATATTGTTTAATATAGCTTCATTGTTTAATATTGTTTAATATAGCTTCATTGTTTAATATTGTTTAATATAGCTTCATTGTTTAATATTGTTTAATATAGCTTCATTGTTTAATATTGTTTAATATAGCTTCATTCTTTAATATTGTTTAATATAGCTTCATTGTTTAATATTGTTTAATATAGCTTCATTGTTTAATATTGTTTAATATTGTTTAATATAGCTTCATTCTTTAATATAGCTTCCTTCTTTAATATAGCTTCATTCTTTAATGTAGCTTCATTCTTTAATATTGTTTAATATAGCTTCATTCTTTAATATTGTTTAATATAGCTTCATTCTTTAATATTGTTTAATATAGCTTCATTCTTTAATATTGTTTAATATAGCTTCATTCTTTAATATAGCTTCATTCTTTAATATTGTTTAATATAGCTTCATTGTTTAATATTGTTTAATATAGCTTCATTGTTTAATATTGTTTAATATAGCTTCATTCTTTAATATAGCTTCATTGTTTAATATTGTTTAATATAGCTTCATTCTTTAATATTGTTTAATATAGCTTCATTCTTTAATATTGTTTAATATAGCTTCATTCTTTAATATTGTTTAATAAAGCTTCATTCTTTAATATAGCTTCATTGTTTAATATTGTTTAATATAGCTTCATTGTTTAATATTGTTTAATATAGCTTCATTGTTTAATATAGCTTCATTGTTTAATATTGTTTAATATAGCTTCATTGTTTAATATTGTTTAATATAGCTTCATTGTTTAATATTGTTTAATATAGCTACATTGGGACCCGCGATAGCTCAGTGGTTAGTGAACTGGACTACCACGACAAGGGGTAGGGTTCGATCCCAACCGACGGCTTCCGGGTTCACCCAGCCTTAAATGGGTACCGGATTTTTTTCTGGGAAAGTAAAGCAGCACGGGCGTAATACTGACCACATTACCCCAAAAATCATGTGCTGAAGGTCTGTAAAATGTATGGTCACTAAAACCATATTTCCCTATACGCCACCTGGCGTGACGGGGTAAAAAAAAAAAAAAAAAAAAAGCTACATTGTTTAATATTGCTGAATATAGCTTCATTGTTTAATATTGTTTAATATAGCTACATTGTTTAATATTGCTGAATATAGCTTCATTGTTTAATATTGTTTAATATAGCTACATTGTTTAATATTGCAGAATATAGCTTCATTGTTTAATATTGTTTAATATAGCTTCATTGTTTAATATTGCTGAATATAGCTTCATTGTTTAATATAGCTACATTGTTTAATATTGCTGAATATAGCTTCATTGTTTAATATTGTTTAATATAGCTTCATTGTTTAATATAGCTTCATTGTTTAATATTGTTTAATATAGCTTCATTGTTTAATATTGTTTAATATAGCTTCATTGTTTAATATTGTTTAATATAGCTTTATTCTTTAATGTAGCTTCATTGTTTAATATTGTTTAATATAGCTTCATTGTTTAATATTGCTGAATATAGCTTCATCGTTTAATATTGTTTAATATAGCTTCATTGTTTAATATTGTTTAATATAGCTTCATTGTTTAATATTGTTTAATATAGCTTCATTGTTTAATATTGTTTAATATAGCTTCATTGTTTATTATTGTTTAATATAGCTTCATTGTTTAATATTGTTTAATATAGCTTCATTGTTTAATATAGCTTCATTGTTTGGTTGGCAAACTTGAAAGTTCATTTTATACTCCTTTGAAGTTTATCAAAGCACCTTGCATAAGACTAAAGAAAAGAGAACGGCTAGCATAGACAGTGATCAAATGGTTGGTTGAAAGGGTAAAAAAACGGGGGGGGGGGGGGGGGAGAGAGAGAGAGAGCAGTAGGAAAGGAAAATGAATGTAGCCGCATACACCAAAAGTGATCCGTCCATTGTGGATGGTCACTTTTGAAGTCCACCAAATACTTCTGATGCATGCTACCATTCTTCAAGGCGCCACTAATGAAATAATTCATAGAGTGGAGAAAGTGTTATCAGAGCGTTGTATTCTACAAACATCTGCATCCCTGTGCGTGACCACCTAATCTTGTGCCGTGGCCCCTCAGTTACGCTGCTTTTATTTGTGGTCCCCTTGGAAAATCATCCAGATCTCGGTTGAGAAACACTGAACTATAGGACTGTTATGGTTATGGTTAGTCGAAGGCCACGTTATCACTGCAAACGAAATAAGATCCACAGTTGCTCAACCGCCCGTGCTATTTGAATTAAAACTCATCCCATTAAAGGATCACAACAAAGAAAGGCTTCTGCAGTCTCCATCATACCAGCTATAGCACACGCCAAAAGACATAAGGCCAAAAGACATAAGGCCAAACGACACCGAGAGTGAACGCAGCTGAACTGTACTTCGTCATACGATATCATCATTCATCGTAAACAATCGAAATGTTGAAACACAATCTGAATTAAAAACACAGCTCAAGTGTGCACAGAGCACTAAACTCAGTAGCTCCGACAGCAAGCCGGACTTGGAATATGAGGAAACTGCAACAAAGAACACTTTTCAGACTGAGCCTGAATGGTTCCTGCTGCCTAACCGTCATATTGACCAGATGACTGAGCTATAGCATGTCTGAGGTTATTCCAGGTCAGTATTAACAGTCATTATCTCACACACAGACTAAACTAACAAATGGATGAAATGAGTGGTCTTTATCGCCTGTGATGGTCGAACAGCGTGTCTACTGATTAACCACAAGATTGTGTATATACACAACTACTTTTTCTTTCTTTCTTTCGCTCTTTCTAAATACAGACATAATCTTTCAATTACATTATATGGATTAATGTTAAGAAATTAAAAGGCGACATTCTCACACACACAAAAACCCCACATAATTCTTGTATATACAATTGCTAAAGCTATTCAGCAAATTATAATTTACATAGCATGATTTAAATTAATTAACATAAAATCAGGAGAAAAGTACTCACTTTAAAATTAAAAACAATCCTTTTATCTGCTATTCCACATTACCGATCAGTATAATACTACTACATGTGAAGTGGGGAAAAGGCATAAAAAATGAGAATCTTTTGTCAAATCACCCAACGTGCGTTCATATATTCTGTTACCAGCCGAGGTAAAACTGTTACCCTACCATTTATATCTACATTAACCTTCAACTTGAAGTAGGTGCCTGCAGCCTGAATGCCCTACCCCTACCCTACCAGATAGCAACTTAGTTTCAGTTTCATTTTCAGCAGTTCTAGGAAACAGTTGGCCGGAAACGAGTGTCGCTTACCAAATAAGGCGAAGTCGGCCAACCGAATCACAAAAGGGTATTTAAAAATATAAAATTAAAAAAATATATAAAATATTCGTAAGTAAAGTAAAGTACCCCCGTCACGCCAAGTGGCGTATAGGGAAATATGGTGTTAGTGACCCTATATTTTACAGACCTTCAGCACATGATTTTTGGGGTAATGTGGTCGGTATTACACCCGTGCTGCTTTACTTTTCCCAGAAAAAAATCCGGTACCCATTTAAGGCTGGGTGAACCCGGAAGCCGTCGGTTGGGATCGAACCCTACCCCTTGTCCTTTGTAGTCCAGTTCACTAACCACTGAGCTATCGCGGCTCCCTAAAATATTCGTGGTTGAAATAAAATCAACGATCCGGAAATACTGGCGGTTGCACCTACTATTTGGCTTTACCCCCCTCCTGCTCCATTGATAAATGCTTCTAACGTCCATTCTGAGAACGCGGCCGAGGTATTTCCAACCACGCTTCCTAACATAAGTTAGATACATAGTTATGGTTAGTTTCTTGTCTTATTTCTGTAGCTGGCTTGAAGTCTGACCATTGGATGTTTAACCGTCTTCGAAGACATTTGTTCTCAAAAGCGTTTAGTCTTTGGTCTAGAGCCTTTTTTTGTTTTCCAGCTCTCGCACCGTTAAGTTAAAAATGGAATCACATATGAATTGTGGGAAAAAAAGATCTTGGGTTTTGTGTTTTGATTTAACACATACCGTAATCCATAAATGTAAAAAAAAAACTGCCTTGTTTTCCATCCGGCATGCATGTGGAAACCATCTAATTAAAAAAAAAAAAAAAACAAGGAAGACCAAGATAATTTGTTAAGCAGAGGGAATTTTCCATTAATTCCCAGTGAAAACTCAACCATGGGACTCAGAAACAACCAAGACCTACCAAGAACTAGCAGCAAATCGTCAATCACGGAGAACTATGACTTCCTCCAATATGTCTTCGGCCCGATGGGGAAAATGAACAAATGAATGTATGAACCCATAAATAATACTCATGGAAAAGAGATTCGTCAAAGACGATGACGATGTATAGAACACACATTGCGAAAGCCAACTGAGAGTATGCACGACTAGCCTTTTTTTAAAATATAAATTCCCAGTTAAAGAGATACAGGGGAAGGTCAAAATATACTTGGAGAAGCCAGAAGGAAGCAGAGATGATGAGGATTGGAAGACATAGTACGATCTTAAGATAGAGAATGGCAAGAAACAGTACGGCTTGGAAAGTATTTGTTAAAGATCTATGCTCCACAGTAGTAGAAAGGAAGAAGAATCTATAAATGCTACAGAAATTATCATAACGAAAATGTCACTAAGATGTTATATAAGCAAGTTTGGTATGTAGATTGGTTTAGTCATGTGTATGTATATCCGGCATGGTAAACATCCACTACATCAGTGGCGTATTCTCTATGTTGCCGCAGCTACCGCCGGTAGCCTTGAACAGATTAACGAATTACAGAAGGAAATGATCATTTATTTTATTTTTTTTTATAATTATATTACAAATTTTCGAATATTCTATTACACATTTCGTAGGCCAATATGATTTATTTGCTTTGATTTGCATTTATTAAAGCAATGTTTTCCTCTGGTCACTTTAACGTTTGTGAATGAAACCGACTCTACTCTACGATAGCACATTGGTACCGCTAGTAACTAGAGGTACATTTCTCATCTGTCGCCACTAGTAAATAAGCGACCTTGACATTCAATAAGTGAGTCAAAATAATACGGGCGGGAGCTACCTCTACATGAATGCGGTTCCATTGGTTATTTTTAGCTCTAGCCAATTAGAGGCGTTATAAAGTGAAAGTGAAACTGTGTCTGATTACCGAAACTTCCTTAACTATTTATAACTACGTTATGCGCATCAGCATCTGTAGAAAAAACTTTTTCTGCTTTCAAGAGAATCAAATTTTATTGTCACTCAACTCAGACACAAGAACACGTATATGGTTTGGCATTAATGTCCATATGAAATCATTCCTTCAGAAACTTAGAAACCAATCCAACAGTACTTTCAATGACAAAGTCATCGAGACATGTTCGTTCCAAACAAGACGGATAGAATTTACATATAAATAAGTAAGTAATTTAAAATGTAGTGATGTCACTAGCAAAGTTTACTTACTTCATGTTAGTCTACTGAATATAATGTATGTGTTTATTTATTATGTCAGCGGTAGCCCAGGCCCCAAAACCAGTATACGCCACTGCACTACATGCTTTGTAGAACCGGTTTGAGACGGGCACATTGGCTAAAAATAGAAAATGCATCTCATATCCTTTTCCTGCCGCCATTTTGATTCTAGAGGGTGTACAAAACAACCTGTTTTTGTTGATAGGCCTAAGTGTTTATTACAGAAGTGTTTTCATATCTATTACAGTAATTAAAGTATAAAGGTAAGCTAAGCAAATGTGTGTGTCGGTGTATGTTTATTTAGATATTCCACTCTAATTAACAAAAGAAACAGGACGGCTTGGAAAGTATTTGTTAAAGATCTATGCTCCACAGTTGTAGAAAGGAAGAAGAATCTAGAAATGCTACAGGAGACATGAGCCGGTTTACCAAGATGGCGGTTGTTTTAATTTCGGAGTGTAGTTTTGGGATTAAATTGATTCTCTCTCTCTCTCTCTCTCTCTCTCTCTCTCTCTCTCTCTCTCTCTCTCTCTCTCTACGATCAAGTCTCAATCAGAGTAGGATTCCAGACACTCTTATAAAGTCAGCTGTCAGTTTAAGTAATTTGACTGCCCCATATAGTTTCTCTTCCAGGGAGGTGGGTGTGGACCACGTTGTCCTTCTTAGGTCTGTGTACTTGGGGGCAATCCTGTAGAACATGTTTTGTTGTCATGTTGTCCAGTGTACAGTGGCATTGGCTGGTTGTACCTATTTTGAATTTGGTGAACATATGGTTTCTCATTCTATTGTGGCCAGTACGTAGGTGAAGTATGATGACTTGATCCCTCCTTGATAGTTGGTGGTAACCGTCCCTCTCGTTATGCTTTGGGTGTTCTCGTTTCCATTTTTCATGGTACTGACCTTTGATGATGGATTTGGCTTCATCATAACTGACCTGATTGTTCCTTTGTGGTAATCCCTTCCCTCTTTAGCTAATTTTTCTGCACGTTCGTTCCCGTGTATATTACAGTGTGATGGTATCCACTGAATGACTATTCTCTGGAAGTTATTGCATAGTTGGTCTAGGGGTGTTCTCAAGTCATCTAGTTCATTGTTCCTGTGACTTTTTAGAGCTGATAGTACTGACAGTGCATCAGCCAGTATCACCAATTTGTTGTGCATGTTATTTTTGTGTTGAATAGCCATTTTTGCAGCATCTCTGAGGGCCTTAGTTTCTGCTTTAAAGTTGTTTGAGAATTTCCCAGTAGCTATAGACTTGGTGATCGCTTCCTGGTTATTCAGCATCAAGAACACACCTCCCCCTCCATTTCTGGTGGCATTTGTAGCAGAGCCATCTGTGTATATGTGGGCCAAGAGTCATGTGGGTAGTTATCGCTTATGTGTTTTTCTTCTGTGTCTGATTGGGTGCCTCTTTTTTCATAATTCCTATTATATCTTCTTAAGTTCTGGTATTCTGTGTTTCCCATGAGGAGACATATCAGATGAGCCCAAGGGTTTCGGTATTGTTTGAGACAGTACTGGGTCTCTAGCTGCCAGTTCATTGGAGAATGCAGTGAAGTTGCTCCTCTTTAGTCGCACTATTCAGTAACCAGTTATTCTTTGGTGCATGGGGTGGCTAAGGAGCCTTCTATATTTCTCCGCTTCTTGCAATACTCTAATGACCCGTCTGTCATCTAAGGGTTGTAAACCTGTTACTGTTTCTAGAGTCTTGCTAGGTGTAGATTTCATAGCACCAGTGATGATACGGGCAGCTTGATTTTGTGTTCTGTTAATTTTTCTAAGGTGTGATTTGGAAGCCATAGCCCAAGCAGTGACTCCATACTCATGGACTGGTCGTACTCTTCCTACGTATAGTCGTTTCAAGATATTGTTGTCTGCTTCTCAGTCCGTTCCTGCCAATTTCTTAATAATATCAGTTTGTTTTCTGGCTCTTTTGCTAGCTCTGTCTATCTGATTTTTCCAAGTCATTCTGCGATTCATGGTGACGCCAAGATATGTTGGGTTTTAGTCAATAGGAATTGTATGGTCTTTTATCTTCAAGTTTTCAGAGAGTGTGTTTCTTGATAAGCTGAAAATTGTGTATGTAGTTTTTTTTTCATTAATTGGTAATAACCAGGTGTTCGTCCATTTTTCAAGTTCTCCTAAAGCATCTTGCATCCTGGATCCAGCCACCGACATAGTTTTCTCACGTGCCCATAACGCCAGATCATCTGCATATATTTCTGAGTGTATACTGGGTGGAATGTCCATTACGATGTCTTTTATGAAAATTAAAAGAGTGTTGGGGACAGGACTCCGCCTTGTGGGACACCTTGTTCGACACCTTCTTTCTTAGTTGTCCTTGTACTTGTACTCTGGCCGTTCTGTCTTGTAGGTATTGAGAGATCCAATTGAATAAACGGCCTTGAATGCCATGTCTGTAAAGCTTATTCTTCAAACCTTCCCTCTATACCCTATCAAAAGCCTTCTCCATGTCGACCCACACTGCCAGTGTGTGTTTCTTTTCTTGTAGAGCAAATTGATTGAAAATAGTGTTTCAAACGGATTATATATTTTTAGAAAGCTGTGTAAAGTTTTCTATTCAAAAAGGAAGATAATATCAGGATAAATACTTGTTAAAATGTAAACAGCTAAAAATTTATAGTTAGACCGTAAAAGATCGCATGTGAGACCTTAGCGATCAAACACGTTGGGGAAACATCTGCCGGGGTAAACCCCCAACGTGTGTTTTTAAGTTAAGCCCTTAACTTGCGACTGACTCAGCAGGTCGGTAAGGGATAAACGTTTTATGCTCAGAGGAAAAAAACAGAAGATGGAGAT
This sequence comes from Megaustenia siamemsis, assembly GCA_032433765.1. NCBI lineage: Eukaryota > Metazoa > Mollusca > Gastropoda > Stylommatophora > Ariophantidae > Megaustenia > Megaustenia siamemsis. Next base: position 94,234,297 of record JAVIAB010000073.1, read on the forward strand.
AGATAAATATAAAGTAGGAACAATCAAATAATGCTGAATAAAAAATAAAGAAGTCGAACTTATAGAAGAACTGACAAAAAGGAAAATTAAAATACTAGGATTAGCGGACACCAGAGTAAAAGGATAACAGATACAGAAAACATACATGATCTACACTACAATATTCTCAGGAGTCGACAACATAGAAAGAGCAATACATGGAGTAGGTTCTATCATCGACCCAGAAGACGCGAAGAACATTGTAGAAATAAAATACCACTCAGAAAGAATTATCACAATCAGACTACTAGAAGACGACCGAAAAACAACTTATATACATATATATGCACCATGCAACAACAATGAAAAAATCAGTGAAGAATTCTATGACATATTGAATGAAATTATTAACAAGAGCGACGACATGTTAGTGATGGGAGATTTTAATGGAAGGCTTGGGAAACGCAACAGTGAGAACAGTGATATCTTAGGACCCTTTGGCGATAAAACAGTTGAAATAAAGGAAAATAGAACCAGACTGCCGGACATATGTAATCAAAATGATTTATTTATCACTAACATATTCTTCAAACACAGAGAGCCTCAATTATACACCTGGTACAAATGGAATGACACAACCTGCAGAAGCCAGATAGATTTTGTACTAACAAGAAAACAGAACAAAGAAAGAGTAACAGACAGTAGAGCAATCCTTAATATCACAGATGACACGGATCACAAGATGGTTATGATCACACTTTGAGGGCCAAAAATAAAATATATACGAAGACAAACAAAAGAAACAAAAAGAACAGACAATAAAAATAAAACAATTAAAACATCAAGATTCAAGGAAAACCCTAGAAGAAAAACTAACAGAGGAATTCAAGAAATTCCCCAACGAAGTATGCACAGTAGAAGAAGAGTGGAAGAAATTTAAGGTAACAGTAACCACCATCTCTAAAACAGTATGTGGAACGAAGCTAAGGACAAAAGAAGGGGAAAAGAACACCCCGTGGTGGAACGAAATTATCAGAGAAGCAATTAAAGAAAAGAAGAAACTGTTTAAAAATTGGAGGGAGAATAAGAATCAAGAAAAATATGCCTTAGTTCGAAAAAGATTTAAAATTTTGATCAAAGATGCCAAGCAAAAGAATTGGACAGAATTCGGACAAAATATGAGCAGGGACTTCCACAAGAGATTTCTACAAAACTGTAAAAGCAAACCATTATCCTACCGAGCTCATAAACGACAAATACGGACAGCCAATATCAAATAACCAACATATGCAACAAAGAATATTTTGAAGACTTGTTAAACATGACAACAAATGCCAACAAGACAAAAAACGTCACACAAGAACGCACAAATACTGAACCCAACATCATGAAAGAGGAAATCGAAGAAGTAACCAAACATGCATCAAGAAATAAAGCACCGGGGATAGATAACATACCAATAGAAATAATAGCAGCAGCAGGAGAAACAGTAGTGCAATGGCTGCACAAAATATTTAATGTACCATGGCACCAACAAAAAGACCCAGAAGACTGGCAACAGACAATCATCGTACCAATATGGAAAAATAAAGGTAGTAAAAGAGACTGCAATCAATGTAGAGGTATATCTCTTCCCCGCCATGTAGGATAGCTATACGCCAAGATCGCGGAAAAAAGGCTGAGACCAATAATAGAACTACAGTTAAGCGATTCTCAAATGGGGTTTCGAAAAAAACAGAGGATGTACCGACGCACTATTCACATTAGAACAGCTTGCAGAAAAAACAACAGAACACAATCAAAACTTATACATAGCCTTCATTGACCAGGACAGAGCATTCGACAGAGTAAACAGAGAACAACTGTGGGAGATACTAACAACATACGGAGTAAGCCAACACCTAAAGAACCTAGTTAAAAGTCTCTACATCAACAGCAGCTGCACAGTCAGAACAGCAGCAGGCTACACAGACCACTTCGAAGTTAGATCAGGTGTAAGACAGGGGTGCGTACTATCCCCCCCCCCCCTTTACTGTTTATTACATGCATGGACCATATATGCAAATTAGCCAACCCATCAGAGACAGAAGAGATCAACGAGCTTTTATTTGCAGACGATCAGGCACTAATACATGAAACAATAGAAGACCTACAATAACACTTAAACAAACTCAACAGCTCAGGCACAAAATACAACATGAAAATCAACATAAACCAGTCAGAATTCATGGATATCGCCAAAAATAAACAGAACATCAACATAACTATAGAAGACAGGCAAGTAAAACTAGAGAAATTCAAATACCTAGGAAGTTTAGTGACAAAAGATAATTCATAAACAGCAGAGATAGACTTAAGATGCATCAAAGCTTGTCAAATCATTGGACAGTTATCACCACTATTGTCCAACAAGGAAACAACTCTGGAGGCAAAACGGGCACTATACAATACAATCTTCATCCCAACGTGGTGCTACCAATGCCGGACCTGGACCCTAGATGCAAGAACAATTAAAAAAATAACCTCTACTGTGATAAAAGACGAATGACATGAAACAGTCTGAGAGATAAGATCAGAAATAAAGAACTGAGAAAAAATCTAGGAATAGCCCCCGCCATAGAATATATAAAGAAACAACAGATAAAATGGTTTGGCCACATGACAAGGCAGTAAGATCAAAACACAACACAACGAGCCCTCAATAAACGTTGTGAAAATACCAGACCTAAGGGCCACCCACGAAAAAGATGGATCGACGGAATACTAGAAGCACTAGGAAACATAACAGCAGCAGAGGCGAACAGAAGAGCAAAAGACCGTACATTATATTTCCCCTCGATGCTGATAGGCAAATGAGGAAGGAAAGAAGAAGAAAAAACATGTGATTTGATTTAAACTATTCCTATTCTAATAAATTAGTGATTGTTACTAACCTACAACTATAATAATAATTATTAGTTAGTATTAGAATAATAAAATGACGAGGCTAAATATTATTTGTAATTTAAATTATAAATTCCTAATTGTAATATAATTTTCAGTTAATTTAAATTTAAGCTGTAAAATATTAGAACTTATTTAAACCACACCTGATAATGATAAATACATGATACAATGGAGTGTAACAAATTAAACAAATGTACTTCACATTATCACATTAACATTAAAGTTTAATTGAGTCAATTATTATAATGAATAATGTATATATTACTTATCATAATGTTTTGAGTTCAGATTTCAATGTGAGTGTACTGTAATCATAATCATTGAATGTCGTTTCCGCATTGAAGTTTGGCTGCCATGGGGTGCCAATCCCCTCTGTCTCTTGCTTTAATAGTGCAGGTTGTCATAGGCTAAATTGTCCATCTTTTTATGTTACTCGTCCATGTTAGTCTTGGCCTGCCTCTACCTCTTTTACCTTGGATTTTCCCTTCCAAGATTACTTTTAGTAGGTTGCTGTGTCTTTTAACATGCTTCAATAATCTTGTTTGTCTTGTTTGAATTGTGTATCATTTGTTTTCTTTTCTTTCCATCCAATTCTTCCCACTCTTCTATAAATCCACATTTCAAAGGCTTACATTTTCTGTTCATTTTTCTTGTCTAATGTCTATGTTTCTATAATAAGTAATATAAAAATACAGTGATATTGAGAAGATATAACATTTTGCTATTCTTAGTTTTAGTCCTGGAGTTATTTGCTTTGATGATAGTATACTTTTTATGCTATTAAAATTACTTTTTGCCATTCCTATTTTTTTTGTTTATTTCAGTTGTACATTTTCCATCACTGGTTATAGTGTGTTCACGGTAGTTGTAGCTCTGAACTGTCTCTAGGTCTATTTCTTTTGAACATCGACATCCATTTGTAGGTTTTGAGTATTATCTTTTGTTTATGATCATAGTTTTAGTCTTTGTGACATTCATATCTAATCCATATTTTTTGCTTGACATGTTTATTTCATTAAGTAATTGTTATAGATCTTTAGGATTTTCTGCTAGTAGTACAGTATCACCAGCATATCTTATCCTTTGTATATCCATGTATTCCTTGTATATCCTTTATCTAATCTATAAGTTGCTTGCGGTGTATTCTATCAAAAGCTTTGGTGTTGTCCATGAAGCAGGCATAAATTGGTTTGTTTACTTCTGTGTACTTTTCGATTAATATTCTCTTATATATGGCTTCTTTGTCCCACTGTTTTTCCTAAATTCAAATTATTGTTATACAGTTTCATTCAATTTCCTTGTACAATTTCATGTCGCACTTTGTTTTAGCCAGGTCATACTTAGGTTGAAGTTGATATGAACTAGACTCAGCCAGCTCTTTTCCCTTTTCTATAAGGATCTATCTTTACGACACATAGTACCATTGCTGGTGTATGTCAAGGGGCTCACGAAAGAACCAGAGGGATAAAGGCCTCTTGGGCAAAGCAGTCGCCACGTCGTGTTAGACTCTGGATTTTTATTTCACCCCTGATGGAAAAAAAATCATTTCTGTCTACTGCGGGTTTCGAAAACCGTACACCGGCTTTTCAGACAGCGAAACAGTGGATTTAGCCGTACAACCACGCGCACCACCTCGTCCGGAGGATAAGTTCTGAAATCCGTGTATTCTTGCTCCTAGCTTGCTGGAGCCATGTATGTAAAGCGCAGTCATTATCTTCGTAATCGGCTTCCTGGTGTTGTTTCTATTCTATCCAAAGCCATCGCTTGTAAAATCAGACTCAATGTTGTTCCTGATTCTGTCCAAAGCCATCGCTTGTAAACTCACATTTAATGTTGTTTCTATTCTATCCAAAGCCAACGATTGTAAACTCAGATTTAATGTTGTTTCTGTTCTGTACAAAGCCATCGCTTGTAAACTTAGATTTAATGTTGTTTCTATTCTATCCAAAGCCATCGCTTGTAAACTCAGATTTAATGTTGTTTCTATTCTGTCCAAAGCCATCGCTTGTTAACTCAGATTTAATGTTGTTTCTACACTGTTCAAAACCATCGCTTGTAAACTCAGATTTAATGTTGTTTCTACTCTGTCCAAAACCATCGCTTGTAAACTCAGACTTAATGTTGTTCTACTCGTGTATGTCGAGGGGCTCACGAAAGAACCAGAGGGATAAAGGCCGCTTGGTCAAAGCAGTCGCCACGTCGTGTTAGACTCTGGATTTTTATTTCACTCCGGATGGAAAAAAAATCCTTTCTGTCTACCGCGGGTTTCGAAAACCGTACACCGACTTTTCAGACAGCGAAACAGTGGATTTAGCCGTACAACCACGCGCACTACCTCATCCGGAGGATAAGTTCTCAAATCCGTGTATTCTTGCTCCTAGCTTGCTGGAGCCATGTATGTAAAGCGCAGTCATTGTCTTCGTAATCGACTTCCTGGTGTTGTTTCTATTCTATCCAAAGCCATCGCTTGTAAACTCAGATTTAATGTTATTTCTATTCTGTCCAAAGCCATCGCTTGTAAACTCAGACTTAATGGTGTTTCTATTCTATCCAAAGCCATCGCTTGTAAATTCAGACTTAATGTTGTTTTTATTCCGCCCAAAGCCATCGCTTGTAAACTCAGACTTAATGTTGTTTCTATTCTGTCCAAAGCCATCGCTTGTTAACTCAGACTTAATGTTGTTTTTATTATGTCCAAAGCCATCGCTTGTAAACTCAGATTTAATGTTGTTTCTACTCTGTCCAAAGCCATCGCTTGTTAACTCAGATTTAATGTTGTTTTTATTCTGTCCAAAGCCATCGCTTGTAAACTCAGACTTAATGTTGTTTCTATTCTGTCCAAGCGCCATCGCTTGTAAACTCAGATTTAATGATGTTTTTATTCTGTACAAAGCCATCGCTTGTAAACTCAGATTTAATGTTGTTTTTATTCTGTCCAAAGCCATCGCTTGTAAACTCAGATTTAATGTTGTTTCTACTCTGTCCAAAGCCATCGCTTGTAAACGCAGATTCAATGTTGTTCTTATTCTGTCCAAAGCCATCGCTTCTAAACTCAGACTTAATGTTGTTTCTATTCTATCCAAAGCCATCGCTTGTTAACTCAGATTTAATGTTGTTTCTACTCTTTCCAAAGCCATCGCTTGTAAACTCAGATTTAATGTTGTTTCTACTCTTTCCAAAGCCATCGCTTGTAAACTCAGACTTAATGTTGTTTCTATTCTGTCCAAAGCCATCGCTTGTTAACTCAGATTTAATGTTGTTTCTACTCTTTCCAAAGCCATCGCTTGTAAACTCAGATTTAATGTTCTTTTTATTCTGTACAAAGCCATCGCTTGTAAACTCAGATTTAATGTTGTTTCTATTCTGTACAATGCCATCGCTTGTAAACTCAGATTTAATGTTGTTTCTATTCTGTACAAAGCCATCGCTTGTAAACTCAGACTTAATGTTCTTTTTATTCTGTACAAAGCCATCGCTTGTAAACTCAGATTTAATGTTGTTTCTATTCTGTACAAAGCCATCGCTTGTTAACTCAGATTTAATGTTGTTTCTACTCTTTCCAAAGCCATCGCTTGTAAACTCAGATTTAATGTTGTTTTTATTCTGTCCAAAGCCATCTCTTGTAAACTCAGATTTAATGTTGTTTCTATTCTGTACAAAGTCATCCCCTGTAAACTCAGATTTAATGTTGTTTCTATTCTGTACAAAGCCATCGCTTGTTAACTCAGATTTAATGTTGTTTCTACTCTGTCCAAAGCCATCGCTTGTTAACTCAGATTTAATGTTGTTTCTACTCTGTCCAAAGCCATCGCTTGTAAACTCACATTTAATGTTGTTTCTATTCTGTACAAAGCAATCGCTTGTAAACTCAGATTTAATGTTGTTTCTATTCTGTCCAAAGCCATCGCTTGTTAACTCAGATTTAATGTTGTTTCTACACTGTTCAAAACCATCGCTTGTAAACTCAGATTTAATGTTGTTTCTACTCTGTCCAAAACCATCGCTTGTAAACTCAGACTTAATGTTGTTCTACTCGTGTATGTCGAGGGGCTCACGAAAGAACCAGAGGGATAAAGGCCGCTTGGTCAAAGCAGTCGCCACGTCGTGTTAGACTCTGGATTTTTATTTCACTCCGGATGGAAAAAAAATCCTTTCTGTCTACCGCGGGTTTCGAAAACCGTACACCGACTTTTCAGACAGCGAAACAGTGGATTTAGCCGTACAACCACGCGCACTACCTCATCCGGAGGATAAGTTCTCAAATCCGTGTATTCTTGCTCCTAGCTTGCTGGAGCCATGTATGTAAAGCGCAGTCATTGTCTTCGTAATCGACTTCCTGGTGTTGTTTCTATTCTATCCAAAGCCATCGCTTGTAAACTCAGATTTAATGTTATTTCTATTCTGTCCAAAGCCATCGCTTGTAAACTCAGACTTAATGGTGTTTCTATTCTATCCAAAGCCATCGCTTGTAAATTCAGACTTAATGTTGTTTTTATTCCGCCCAAAGCCATCGCTTGTAAACTCAGACTTAATGTTGTTTCTATTCTGTCCAAAGCCATCGCTTGTTAACTCAGACTTAATGTTGTTTTTATTATGTCCAAAGCCATCGCTTGTAAACTCAGATTTAATGTTGTTTCTACTCTGTCCAAAGCCATCGCTTGTTAACTCAGATTTAATGTTGTTTTTATTCTGTCCAAAGCCATCGCTTGTAAACTCAGACTTAATGTTGTTTCTATTCTGTCCAAGCGCCATCGCTTGTAAAATCAGATTTAATGATGTTTTTATTCTGTACAAAGCCATCGCTTGTAAACTCAGATTTAATGTTGTTTTTATTCTGTCCAAAGCCATCGCTTGTAAACTCAGATTTAATGTTGTTTCTACTCTGTCCAAAGCCATCGCTTGTAAACGCAGATTCAATGTTGTTCTTATTCTGTCCAAAGCCATCGCTTCTAAACTCAGACTTAATGTTGTTTCTATTCTATCCAAAGCCATCGCTTGTTAACTCAGATTTAATGTTGTTTCTACTCTTTCCAAAGCCATCGCTTGTAAACTCAGATTTAATGTTGTTTCTACTCTTTCCAAAGCCATCGCTTGTAAACTCAGACTTAATGTTGTTTCTATTCTGTCCAAAGCCATCGCTTGTTAACTCAGATTTAATGTTGTTTCTACTCTTTCCAAAGCCATCGCTTGTAAACTCAGATTTAATGTTCTTTTTATTCTGTACAAAGCCATCGCTTGTAAACTCAGATTTAATGTTGTTTCTATTCTGTACAATGCCATCGCTTGTAAACTCAGATTTAATGTTGTTTCTATTCTGTACAAAGCCATCGCTTGTAAACTCAGACTTAATGTTCTTTTTATTCTGTACAAAGCCATCGCTTGTAAACTCAGATTTAATGTTGTTTCTATTCTGTACAAAGCCATCGCTTGTTAACTCAGATTTAATGTTGTTTCTACTCTTTCCAAAGCCATCGCTTGTAAACTCAGATTTAATGTTGTTTTTATTCTGTCCAAAGCCATCTCTTGTAAACTCAGATTTAATGTTGTTTCTATTCTGTACAAAGTCATCCCCTGTAAACTCAGATTTAATGTTGTTTCTATTCTGTACAAAGCCATCGCTTGTTAACTCAGATTTAATGTTGTTTCTACTCTGTCCAAAGCCATCGCTTGTTAACTCAGATTTAATGTTGTTTCTACTCTGTCCAAAGCCATCGCTTGTAAACTCACATTTAATGTTGTTTCTATTCTGTACAAAGCAATCGCTTGTAAACTCAGATTTAATGTTGTTTCTATTCTGTCCAAAGCCATCGCTTGTTAACTCAGATTTAATGTTGTTTCTACACTGTTCAAAACCATCGCTTGTAAACTCAGATTTAATGTTGTTTCTACTCTGTCCAAAACCATCGCTTGTAAACTCAGACTTAATGTTGTTCTACTCGTGTATGTCGAGGGGCTCACGAAAGAACCAGAGGGATAAAGGCCGCTTGGTCAAAGCAGTCGCCACGTCGTGTTAGACTCTGGATTTTTATTTCACTCCGGATGGAAAAAAAATCCTTTCTGTCTACCGCGGGTTTCGAAAACCGTACACCGACTTTTCAGACAGCGAAACAGTGGATTTAGCCGTACAACCACGCGCACTACCTCATCCGGAGGATAAGTTCTCAAATCCGTGTATTCTTGCTCCTAGCTTGCTGGAGCCATGTATGTAAAGCGCAGTCATTGTCTTCGTAATCGACTTCCTGGTGTTGTTTCTATTCTATCCAAAGCCATCGCTTGTAAACTCAGATTTAATGTTATTTCTATTCTGTCCAAAGCCATCGCTTGTAAACTCAGACTTAATGGTGTTTCTATTCTATCCAAAGCCATCGCTTGTAAATTCAGACTTAATGTTGTTTTTATTCCGCCCAAAGCCATCGCTTGTAAACTCAGACTTAATGTTGTTTCTATTCTGTCCAAAGCCATCGCTTGTTAACTCAGACTTAATGTTGTTTTTATTATGTCCAAAGCCATCGCTTGTAAACTCAGATTTAATGTTGTTTCTACTCTGTCCAAAGCCATCGCTTGTTAACTCAGATTTAATGTTGTTTTTATTCTGTCCAAAGCCATCGCTTGTAAACTCAGACTTAATGTTGTTTCTATTCTGTCCAAGCGCCATCGCTTGTAAAATCAGATTTAATGATGTTTTTATTCTGTACAAAGCCATCGCTTGTAAACTCAGATTTAATGTTGTTTTTATTCTGTCCAAAGCCATCGCTTGTAAACTCAGATTTAATGTTGTTTCTACTCTGTCCAAAGCCATCGCTTGTAAACGCAGATTCAATGTTGTTCTTATTCTGTCCAAAGCCATCGCTTCTAAACTCAGACTTAATGTTGTTTCTATTCTATCCAAAGCCATCGCTTGTTAACTCAGATTTAATGTTGTTTCTACTCTTTCCAAAGCCATCGCTTGTAAACTCAGATTTAATGTTGTTTCTACTCTTTCCAAAGCCATCGCTTGTAAACTCAGACTTAATGTTGTTTCTATTCTGTCCAAAGCCATCGCTTGTTAACTCAGATTTAATGTTGTTTCTACTCTTTCCAAAGCCATCGCTTGTAAACTCAGATTTAATGTTCTTTTTATTCTGTACAAAGCCATCGCTTGTAAACTCAGATTTAATGTTGTTTCTATTCTGTACAATGCCATCGCTTGTAAACTCAGATTTAATGTTGTTTCTATTCTGTACAAAGCCATCGCTTGTAAACTCAGACTTAATGTTCTTTTTATTCTGTACAAAGCCATCGCTTGTAAACTCAGATTTAATGTTGTTTCTATTCTGTACAAAGCCATCGCTTGTTAACTCAGATTTAATGTTGTTTCTACTCTTTCCAAAGCCATCGCTTGTAAACTCAGACTTAATGTTGTTTCTATTCTGTCCAAGCGCCATCGCTTGTAAAATCAGATTTAATGATGTTTTTATTCTGTACAAAGCCATCGCTTGTAAACTCAGATTTAATGTTGTTTTTATTCTGTCCAAAGCCATCGCTTGTAAACTCAGATTTAATGTTGTTTCTACTCTGTCCAAAGCCATCGCTTGTAAACGCAGATTCAATGTTGTTCTTATTCTGTCCAAAGCCATCGCTTCTAAACTCAGACTTAATGTTGTTTCTATTCTATCCAAAGCCATCGCTTGTTAACTCAGATTTAATGTTGTTTCTACTCTTTCCAAAGCCATCGCTTGTAAACTCAGATTTAATGTTGTTTCTACTCTTTCCAAAGCCATCGCTTGTAAACTCAGACTTAATGTTGTTTCTATTCTGTCCAAAGCCATCGCTTGTTAACTCAGATTTAATGTTGTTTCTACTCTTTCCAAAGCCATCGCTTGTAAACTCAGATTTAATGTTCTTTTTATTCTGTACAAAGCCATCGCTTGTAAACTCAGATTTAATGTTGTTTCTATTCTGTACAATGCCATCGCTTGTAAACTCAGATTTAATGTTGTTTCTATTCTGTACAAAGCCATCGCTTGTAAACTCAGACTTAATGTTCTTTTTATTCTGTACAAAGCCATCGCTTGTAAACTCAGATTTAATGTTGTTTCTATTCTGTACAAAGCCATCGCTTGTTAACTCAGATTTAATGTTGTTTCTACTCTTTCCAAAGCCATCGCTTGTAAACTCAGATTTAATGTTGTTTTTATTCTGTCCAAAGCCATCTCTTGTAAACTCAGATTTAATGTTGTTTCTATTCTGTACAAAGTCATCCCCTGTAAACTCAGATTTAATGTTGTTTCTATTCTGTACAAAGCCATCGCTTGTTAACTCAGATTTAATGTTGTTTCTACTCTGTCCAAAGCCATCGCTTGTTAACTCAGATTTAATGTTGTTTCTACTCTGTCCAAAGCCATCGCTTGTAAACTCACATTTAATGTTGTTTCTATTCTGTACAAAGCAATCGCTTGTAAACTCAGATTTAATGTTGTTTCTATTCTGTCCAAAGCCATCGCTTGTTAACTCAGATTTAATGTTGTTTCTACACTGTTCAAAACCATCGCTTGTAAACTCAGATTTAATGTTGTTTCTACTCTGTCCAAAACCATCGCTTGTAAACTCAGACTTAATGTTGTTCTACTCGTGTATGTCGAGGGGCTCACGAAAGAACCAGAGGGATAAAGGCCGCTTGGTCAAAGCAGTCGCCACGTCGTGTTAGACTCTGGATTTTTATTTCACTCCGGATGGAAAAAAAATCCTTTCTGTCTACCGCGGGTTTCGAAAACCGTACACCGACTTTTCAGACAGCGAAACAGTGGATTTAGCCGTACAACCACGCGCACTACCTCATCCGGAGGATAAGTTCTCAAATCCGTGTATTCTTGCTCCTAGCTTGCTGGAGCCATGTATGTAAAGCGCAGTCATTGTCTTCGTAATCGACTTCCTGGTGTTGTTTCTATTCTATCCAAAGCCATCGCTTGTAAACTCAGATTTAATGTTATTTCTATTCTGTCCAAAGCCATCGCTTGTAAACTCAGACTTAATGGTGTTTCTATTCTATCCAAAGCCATCGCTTGTAAATTCAGACTTAATGTTGTTTTTATTCCGCCCAAAGCCATCGCTTGTAAACTCAGACTTAATGTTGTTTCTATTCTGTCCAAAGCCATCGCTTGTTAACTCAGACTTAATGTTGTTTTTATTATGTCCAAAGCCATCGCTTGTAAACTCAGATTTAATGTTGTTTCTACTCTGTCCAAAGCCATCGCTTGTTAACTCAGATTTAATGTTGTTTTTATTCTGTCCAAAGCCATCGCTTGTAAACTCAGACTTAATGTTGTTTCTATTCTGTCCAAGCGCCATCGCTTGTAAAATCAGATTTAATGATGTTTTTATTCTGTACAAAGCCATCGCTTGTAAACTCAGATTTAATGTTGTTTTTATTCTGTCCAAAGCCATCGCTTGTAAACTCAGATTTAATGTTGTTTCTACTCTGTCCAAAGCCATCGCTTGTAAACGCAGATTCAATGTTGTTCTTATTCTGTCCAAAGCCATCGCTTCTAAACTCAGACTTAATGTTGTTTCTATTCTATCCAAAGCCATCGCTTGTTAACTCAGATTTAATGTTGTTTCTACTCTTTCCAAAGCCATCGCTTGTAAACTCAGATTTAATGTTGTTTCTACTCTTTCCAAAGCCATCGCTTGTAAACTCAGACTTAATGTTGTTTCTATTCTGTCCAAAGCCATCGTTTGTTAACTCAGATTTAATGTTGTTTCTACTCTTTCCAAAGCCATCGCTTGTAAACTCAGATTTAATGTTCTTTTTATTCTGTACAAAGCCATCGCTTGTAAACTCAGATTTAATGTTGTTTCTATTCTGTACAATGCCATCGCTTGTAAACTCAGATTTAATGTTGTTTCTATTCTGTACAAAGCCATCGCTTGTAAACTCAGACTTAATGTTCTTTTTATTCTGTACAAAGCCATCGCTTGTAAACTCAGATTTAATGTTGTTTCTATTCTGTACAAAGCCATCGCTTGTTAACTCAGATTTAATGTTGTTTCTACTCTTTCCAAAGCCATCGCTTGTAAACTCAGATTTAATGTTGTTTTTATTCTGTCCAAAGCCATCTCTTGTAAACTCAGATTTAATGTTGTTTCTATTCTGTACAAAGTCATCCCCTGTAAACTCAGATTTAATGTTGTTTCTATTCTGTACAAAGCCATCGCTTGTTAACTCAGATTTAATGTTGTTTCTACTCTGTCCAAAGCCATCGCTTGTTAACTCAGATTTAATGTTGTTTCTACTCTGTCCAAAGCCATCGCTTGTAAACTCACATTTAATGTTGTTTCTATTCTGTACAAAGCAATCGCTTGTAAACTCAGATTTAATGTTGTTTCTATTCTGTCCAAAGCCATCGCTTGTTAACTCAGATTTAATGTTGTTTCTACACTGTTCAAAACCATCGCTTGTAAACTCAGATTTAATGTTGTTTCTACTCTGTCCAAAACCATCGCTTGTAAACTCAGACTTAATGTTGTTCTACTCGTGTATGTCGAGGGGCTCACGAAAGAACCAGAGGGATAAAGGCCGCTTGGTCAAAGCAGTCGCCACGTCGTGTTAGACTCTGGATTTTTATTTCACTCCGGATGGAAAAAAAATCCTTTCTGTCTACCGCGGGTTTCGAAAACCGTACACCGACTTTTCAGACAGCGAAACAGTGGATTTAGCCGTACAACCACGCGCACTACCTCATCCGGAGGATAAGTTCTCAAATCCGTGTATTCTTGCTCCTAGCTTGCTGGAGCCATGTATGTAAAGCGCAGTCATTGTCTTCGTAATCGACTTCCTGGTGTTGTTTCTATTCTATCCAAAGCCATCGCTTGTAAACTCAGATTTAATGTTATTTCTATTCTGTCCAAAGCCATCGCTTGTAAACTCAGACTTAATGGTGTTTCTATTCTATCCAAAGCCATCGCTTGTAAATTCAGACTTAATGTTGTTTTTATTCCGCCCAAAGCCATCGCTTGTAAACTCAGACTTAATGTTGTTTCTATTCTGTCCAAAGCCATCGCTTGTTAACTCAGACTTAATGTTGTTTTTATTATGTCCAAAGCCATCGCTTGTAAACTCAGATTTAATGTTGTTTCTACTCTGTCCAAAGCCATCGCTTGTTAACTCAGATTTAATGTTGTTTTTATTCTGTCCAAAGCCATCGCTTGTAAACTCAGACTTAATGTTGTTTCTATTCTGTCCAAGCGCCATCGCTTGTAAAATCAGATTTAATGATGTTTTTATTCTGTACAAAGCCATCGCTTGTAAACTCAGATTTAATGTTGTTTTTATTCTGTCCAAAGCCATCGCTTGTAAACTCAGATTTAATGTTGTTTCTACTCTGTCCAAAGCCATCGCTTGTAAACGCAGATTCAATGTTGTTCTTATTCTGTCCAAAGCCATCGCTTCTAAACTCAGACTTAATGTTGTTTCTATTCTATCCAAAGCCATCGCTTGTTAACTCAGATTTAATGTTGTTTCTACTCTTTCCAAAGCCATCGCTTGTAAACTCAGATTTAATGTTGTTTCTACTCTTTCCAAAGCCATCGCTTGTAAACTCAGACTTAATGTTGTTTCTATTCTGTCCAAAGCCATCGCTTGTTAACTCAGATTTAATGTTGTTTCTACTCTTTCCAAAGCCATCGCTTGTAAACTCAGATTTAATGTTCTTTTTATTCTGTACAAAGCCATCGCTTGTAAACTCAGATTTAATGTTGTTTCTATTCTGTACAAAGCCATCGCTTGTTAACTCAGATTTAATGTTGTTTCTACTCTTTCCAAATCCATCGCTTGTAAACTCAGATTTAATGTTGTTTTTATTCTGTCCAAAGCCATCTCTTGTAAACTCAGATTTAATGTTGTTTCTATTCTGTACAAAGTCATCCCCTGTAAACTCAGATTTAATGTTGTTTCTATTCTGTACAAAGCCATCGCTTGTTAACTCAGATTTAATGTTGTTTCTACTCTGTCCAAAGCCATCGCTTGTTAACTCAGATTTAATGTTGTTTCTACTCTGTCCAAAGCCATCGCTTGTAAACTCACATTTAATGTTGTTTCTATTCTGTACAAAGCAATCGCTTGTAAACTCAGATTTAATGTTGTTTCTATTCTGTCCAAAGCCATCGCTTGTTAACTCAGATTTAATGTTGTTTCTACACTGTCCAAAACCATCGCTTGTAAACTCAGATTTAATGTTGTTTCTACTCTGTCCAAAACCATCGCTTGTAAACTCAGACTTAATGTTCTTCTACTCGTGTATGTCGAGGGGCGCACGAAAGAACCAGAGGGATAAAGGCCGCTTGGTCAAAGCAGTCGCCACGTCGTGTTTTAGACTCTGGATTTTTATTTCACCCCCGATGGAAAAAAAATCCTTTCTGTCTACCGCGGGTTTCGAAAACCGTACACCGGCTTTTCAGACAGCGAAACAGTGGATTTAGCCGTACAACCACGCGCACCACCTCGTCCGGAGGATAAGTTCTGAAATCCGTGTATTCTTGCTCCTAGCTTGCTGGAGCCATGTATGTAAAGCGCAGTCATTGTCTTCGTAATCGACTTCCTGGTGTTGTTTCTACTCTTTCCAAAGCCATTGCTTGTAAACTCAGACTTAATGTTGTTTCTGTTCTATCCAAAGCCATCGCTTGTACACTCAGACTTAATGTTGTTTCTGATTCTGTCCAAAGCCATCGCTTGTAAACTCAGACTTAATGTTGTTTCTATTCTATCCAATGCCATCGCTTGTAAACTCAGACTTAATGTTGTTTCTATTCTATCCAAAGCCATCGCTTATAAATTCAGACTTAATGTTGTTTTTATTCCGCCCAAAGCCATCGCTTTTAAACTCAGATTTAATGTTGTTTCTATTCTGTCCAAATCCATCGCTTGTTAACTCAGACTTAATGTTGTTTCTATTCTGTCCAAATCCATCGCTTGTTAACTCAGACTTAATGTTGTTTTTATTCTGTCCAAAGCCATCGCTTGTAAACTCAGATTTAATGTTGTTTCTACTCTGTCCAAAGCCATCGCTTGTAAACGCAGATTCAATGTTGTTTCTATTCTATCCAAAGCCATCGCTTGTTAACTCAAATTTAATGTTGTTTCTACTCTTTCCAAAGCCATCGCTTGTAAATTCAGATTTAATGTTGTTTTTATTCTGTCCAAAGCCATCGCTTGTAAACTCAGACTTAATGTTGTTTCTATTCTGTCCAAAGCCATCGCTTGTTAACTCAGATTTAATGTTGTTTCTACTCTGTCCAAAGCCATCGCTTGTAAACTCAGATTTAATGTTGTTTCTATTCTGTACAAAGCCATCGCTTGTAAACTCAGATTTAATGTTGTTTCTATTCTGTCCAAAGCCATCGCTTGTTAACTCAGATTTAATGTTGTTTCTACACTGTCCAAAACCATCGCTTGTAAACTCAGATTTAATGTTGTTTCTACTCTGTCCAAAACCATCGCTTGTAAACTCAGACTTAATGTTCTTCTACTCGTGTATGTCGAGGGGCTCACGAAAGAACCAGAGGGATAAAGGCCGCTTGGTCAAAGCAGTCGCCACGTCGTGTTTTAGACTCTGGATTTTTATTTCACCCCCGATGGAAAAAAAATCCTTTCTGTCTACCGCGGGTTTCGAAAACCGTACACCGGCTTTTCAGACAGCGAAACAGTGGATTTAGCCGTACAACCACGCGCACCACCTCGTCCGGAGGATAAGTTCTGAAATCCGTGTATTCTTGCTCCTAGCTTGCTGGAGCCATGTATGTAAAGCGCAGTCATTGTCTTCGTAATCGACTTCCTGGTGTTGTTTCTACTCTTTCCAAAGCCATTGCTTGTAAACTCAGACTTAATGTTGTTTCTGTTCTATCCAAAGCCATCGCTTGTACACTCAGACTTAATGTTGTTTCTGATTCTGTCCAAAGCCATCGCTTGTAAACTCAGACTTAATGTTGTTTCTATTCTATCCAATGCCATCGCTTGTAAACTCAGACTTAATGTTGTTTCTATTCTATCCAAAGCCATCGCTTATAAATTCAGACTTAATGTTGTTTTTATTCCGCCCAAAGCCATCGCTTTTAAACTCAGATTTAATGTTGTTTCTATTCTGTCCAAATCCATCGCTTGTTAACTCAGACTTAATGTTGTTTCTATTCTGTCCAAATCCATCGCTTGTTAACTCAGACTTAATGTTGTTTTTATTCTGTCCAAAGCCATCGCTTGTAAACTCAGATTTAATGTTGTTTCTACTCTGTCCAAAGCCATCGCTTGTAAACGCAGATTCAATGTTGTTTCTATTCTATCCAAAGCCATCGCTTGTTAACTCAGATTTAATGTTGTTTCTACTCTTTCCAAAGCCATCGCTTGTAAACTCAGATTTAATGTTGTTTTTATTCTGTCCAAAGCCATCGCTTGTAAACTCAGACTTAATGTTGTTTCTATTCTGTCCAAAGCCATCGCTTGTTAACTCAGATTTAATGTTGTTTCTACTCTTTCCAAAGCCATCGCTTGTAAACTCAGATTTAATGTTCTTTTTATTCTGTACAAAGCCATCGCTTGTAAACTCAGATTTAATGTTGTTTCTATTCTGTACAATGCCATCGCTTGTAAACTCAGATTTAATGTTGTTTCTATTCTGTACAAAGCCATCGCTTGTAAACTCAGACTTAATGTTGTTTCTTTTCTGTACAAAGGCATCGCTTGTAAACTCAGATTTAATGTTGTTTCTATTCTGTACAAAGCCATCGCTTGTTAACTCAGATTTAATGTTGTTTCTACTCTTTCCAAAGCCACCGCTTGTAAACTCAGATTTAATGTTGTTTTTATTCTGTCCAAAGCCATCGCTTGTAAACTCAGATTTAATGTTGTTTCTATTCTGTACAAAGTCATCCCCTGTAAACTCAGATTTAATGTTGTTTCTATTCTGTACAAAGCCATCGCTTGTTAACTCAGATTTAATGTTGTTTCTACTCTGTCCAAAGCCATCGCTTGTTAACTCAGATTTAATGTTGTTTCTACTCTGTCCAAAGCCATCGCTTGTAAACTCACATTTAATGTTGTTTCTATTCTGTACAAAGCAATCGCTTGTAAACTCAGATTTAATGTTGTTTCTATTCTGTCCAAAGCCATCGCTTGTTAACTCAGATTTAATGTTGTTTCTACACTGTCCAAAACCATCGCTTGTAAACTCAGATTTAATGTTGTTTCTACTCTGTCCAAAACCATCGCTTGTAAACTCAGACTTAATGTTCTTCTAATCTTGTATGTCGAGGGGCTCACGAAAGAACCAGAGGGATAAAGGCCGCTTGGTCAAAGCAGTCGCCACGTCGTGTTTTAGACTCTGGATTTTTATTTCACCCCCGATGGAAAAAAAATCCTTTCTGTCTACCGCGGGTTTCGAAAACCGTACACCGGCTTTTCAGACAGCGAAACAGTGGATTTAGCCGTACAACCACGCGCACCACCTCGTCCGGAGGATAAGTTCTGAAATCCGTGTATTCTTGCTCCTAGCTTGCTGGAGCCATGTATGTAAAGCGCAGTCATTGTCTTCGTAATCGACTTCCTGGTGTTGTTTCTACTCTTTCCAAAGCCATTGCTTGTAAACTCAGACTTAATGTTGTTTCTGTTCTATCCAAAGCCATCGCTTGTACACTCAGACTTAATGTTGTTTCTGATTCTGTCCAAAGCCATCGCTTGTAAACTCAGACTTAATGTTGTTTCTATTCTATCCAATGCCATCGCTTGTAAACTCAGACTTAATGTTGTTTCTATTCTATCCAAAGCCATCGCTTGTAATTCAGACTTAATGTTGTTTTTATTCCGCCCAAAGCCATCGCTTTTAAACTCAGATTTAATGTTGTTTCTATTCTGTCCAAATCCATCGCTTGTTAACTCAGACTTAATGTTGTTTCTATTCTGTCCAAAGCCATCGCTTGTTAACTCAGACTTAATGTTGTTTTTATTCTGTCCAAAGCCATCGCTTGTAAACTCAGATTTAATGTTGTTTCTACTCTGTCCAAAGCCATCGCTTGTAAACGCAGATTCAATGTTGTTCTATTCTGTCCAAAGCCATCGCTTGTAAACTCAGATTTAATGTTGTTTCTATTCTGTCCAAAGCCATCGCTTGTAAACTCAGATTTAATGTTGTTTCTACTCTGTCCAAAGCCATCGCTTGTAAACTCAGATTTAATGTTGTTTTTATTCTGTCCAAAGCCATCGCTTGTAAACTCAGACTTAATGTTGTTTCTATTCTGTCCAAAGCCATCGCTTGTTAACTCAGATTTAATGTTGTTTCTACTCTTCCAAAGCCATCGCTTGTAAACTCAGATTTAATGTTGTTTCTATTCTGTACAAAGCCATCGCTTGTAAACTCAGATTTAATGTTGTTTCTATTCTGTACAAAGCCATCGCTTGTAAACTCAGACTTAATGTTGTTTCTTTTCTGTACAAAGGCATCGCTTGTAAACTCAGATTTAATGTTGTTTCTATTCTGTACAAAGCCATCGCTTGTTAACTCAGATTTAATGTTGTTTCTACTCTTTCCAAAGCCACCGCTTGTAAACTCAGATTTAATGTTGTTTTTATTCTGTCCAAAGCCATCGCTTGTAAACTCAGATTTAATGTTGTTTCTATTCTGTACAAAGTCATCCCCTGTAAACTCAGATTTAATGTTGTTTCTATTCTGTACAAAGCCATCGCTTGTTAACTCAGATTTAATGTTGTTTCTACTCTGTCCAAAGCCATCGCTTGTTAACTCAGATTTAATGTTGTTTCTACTCTGTCCAAAGCCATCGCTTGTAAACTCACATTTAATGTTGTTTCTATTCTGTACAAAGCAATCGCTTGTAAACTCAGAT
Source organism: Megaustenia siamemsis (assembly GCA_032433765.1). Lineage (NCBI taxonomy): Eukaryota > Metazoa > Mollusca > Gastropoda > Stylommatophora > Ariophantidae > Megaustenia > Megaustenia siamemsis. Next base: position 94,254,085 of record JAVIAB010000073.1, read on the forward strand.
TTAATGTTGTTTCTATTCTGTCCAAAGCCATCGCTTGTTAACTCAGATTTAATGTTGTTTCTACACTGTCCAAAACCATCGCTTGTAAACTCAGATTTAATGTTGTTTCTACTCTGTCCAAAACCATCGCTTGTAAACTCAGACTTAATGTTCTTCTAATCTTGTATGTCGAGGGGCTCACGAAAGAACCAGAGGGATAAAGGCCGCTTGGTCAAAGCAGTCGCCACGTCGTGTTTTAGACTCTGGATTTTTATTTCACCCCCGATGGAAAAAAAATCCTTTCTGTCTACCGCGGGTTTCGAAAACCGTACACCGGCTTTTCAGACAGCGAAACAGTGGATTTAGCCGTACAACCACGCGCACCACCTCGTCCGGAGGATAAGTTCTGAAATCCGTGTATTCTTGCTCCTAGCTTGCTGGAGCCATGTATGTAAAGCGCAGTCATTGTCTTCGTAATCGACTTCCTGGTGTTGTTTCTACTCTTTCCAAAGCCATTGCTTGTAAACTCAGACTTAATGTTGTTTCTGTTCTATCCAAAGCCATCGCTTGTACACTCAGACTTAATGTTGTTTCTGATTCTGTCCAAAGCCATCGCTTGTAAACTCAGACTTAATGTTGTTTCTATTCTATCCAATGCCATCGCTTGTAAACTCAGACTTAATGTTGTTTCTATTCTATCCAAAGCCATCGCTTATAAATTCAGACTTAATGTTGTTTTTATTCCGCCCAAAGCCATCGCTTTTAAACTCAGATTTAATGTTGTTTCTATTCTGTCCAAATCCATCGCTTGTTAACTCAGACTTAATGTTGTTTCTATTCTGTCCAAAGCCATCGCTTGTTAACTCAGACTTAATGTTGTTTTTATTCTGTCCAAAGCCATCGCTTGTAAACTCAGATTTAATGTTGTTTCTATTCTGTCCAAAGCCATCGCTTGTAACTCAGATTTAATGTTGTTTCTATTCTTCCAAAGCCATCGCTTGTAAACTCAGATTTAATGTTGTTTCTACTCTGTCCAAAGCCATCGCTTGTAAACTCAGATTTAATGTTGTTTCTACTCTGTCCAAAGCCATCGCTTGTAAACTCAGATTTAATGTTGTTTCTATTCTGTCCAAAGCCATCGCTTGTAAACTCAGACTTAATGTTGTTTCTATTCTGTCCAAAGCCATCGCTTGTTAACTCAGATTTAATGTTGTTTCTATTCTGTACAAAGCCATCGCTTGTAAACTCAGATTTAATGTTGTTTTTATTCTGTACAAAGCCATCGCTTGTAAACTCAGACTTAATGTTGTTTCTATTCTGTCCAAAGCCATCGCTTGTAAACTCAGATTTAATGTTGTTTCTATTCTGTCCAAAGCCATCGCTTGTAAACTCAGATTTAATGTTGTTTTTATTCTGTCCAAAGCCATCGCTTGTAAACTCAGATTTAATGTTGTTTCTATTCTGTACAAAGCCATCGCTTGTAAACTCAGATTTAATGTTGTTTCTATTCTGTACAAAGCCATCGCTTGTAAACTCAGACTTAATGTTGTTTCTTTTCTGTACAAAGGCATCGCTTGTAAACTCAGATTTAATGTTGTTTCTACACTGTCCAAAATCATCGCTTGTAAACTCAGATTTAATTTTGTTTCTACTCTGTCCAAAGCCATCGCTTGTAAACTCAGACTTAATGTTGTTTATATTCTGTCCAAAGCCATCGCTTTTAAACTCAAATTTAATGTTGTTTTTATTCTGTCCAAAACCATCGCTTGCAAACTCAGACTTAATGTTCTTCTCCTTGTGTATGTCGAGGGGCTCACGAAAGAACCAGAGGGATAAAGGCCGCTTGGTCAAAGCAGTCGCCACGTCGTGTTTTAGACTCTGGATTTTTATTTCACCCCCGATGGAAAAAAAATCCTTTCTGTCTACTGCGGGTTTCGAAAACCGTACACCGGCTTTTCAGACAGCGAAACAGTGGATTTAGCCGTACAACCACGCGCACCACCTCGTCCGGAGGATAAGTTCTGAAATCCGTGTATTCTTGCTCCTAGCTTGCTGGAGCCACGTATGTAAAGCGCAGTCATTGTCTTCGTAATCGACTTCCTGGTGTTGTTTCTACTCTTTCCAAAGCCATCGCTTGTAAACTCAGACTTAATGTTGTTTCTCTTCTATCCAAAGCCATCGCTTGTACACTCAGACTTAATGTTGTTTCTGATTCTGTCCAAAGCCATCGCTTGTAAACTCAGACTTAATGTTGTTTCTATTCTATCCAATGCCATCGCTTGTAAACTCAGACTTAATGTTGTTTCTATTCTATCCAAAGCCATCGCTTGTAAATTCAGACTTAATGTTGTTTTTATTCCGCCCAAAGCCATCGCTTGTAAACTCAGATTTAATGTTCTTTCTATTCTGTCCAAAGCCATCGCTTGTTAACTCAGATTTAATGTTGTTTCTACTCTGTCCAAAGCCATCGCTTGTAAACTCATATTTAATGTTGTTTCTACACTGTCCAAAATCATCGCTTGTAAACTCAGACTTAATGTTGTTTCTATTCTGTCCAAAGCCATCGCTTGTAAACTCAGATTTAATGTTGTTTCTATTCTGTACAAAGTCATCCCTGTAAACTCAGATTTAATGTTGTTTCTATTCTGTACAAAGCCATCGCTTGTTAACTCAGATTTAATGTTGTTTCTACTCTGACCAAAGCCATCGCTTGTTAACTCAGATTTAATGTTGTTTCTACTCTGTCCAAAGCCATCGCTTGTAAACTCACATTTAATGTTGTTTCTTTTCTGTACAAAGCAATCGCTTGTAAACTCAGATTTAATGTTGTTTCTATTCTGTCCAAAGCCATCGCTTGTTAACTCAGACTTAATGTTGTTTCTATTCTATCCAATGCCATCGCTTGTAACTCAGACTTAATTTTGTTTCTATTCTATCCAATGCCATCGCTTGTAAACTCAGACTTAATGTTGTTTCTATTCTATCCAAAGCCATCGCTTGTAAATTCAGACTTAATGTTGTTTTTATTCCGCCCAAAGCCATCGCTTGTAAACTCAGATTTAATGTTGTTTCTATTCTGTCCAAAGGCATCGCTTGTAAAATCAGATTTAATATTGTTTCTATTTGTACAAAGCCATCGCTTGTTAACTCAGATTTAATGTTGTTTCTACTCTTTCCAAAGCCATCGCTTGTAAACTCAGATTTAATGTTGTTTTTATTCTGTCCAAAGCCATCGCTTGTAAACTCAGATTTAATGTTGTTTCTATTCTGTACAAAGTCATCCCCTGTAAACTCAGATTTAATGTTGTTTCTATTCTGTACAAAGCCATCGCTTGTTAACTCAGATTTAATGTTGTTTCTACTCTCTCCAAAGCCATCGCTTGTTAACTCAGATTTAATGTTGTTTCTACTCTGTCCAAAGCCATCGCTTGTAAACTCACATTTAATGTTGTTTCTATTCTGTACAAAGCAATCGCTTGTAAACTCAGATTTAATGTTGTTTCTATTCTGTCCAAAGCCATCGCTTGTTAACTCAGATTTAATGTTGTTTCTACACTGTCCAAAACCATCGCTTGTAAACTCAAATTTAATGTTGTTTCTACTCTGTCCAAAACCAACGCTTGTAAACTCAGACTTAATGTTCTTCTACTCGTGTATGTCGAGGGCTCACGAAAGAACCAGAGGGATAAAGGCCGCTTGGTCAAAGCAGTCGCCACGTCGTGTTTTAGACTCTGGATTTTTATTTCACCCCCGATGGAAAAAAAATCCTTTCTGTCTACCGCGGGTTTCGAAAACCGTACACCGGCTTTTCAGACAGCGAAACAGTGGATTTAGCCGTACAACCACGCGCACCACCTCGTTCGGAGGATAAGTTCTGAAATCCGTGTATTCTTGCTCCTAGCTTGCTGAGCAATGTATGTAAAGCGCAGTCATTGTCTTCGTAATCGACTTCCTGGTGTTGTTTCTACTCTTTCCAAAGCCATTGCTTGTAAACTCAGACTTAATGTTGTTTCTGTTCTATCCAAAGCCATCGCTTGTACACTCAGACTTAATGTTGTTTCTGATTCTGTCCAAAGCCATCGCTTGTAAACTCAGACTTAATGTTGTTTCTATTCTATCCAATGCCATCGCTTGTAAACTCAGACTTAATGTTGTTTCTATTCTATCCAAAGCCATCGCTTGTAAAATCAGACTCAATGTTGTTCCTGATTCTGTCCAAAGCCATCGCTTTTAAACTCAGATTTAATGTTGTTTCTATTCTGTCCAAATCCATCGCTTGTTAACTCAGACTTAATGTTGTTTTTATTCTGTCCAAAGCCATCGCTTGTAAACTCAGATTTAATGTTGTTTCTACTCTGTCCAAAGCCATCGCTTGTAAACTCAGATTTAATGTTGTTTTTCTTCTGTCCAAAGCCATCGCTTCTTAACTCAGACTTAATGTTGTTTCTATTCTGTCCAAAGCCATCGCTTGTTAACTCAGACTTAATGTTGTTTTTATTCTGTCCAAAGCCATCGCTTGTAAACTCAGACTTAATGTTGTTTCTATTCTGTCCAAAGCCATCGCTTGTTAACTCAGATTTAATGTTGTTTCTACTCTTTCCAAAGCCATCGCTTGTAAACTCAGATTTAATGTTGTTTCTACACTGTCCAAAATCATCGCTTGTAAACTCAGATTTAATTTTGTTTCTACTCTGTCCAAAGCCATCGCTTGTAAACTCAGACTTAATGTTGTTTATATTCTGTCCAAAGCCATCGCTTTTAAACTCAAATTTAATGTTGTTTTTATTCTGTCCAAAACCATCGCTTGCAAACTCAGACTTAATGTTCTTCTCCTTGTGTATGTCGAGGGGCTCACGAAAGAACCAGAGGGATAAAGGCCGCTTGGTCAAAGCAGTCGCCACGTCGTGTTTTAGACTCTGGATTTTTATTTCACCCCCGATGGAAAAAAAATCCTTTCTGTCTACCGCGGGTTTCGAAAACCGTACACCGGCTTTTCAGACAGCGAAACAGTGGATTTAGCCGTACAACCACGCGCACCACCTCGTCCGGAGGATAAGTTCTGAAATCCGTGTATTCTTGCTCCTAGCTTGCTGGAGCCACGTATGTAAAGCGCAGTCATTGTCTTCGTAATCGACTTCCTGGTGTTGTTTCTACTCTTTCCAAAGCCATCGCTTGTAAACTCAGACTTAATGTTGTTTCTGTTCTATCCAAAGCCATCGCTTGTACACTCAGACTTAATGTTGTTTCTGATTCTGTCCAAAGCCATCGCTTGTAAACTCAGACTTAATGTTGTTTCTATTCTATCCAATGCCATCGCTTGTAAACTCAGACTTAATGTTGTTTCTATTCTATCCAAAGCCATAGCTTGTAAATTCAGACTTAATGTTGTTTTTATTCCGCCCAAAGCCATCGCTTGTAAACTCAGATTTAATGTTGTTTCTATTCTGTCCAAAGCCATCGCTTGTTAACTCAGATTTAATGTTGTTTCTACTCTTTCCAAAGCCATCGCTTGTAAACTCATATTTAATGTTGTTTCTACACTGTCCAAAATCATCGCTTGTAAACTCAGACTTAATGTTGTTTCTATTCTGTCCAAAGCCATCGCTTGTAAACTCAGATTTAATGTTGTTTCTATTCTGTACAAAGTCATCCCCTGTAAACTCAGATTTAATGTTGTTTCTATTCTGTACAAAGCCATCGCTTGTTAACTCAGATTTAATGTTGTTTCTACTCTGACCAAAGCCATCGCTTGTTAACTCAGATTTAATGTTGTTTCTACTCTGTCCAAAGCCATCGCTTGTAAACTCACATTTAATGTTGTTTCTATTCTGTACAAAGCAATCGCTTGTAAACTCAGATTTAATGTTGTTTCTATTCTGTCCAAAGCCATCGCTTGTTAACTCAGACTTAATGTTGTTTCTATTCTATCCAATGCCATCGCTTGTACACTCAGACTTAATGTTGTTTCTATTCTATCCAATGCCATCGCTTGTAAACTCAGACTTAATGTTGTTTCTATTCTATCCAAAGCCATCGCTTGTAAATTCAGACTTAATGTTGTTTTTATTCCGCCCAAAGCCATCGCTTGTAAACTCAGATTTAATGTTGTTTCTATTCTGTCCAAAGCCATCGCTTGTTAACTCAGATTTAATGTTGTTTCTACTCTTTCCAAAGCCATCGCTTGTAAAGTCAGATTTAATGTTGTTTTTATTCTGTCCAAAGCCATCGCTTGTAAACTCAGACTTAATGTTGTTTCTATTCTGTCCAAAGCCATCGCTTGTTAACTCAGATTTAATGTTGTTTCTACTCTTTCCAAAGCCATCGCTTGTAAACTCAGATTTAATGTTCTTTTTATTCTGTACAAAGCCATCGCTTGTAAACTCAGATTTAATGTTGTTTCTATTCTGTACAATGCCATCGCTTGTAAACTCAGATTTAATGTTGTTTCTATTCTGTACAAAGCCATCGCTTGTAAACTCAGACTTAATGTTGTTTCTTTTCTGTACAAAGGCATCGCTTGTAAACTCAGATTTAATATTGTTTCTATTTTGTACAAAGCCATCGCTTGTTAACTCAGATTTAATGTTGTTTCTACTCTTTCCAAAGCCATCGCTTGTAAACTCAGATTTAATGTTGTTTTTATTCTGTCCAAAGCCATCGCTTGTAAACTCAGATTTAATGTTGTTTCTATTCTGTACAAAGTCATCCCCTGTAAACTCAGATTTAATGTTGTTTCTATTCTGTACAAAGCCATCGCTTGTTAACTCAGATTTAATGTTGTTTCTACTCTGTCCAAAGCCATCGCTTGTTAAGTCAGATTTAATGTTGTTTCTACTCTGTCCAAAGCCATCGCTTGTAAACTCACATTTAATGTTGTTTCTATTCTGTACAAAGCAATCGCTTGTAAACTCAGATTTAATGTTGTTTCTATTCTGTCCAAAGCCATCGCTTGTTAACTCAGATTTAATGTTGTTTCTACACTGTCCAAAACCATCGCTTGTAAACTCAAATTTAATGTTGTTTCTACTCTGTCCAAAACCAACGCTTGTAAACTCAGACTTAATGTTCTTCTACTCGTGTATGTCGAGGGGCTCACGAAAGAACCAGAGGGATAAAGGCCGCTTGGTCAAAGCAGTCGCCACGTCGTGTTTTAGACTCTGGATTTTTATTTCACCCCCGATGGAAAAAAAATCCTTTCTGTCTACCGCGGGTTTCGAAAACCGTACACCGGCTTTTCAGACAGCGAAACAGTGGATTTAGCCGTACAACCACGCGCACCACCTCGTTCGGAGGATAAGTTCTGAAATCCGTGTATTCTTGCTCCTAGCTTGCTGAGCAATGTATGTAAAGCGCAGTCATTGTCTTCGTAATCGACTTCCTGGTGTTGTTTCTACTCTTTCCAAAGCCATTGCTTGTAAACTCAGACTTAATGTTGTTTCTGTTCTATCCAAAGCCATCGCTTGTACACTCAGACTTAATGTTGTTTCTGATTCTGTCCAAAGCCATCGCTTGTAAACTCAGACTTAATGTTGTTTCTATTCTATCCAATGCCATCGCTTGTAAACTCAGACTTAATGTTGTTTCTATTCTATCCAAAGCCATCGCTTGTAAAATCAGACTCAATGTTGTTCCTGATTCTGTCCAAAGCCATCGCTTTTAAACTCAGATTTAATGTTGTTTCTATTCTGTCCAAATCCATCGCTTGTTAACTCAGACTTAATGTTGTTTTTATTCTGTCCAAAGCCATCGCTTGTAAACTCAGATTTAATGTTGTTTCTACTCTGTCCAAAGCCATCGCTTGTAAACGCAGATTCAATGTTGTTCTTATTCTGTCCAAAGCCATCGCTTCTAAACTCAGACTTAATGTTGTTTCTATTCTATCCAAAGCCATCGCTTGTTAACTCACGTTTAATGTTGTTTCTATTCTGTACAAAGCAATCGCTTGTAAACTCAGATTTAATGTTGTTTCTACTCTTTCCAAAGCCATCGCTTGTAAAGTCAGATTTAATGTTGTTTTTATTCTGTCCAAAGCCATCGCTTGTAAACTCAGACTTAATGTTGTTTCTATTCTGTCCAAAGCCATCGCTTGTTAACTCAGATTTAATGTTGTTTCTACTCTTTCCAAAGCCATCGCTTGTAAACTCATATTTAATGTTGTTTCTACACTGTCCAAAATCATCGCTTGTAAACTCAGACTTAATGTTGTTTCTATTCTGTCCAAAGCCATCGCTTGTAAACTCAGATTTAATGTTGTTTTTATTCTGTCCAAAGCCATCGCTTGTAAACTCAGATTTAATGTTGTTTCTACTCTGTCCAAAGCTATCGCTTGTAAACTCAGATTTAATGTTGTTTCTATTCTGTACAAAGTTTCCCCTGTAAACTCAGATTTAATGTTGTTTCTATTCTGTACAAAGCCATCGCTTGTTAACTCAGATTTAATGTTGTTTCTACTCTGTCCAAAGCCATCGCTTGTTAACTCAGACTTAATGTGTTTTTACTCTGTCCAAAGCCATCGCTTGTAAACTCACATTTAATGTTGTTTCTATTCTGTACAAAGCAATCGCTTGTAAACTCAGATTTAATGTTGTTTCTATTCTGTCCAAAGCCATCGCTTGTTAACTCAGATTTAATGTTGTTTCTACACTGTCCAAAACCATCGCTTGTAAACTCAGATTTAATGTTGTTTCTACTCTGTCCAAAACCATCGCTTGTAAACTCAGACTTAATGTTCTTCTACTCGTGTATGTCGAGGGGCTCACGAAAGAACCAGAGGGATAAAGGCCGCTTGGTCAAAGCATTCGCCACGTCGTGTTTTAGACTCTGGATTTTTATTTCACCCCCGATGGAAAAAAAATCCTTTCTGTCTACCGCGGGTTTCGAAAACCGTACACCGGCTTTTCAGACAGCGAAACAGTGGATTTAGCCGTACAACCACGCGCACCACCTCGTCCGGAGGATAAGTTCTGAAATCCGTGTATTCTTGCTCCTAGCTTGCTGGAGCCATGTATGTAAAGCGCAGTCATTGTCTTCGTAATCGACTTCCTGGTGTTGTTCTACTCTTTCCAAAGCCATCGCTTGTAAACTCAGACTTAATGTTGTTTCTGTTCTATCCAAAGCCATCGCTTGTACACTCAGACTTAATGTTGTTTCTGATTCTGTCCAAAGCCATCGCTTGTAAACTCAGACTTAATGTTGTTTCTATTCTATCCAATGCCATCGCTTGTAAACTCAGACTTAATGTTGTTTCTATTCTATCCAAAGCCATCGCTTGTAAATTCAGACTTAATGTTGTTTTTATTCCGCCCAAAGCCATCGCTTTTAAACTCAGATTTAATGTTGTTTCTTTCTGTCCAAATCCATCGCTTGTTAACTCAGACTTAATGTTGTTTTTATTCTGTCCAAAGCCATCGCTTTACACTCAGATTTAATGTTGTTTCTATTCTGTCCAAAGCCATCGCTTGTAAAATCAGATTTAATGTTGTTTTTCTTCTGTCCAAAGCCATCGCTTCTTAACTCAGACTTAATGTTGTTTCTATTCTGTCCAAAGCCATCGCTTGTTAACTCAGACTTAATGTTGTTTTTATTCTGTCCAAAGCCATCGCTTGTAAACTCAGATTTAATGTTGTTTCTATTCTGTCCAAATCCATCGCTTGTTAACTCAGATTTAATGTTGTTTCTACTCTTTCCAAAGCCATCGCTTGCAAACTCATATTTAATGTTGTTTCTACACTGTCCAAAATCATCGCTTGTAAACTCAGACTTAATGTTGTTCTATTCTGTCCAAAGCCATCGCTTGTAAACTCAGATTTAATGTTGTTTTTATTCTGTCCAAAGCCATCGCTTGTAAACTCAGATTTAATGTTGTTTCTACTCTGTCCAAAGCTATCGCTTGTAAACTCAGATTTAATGTTGTTTTTATTCTGTCCAAGCCATCGCTTCTAAACTCAGACTTAATGTTGTTTCTATTCTGTCAAAAGCCATCGCTTGTAACTCAGATTAATGTTGTTTCTATTCTGTCCAAAGCCATCGCTTGTTAACTCAGATTTAATGTTGTTTCTACTCTTTCCAAAGCCATAGCTTGTAACTCAGACTAATGTTGTTTCTATTCTGTCCAAAGCCATCGCTTGTTAACTCAGATTTAATGTTGTTTCTACTCTTTCCAAAGCCATAGCTTGTAAACTCAGACTTAATGTTGTTTCTATTCTGTCCAAAGCCATCGCTTGTAAACTCAGATTTAATGTTGTTTCTACTCTTTCCAAAGCCATCGCTTGTAAACTCAGATTTAATGTTGTTTCTATTCTGTACAATGCCATCGCTTGTAAACTCAGATTTAATGTTGTTTCTATTCTGTACAAAGCCATCGCTTGTAAACTCAGACTTAATGTTGTTTCTTTCTGTACAAAGGCATCGCTTGTAAACTCAGATTTAATGTTGTTCTATTCTGTACAAAGCCATCGCTTGTTAACTCAGATTTAATGTTGTTTCTACTCTTTCCAAAGCCATCGCTTGTAAACTCAGATTTAATGTTCTTTTATTCTGTCCAAAGCCATCGCTTGTAAACTCAGATTTAATGTTGTTTCTATTCTGTACAAAGTCATCCCTGTAAACTCAGATTTAATGTTGTTTCTACTCTGTCCAAAGCCATCGCTTGTTAACTCAGATTTAATGTTGTTTCTACTCTGTCCAAAGCCATCGCTTGTAAACTCAGATTTAATGTTGTTTCTATTCTGTACAAAGCAATCGCTTGTAAACTCAGATTTAATGTTGTTTCTATTCTGTCCAAAGCCATCGCTTGTTAACTCAGATTTAATGTTGTTTCTACACTGTCCAAAACCATCGCTTGTAAACTCAGACTTAATGTTGTTTTTATTCTGTCCAAAGCCATCGCTTTTAAACTCAGATTTAATGTTGTTTCTATTCTGTCCAAAGCCATCGCTTGTTAACTCAGACTTAATGTTGTTTTTATTCTGTCCAAAGCCATCGCTTGTAAACTCAGATTTAATGTTGTTTCTACTCTGTCCAAAGCCATCGCTTGTAAACTCAGATTTAATGTTGTTTTTCTTCTGTCCAAAGCCATCGCTTCTTAACTCAGACTTAATGTTGTTTCTATCTGTCCAAAGCCATCGCTTGTTAACTCAGATTTAATGTTGTTTTTATTCTGTCCAAAGCCATCGCTTGTAAACTCAGACTTAATGTTGTTTCTATTCTGTCCAAAGCCATCGCTTGTAAACTCAGATTTAATGTTGTTTTTATTCTGTCCAAAGCCATCGCTTGTAAACTCAGATTTAATGTTCTTCTACTCGTGTATGTCGAGGGGCTCACGAAAGAACCAGAGGGATAAAGGCCGCTTGGTCAAAGCAGTCGCCACGTCGTGTTTTAGACTCTGGATTTTTATTTCACCCCCGATGGAAAAAAAATCCTTTCTGTCTACCGCGGGTTTCGAAAACCGTACACCGGCTTTTCAGACAGCGAAACAGTGGATTTAGCCGTACAACCACGCGCACCACCTCGTCCGGAGGATAAGTTCTGAAATCCGTGTATTCTTGCTCCTAGCTTGCTGGAGCCACGTATGTAAAGCGCAGTCATTGTCTTCGTAATCGACTTCCTGGTGTTGTTCTACTCTTTCCAAAGCCATCGCTTGTAAACTCAGACTTAATGTTGTTTCTGTTCTATCCAAAGCCATCGCTTGTACACTCAGACTTAATGTTGTTTCTGATTCTGTCCAAAGCCATCGCTTGTAAACTCAGACTTAATGTTGTTTCTATTCTATCCAATGCCATCGCTTGTAAACTCAGACTTAATGTTGTTTCTATTCTATCCAAAGCCATCGCTTGTAAATTCAGACTTAATGTTTTTTTATTCCGCCCAAAGCCATCGCTTGTAAACTCAGATTTAATGTTGTTTCTATTCTGTCCAAAGCCATCGCTTGTTAACTCAGATTTAATGTTGTTTCTACTCTTTCCAAAGCCATCGCTTGTAAAGTCAGATTTAATGTTGTTTTTATTCTGTCCAAAGCCATCGCTTGTAAACTCAGACTTAATGTTGTTTCTATTCTGTCCAAAGCCATCGCTTGTTAACTCAGATTTAATGTTGTTTCTACTCTTTCCAAAGCCATCGCTTGTAAACTCAGATTTAATGTTCTTTTTATTCTGTACAAAGCCATCGCTTGTAAACTCAGATTTAATGTTGTTTCTATTCTGTACAATGCCATCGCTTGTAAACTCAGATTTAATGTTGTTTCTATTCTGTACAAAGCCATCGCTTGTAAACTCAGACTTAATGTTGTTTCTTTTCTGTACAAAGCATCGCTTGTAAACTCAGATTTAATGTTGTTTCTATTCTGTACAAAGCCATCGCTTGTTAACTCAGATTTAATGTTGTTTCTACTCTTTCCAAAGCCATCGCTTGTAAACTCAGATTTAATGTTGTTTTTATTCTGTCCAAAGCCATCGCTTGTAAACTCAGATTTAATGTTGTTTCTATTCTGTACAAAGTCATCCCCTGTAAACTCAGATTTAATGTTGTTTCTATTCTGTACAAAGCCATCGCTTGTTAACTCAGATTTAATGTTGTTTCTACTCTGTCCAAAGCCATCGCTTGTTAACTCAGATTTAATGTTGTTTCTACTCTGTCCAAAGCCATCGCTTGTAAACTCACATTTAATGTTGTTTCTATTCTGTACAAAGCAATCGCTTGTAAACTCAGATTTAATGTTGTTTCTATTCTGTACAAAGCCATCGCTTGTTAACTCAGATTTAATGTTGTTTCTACACTGTCCAAAACCATCGCTTGTAAACTCAGATTTAATGTTGTTTCTACTCTGTCCAAAACCATCGCTTGTAAACTCAGACTTAATGTTCTTCTACTCGTGTATGTCGAGGGGCTCACGAAAGAACCAGAGGGATAAAGGCCGCTTGGTCAAAGCAGTCGCCACGTCGTGTTTTAGACTCTGGATTTTATTTCACCCCCGATGGAAAAAAAATCCTTTCTGTCTACCGCTGGTTTCGAAAACCGTACACCGGCTTTTCAGACAGCGAAACAGTGGATTTAGCCGTACAACCACGCGCACCACCTCGTCCGGAGGATAAGTTCTGAAGTCCGTGTATTCTTGCTCCTAGCTTGCTGGAGCCATGTATGTAAAGCGCAGTCATTGTCTTCGTAATCGACTTCCTGGTGTTGTTTCTACTCTTTCCAAAGCCATTGCTTGTAAACTCAGACTTAATGTTGTTTCTGTTCTATCCAAAGCCATCGCTTGTACACTCAGACTTAATGTTGTTTCTGATTCTGTCCAAAGCCATCGCTTGTAAACTCAGACTTAATGTTGTTTCTATTCTATCCAATGCCATCGCTTGTAAACTCAGACTTAATGTTGTTTCTATTCTATCCAAAGCCATCGCTTGTAAATTCAGACTTAATGTTGTTTTTATTCCGCCCAAAGCCATCGCTTTTAAACTCAGATTTAATGTTGTTTCTATTCTGTCCAAATCCATCGCTTGTTAACTCAGACTTAATGTTGTTTTTATTCTGTCCAAAGCCATCGCTTGTAAACTCAGATTTAATGTTGTTTCTACTCTGTCCAAAGCCATCGCTTGTAAAATCAGATTTAATGTTGTTTTTCTTCTGTCCAAAGCCATCGCTTGTTAACTCAGACTTAATGTTGTTTCTATTCTGTCCAAAGCCATCGCTTGTTAACTCAGACTTAATGTTGTTTTATTCTGTCCAAAGCCATCGCTTGTAAACTCAGATTTAATGTTGTTTCTATTCTGTCCAAATCCATCGCTTGTTAACTCAGATTTAATGTTGTTTCTACTCTTTCCAAAGCCATCACTTGCAAACTCAGATTTAATGTTGTTTCTACACTGTCCAAAATCATCGCTTGTAAACTCAGACTTAATGTTGTTTCTATTCTGTCCAAAGCCATCGCTTGTAAACTCAGATTTAATGTTGTTTTTATTCTGTCCAAAGCCATCGCTTGTAAACTCAGATTTAATGTTGTTTCTACTCTGTCCAAAGCCATCGCTTGTAAACTCAGATTTAATGTTGTTTTTATTCTGTCCATAGCCATCGCTTGTAAACTCAGACTTAATGTTGTTTCTATTCTGTCAAAAGCCATCGCTTGTTAACTCAGATTTAATGTTGTTTCTACTCTTACCAAAGCCATCGCTTGTAAACTCAGATTTAATGTTGTTTTTATTCTGTCCAAAGCCATCGCTTGTAAACTCAGATTTAATGTTGTTTCTATTCTGTCCAAAGCCATCGCTTGTTAACTCAGATTTAATGTTGTTTCTACTCTTTCCAAAGCCATAGCTTGTAAACTCAGACTTAATGTTGTTTCTATTCTGTCCAAAGCCATCGCTTGTAAACTCAGATTTAATGTTGTTTCTACTCTTTCCAAAGCCATCGCTTGTAAACTCAGATTTAATGTTGTTTCTATTCTGTCCAATGCCATCGCTTGTAAACTCAGATTTAATGTTGTTTCTATTCTGTCCAAAGCCATCGCTTGTAAACTCAGACTTAATGTTGTTTCTTTTCTGTACAAAGGCATCGCTTGTAAACTCAGATTTAATGTTGTTTCTATTCTGTACAAAGCCATCGCTTGTTAACTCAGATTTAATGTTGTTTCTACTCTTCCAAAGCCATCGCTTGTAAACTCAGATTTAATGTTGTTTTTATTCTGTCCAAAGCCATCGCTTGTAAACTCAGATTTAATGTTGTTTCTATTCTGTACAAAGTCATCCCCTGTAAACTCAGATTTAATGTTGTTTCTACTCTGTCCAAAGCCATCGCTTGTTAACTCAGATTTAATGTTGTTTCTACTCTGTCCAAAGCCATCGCTTGTAAACTCACATTTAATGTTGTTTCTATTCTGTCCAAAGCCATCGCTTGTTAACTCAGATTTAATGTTGTTTCTATTCTGTCCAAACCATCGCTTGTAAACTCAGACTTAATGTTGTTTTTATTCTGTCCAAAGCCATCGCTTGTAAACTCAGATTTAATGTTGTTTCTATTCTGTCCAAATCCATCGCTTGTTAACTCAGACTTAATGTTGTTTTTATTCTGTCCAAAGCCATCGCTTGTAAACTCAGATTTAATGTTGTTTCTACTCTGTCCAAAGCCATCGCTTGTAAACTCAGATTTAATGTTGTTTTTCTTCTGTCCAAAGCCATCGCTTGTTAACTCAGACTTAATGTTGTTTCTATTCTGTCCAAAGCCATCGCTTGTTAACTCAGACTTAATGTTGTTTTATTCTGTCCAAAGCCATCGCTTGTAAACTCAGATTTAATGTTGTTTCTATTCTGTCCAAAGCCATCGCTTGTTAACTCAGATTTAATGTTGTTTCTACTCTTTCCAAAGCCATCGCTTGTAAACTCAGATTTAATGTTGTTTCTACACTGTCCAAAATCATCGCTTGTAAACTCTGATTTAATTTTGTTTCTACTCTGTCCAAAGCCATCGCTTGTAAACTCAGACTTAATGTTGTTTCTATTCTGTCCAAAGCCATCGCTTTTAAACTCAATTTAATGTTGTTTTTATTCTGTCCAAAACCATCGCTTGTAAACTCAGACTTATGTTCTTCTACTTGTGTATGTCGAGGGGCTCACGAAAGAACCAGAGGGATAAAGGCCGCTTGGTCAAAGCAGTCGCCACGTCGTGTTTTAGACTCTGGATTTTTATTTCACCCCCGATGGAAAAAAATCCTTTCTGTCTACCGCGGGTTTCGAAAACCGTACACCGGCTTTTCAGACAGCGAAACAGTGGATTTAGCCGTACAACCACGCGCACCACCTCGTCCGGAGGATAAGTTCTGAAATCCGTGTATTCTTGCTCCTAGCTTGCAGGAGCCACGTATGTAAAGCGCAGTCATTGCCTTCGTAATCGACTTCCTGGTGTTGTTTCTACTCTTTCCAAAGCCATCGCTTGTAAACTCAGACTTAATGTTGTTTCTGTTCTATCCAAAGCCATCGCTTGTACACTCAGACTTAATGTTGTTTCTGATTCTGTCCAAAGCCATCGCTTGTAAACTCAGACTTAATGTTGTTTCTATTCTATCCAATGCCATCGCTTGTAAACTCAGACTTAATGTTGTTTCTATTCTATCCAAAGCCATCGCTTGTAAATTCAGACTTAATGTTTTTTTTATTCCGCCCAAAGCCATCGCTTGTAAACTCAGATTTAATGTTGTTTCTATTCTGTCCAAAGCCATCGCTTGTTAACTCAGATTTAATGTTGTTTCTACTCTTTCCAAAGCCATCGCTTGTAAAGTCAGATTTAATGTTGTTTTTATTCTGTCCAAAGCCATCGCTTGTAAACTCAGACTTAATGTTGTTTCTATTCTGTCCAAAGCCATCGCTTGTTAACTCAGATTTAATGTTGTTTCTACTCTTTCCAAAGCCATCGCTTGTAAACTCAGATTTAATGTTCTTTTTATTCTGTACAAAGCCATCGCTTGTAAACTCAGATTTAATGTTGTTTCTATTCTGTACAATGCCATCGCTTGTAAACTCAGATTTAATGTTGTTTCTATTCTGTACAAAGCCATCGCTTGTAAACTCAGACTTAATGTTGTTTCTTTTCTGTACAAAGGCATCGCTTGTAAACTCAGATTTAATGTTGTTTCTATTCTGTACAAAGCCATCGCTTGTTAACTCAGATTTAATGTTGTTTCTACTCTTTCCAAAGCCATCGCTTGTAAACTCAGATTTAATGTTGTTTTTATTCTGTCCAAAGCCATCGCTTGTAAACTCAGATTTAATGTTGTTTCTATTCTGTACAAAGTCATCCCCTGTAAACTCAGATTTAATGTTGTTTCTATTCTGTACAAAGCCATCGCTTGTTAACTCAGATTTAATGTTGTTTCTACTCTGTCCAAAGCCATCGCTTGTTAACTCAGATTTAATGTTGTTTCTACTCTGTCCAAAGCCATCGCTTGTAAACTCACATTTAATGTTGTTTCTATTCTGTACAAAGCAATCGCTTGTAAACTCAGATTTAATGTTGTTTCTATTCTGTCCAAAGCCATCGCTTGTTAACTCAGATTAATGTTGTTTCTACACTGTCCAAAACCATCGCTTGTAAACTCAGATTTAATGTTGTTTCTACTCTGTCCAAAACCATCGCTTGTAAACTCAGACTTAATGTTCTTCTACTCGTGTATGTCGAGGGGCTCACGAAAGAACCAGAGGGATAAAGGCCGCTTGGTCAAAGCAGTCGCCACGTCGTGTTTTAGACTCTGGATTTATATTTCACCCCCGATGGAAAAAAAATCCTTTCTGTCTACCGCGGGTTTCGAAAACCGTACACCGGCTTTTCAGACAGCGAAACAGTGGATTTAGCCGTACAACCACGCGCACCACCTCGTCCGGAGGATAAGTTCTGAAGTCCGTGTATTCTTGCTCCTAGCTTGCTGGAGCCATGTATGTAAAGCGCAGTCATTGTCTTCGTAATCGACTTCCTGGTGTTGTTTCTACTCTTTCCAAAGCCATTGCTTGTAAACTCAGACTTAATGTTGTTTCTGTTCTATCCAAAGCCATCGCTTGTACACTCAGACTTAATGTTGTTTCTGATTCTGTCCAAAGCCATCGCTTGTAAACTCAGACTTAATGTTGTTTCTATTCTATCCAATGCCATCGCTTGTAAACTCAGACTTAATGTTGTTTCTATTCTATCCAAAGCCATCGCTTGTAAATTCAGACTTAATGTTGTTTTTATTCCGCCAAAGCCATCGCTTTTAAACTCAGATTTAATGTTGTTTCTATTCTGTCCAAATCCATCGCTTGTTAACTCAGACTTAATGTTGTTTTTATTCTGTCCAAAGCCATCGCTTGTAAACTCAGATTTAATGTTGTTTCTACTCTGTCCAAAGCCATCGCTTGTAAACGCAGATTCAATGTTGTTCTTATTCTGTCCAAAGCCATCGCTTCTAAACTCAGACTTAATGTTGTTTCTATTCTATCCAAAGCCATCGCTTGTTAACTCAGATTTAATGTTGTTTCTACTCTTTCCAAAGCCATCGCTTGTAAAGTCAGATTTAATGTTGTTTTTATTCTGTCCAAAGCCATCGCTTGTAAACTCAGACTTAATGTTGTTTCTATTCTGTCCAAAGCCATCGCTTGTTAACTCAGATTTAATGTTGTTTCTACTCTTTCCAAAGCCATCGCTTGTAAACTCAGATTTAATGTTCTTTTTATTCTGTACAAAGCCATCGCTTGTAAACTCAGATTTAATGTTGTTTCTATTCTGTACAATGCCATCGCTTGTAAACTCAGATTTAATGTTGTTTCTATTCTGTACAAAGCCATCGCTTGTAAACTCAGACTTAATGTTGTTTCTTTTCTGTACAAAGGCATCGCTTGTAAACTCAGATTTAATGTTGTTTCTATTCTGTCCAAAGCCATCGCTTGTAAAATCAGATTTAATGTTGTTTTCTTCTGTCCAAAGCCATCGCTTGTAACTCAGACTTAATGTTGTTTCTATTCTGTCCAAAGCCATCGCTTGTTAACTCAGACTTAATGTTGTTTTTATTCTGTCCAAAGCCATCGCTTGTAAACTCAGATTTAATGTTGTTTCTATTCTGTCCAAATCCATCGCTTGTTAACTCAGATTTAATGTTGTTTCTACTCTGTCCAAAATCATCGCTTGTAAACTCAGACTTAATGTTGTTTCTATTCTGTCCAAAGCCATCGCTTGTAAACTCAGATTTAATGTTGTTTTTATTCTGTCCAAAGCCATCGCTTGTAAACTCAGATTTAATGTTCTTCTACTCGTGTATGTCGAGGGGCTCACGAAAGAACCAGAGGGATAAAGGCCGCTTGGTCAAAGCAGTCGCCACGTCGTGTTTTAGACTCTGGATTTTATATTTCACCCCCGATGGAAAAAAAATCCTTTCTGTCTACCGCGGGTTTCGAAAACCGTACACCGGCTTTTCAGACAGCGAAACAGTGGATTTAGCCGTACAACCACGCGCACCACCTCGTCCGGAGGATAAGTTCTGAAGTCCGTGTATTCTTGCTCCTAGCTTGCTGGAGCCATGTATGTAAAGCGCAGTCATTGTCTTCGTAATCGACTTCCTGGTGTTGTTTCTACTCTTTCCAAAGCCATTGCTTGTAAACTCAGACTTAATGTTGTTTCTGTTCTATCCAAAGCCATCGCTTGTACACTCAGACTTAATGTTGTTTCTGATTCTGTCCAAAGCCATCGCTTGTAAACTCAGACTTAATGTTGTTTCTATTCTATCCAATGCCATCGCTTGTAAACTCAGACTTAATGTTGTTTCTATTCTATCCAAAGCCATCGCTTGTAAATTCAGACTTAATGTTGTTTTTATTCCGCCCAAAGCCATCGCTTTTAAACTCAGATTTAATGTTGTTTCTATTCTGTCCAAATCCATCGCTTGTTAACTCAGACTTAATGTTGTTTTTATTCTGTCCAAAGCCATCGCTTGTAAACTCAGATTTAATGTTGTTTCTACTCTGTCCAAAGCCATCGCTTGTAAACGCAGATTCAATGTTGTTCTTATTCTGTCCAAAGCCATCGCTTCTAAACTCAGACTTAATGTTGTTTCTATTCTATCCAAAGCCATCGCTTGTTAACTCAGATTTAATGTTGTTTCTACTCTTTCCAAAGCCATCGCTTGTAAAGTCAGATTTAATGTTGTTTTTATTCTGTCCAAAGCCATCGCTTGTAAACTCAGACTTAATGTTGTTTCTATTCTGTCCAAAGCCATCGCTTGTTAACTCAGATTTAATGTTGTTTCTACTCTTTCCAAAGCCATCGCTTGTAAACTCAGATTTAATGTTCTTTTTATTCTGTACAAAGCCATCGCTTGTAAACTCAGATTTAATGTTGTTTCTATTCTGTACAATGCCATCGCTTGTAAACTCAGATTTAATGTTGTTTCTATTCTGTCCAAAGCCATCGCTTGTAAACTCAGACTTAATGTTGTTTCTTTCTGTACAAAGGCATCGCTTGTAAACTCAGATTTAATGTTGTTTCTATTCTGTCCAAAGCCATCGCTTGTAAAATCAGATTTAATGTTGTTTTTCTTCTGTCCAAAGCCATCGCTTCTTAACGCAGACTTAATGTTGTTTCTATTCTGTCCACAGCCATCGCTTGTTAACTCAGACTTAATGTTGTTTTATTCTGTCCAAAGCCATCGCTTGTAAACTCAGATTTAATGTTGTTTCTATTCTGTCCAAATCCATCGCTTGTTAACTCAGATTTAATGTTGTTTCTACTCTGTCCAAAACCATCGCTTGTAAACTCAGACTTAATGTTCTTCTACTCGTGTATGTCGAGGGGCTCACGAAAGAACCAGAGGGATAAAGGCCGCTTGGTCAAAGCAGTCGCCACGTCGTGTTTTAGACTCTGGATTTTTATTTCACCCCCGATGGAAAAAAAATCCTTTCTGTCTACCGCGGGTTTCGAAAACCGTACACCGGCTTTTCAGACAGCGAAACCGTGGATTTAGCCGTACAACCACGCGCACCACCTCGTCCGGAGGATAAGTTCTGAAATCCGTGTATTCTTGCTCCTAGCTTGCTGGAGCCATGTATGTAAAGCGCAGTCATTGTCTTCGTAATCGACTTCCTGGTGTTGTTTCTACTCTTTCCAAAGCCATTGCTTGTAAACTCAGACTTAATGTTGTTTCTGTTCTATCCAAAGCCATCGCTTGTACACTCAGACTTAATGTTGTTTCTGATTCTGTCCAAAGCCATCGCTTGTAAACTCAGACTTAATGTTGTTTCTATTCTATCCAATGCCATCGCTTGTAAACTCAGACTTAATGTTGTTTCTATTCTATCCAAAGCCATCGCTTGTAATTCAGACTTAATGTTGTTTTTATTCCGCCCAAAGCCATCGCTTTTAAACTCAGATTTAATGTTGTTTCTATTCTGTCCAAATCCATCGCTTGTTAACTCAGACTTAATGTTGTTTTTATTCGGTCCAAAGCCATCGCTTGTAAACTCAGATTTAATGTTGTTTCTACTCTGTCCAAAGCCATCGCTTGTAAACTCAGATTTAATGTTGTTTTTCTTCTGTCCAAAGCCATCGCTTCTTAACTCAGACTTAATGTTGTTTCTATTCTGTCCAAAGCCATCGCTTGTTAACTCAGACTTAATGTTGTTTTTATTCTGTCCAAAGCCATCGCTTGTAAACTCAGATTTAATGTTGTTTCTATTCTGTCCAAAGCCATCGCTTGTTAACTCAGATTTAATGTTGTTTCTACTCTTTCCAAAGCCATCGCTTGTAAACTCACATTTAATGTTGTTTCTACACTGTCCAAAATCATCGCTTGTAAACTCAGATTTAATTTGTTTCTACTCTGTCCAAAGCCATCGCTTGTAAACTCAGACTTAATGTTGTTTCTATTCTGTCCAAAGCCATCGCTTTAAACTCAAATTTAATGTTGTTTTTATTCTGTCCAAAACCATCGCTTGTAAACTCAGACTTAATGTTCTTCTACTTGTGTATGTCGAGGGGCTCACGAAAGAACCAGAGGGATAAAGGCCGCTTGGTCAAAGCAGTCGCCACGTCGTGTTTTAGACTCTGGATTTTTATTTCACCCCCGATGGAAAAAAAAATCCTTTCTGTCTACCGCGGGTTTCGAAAACCGTACACCGGCTTTTCAGACAGCGAAACAGTGGATTTAGCCGTACAACCACGTGCACCACCTCGTCCGAGGATAAGTTCTGAAATCCGTGTATTCTTGCTCCTAGCTTGCTGGAGCCACGTATGTAAAGCGCAGTCATTGTCTTCGTAATCGACTTCCTGGTGTTGTTTTCTACTCTTTCCAAAGCCATCGCTTGTAAACTCAGACTTAATGTTGTTTCTGTTCTATCCAAAGCCATCGCTTGTACACTCAGACTTAATGTTGTTTCTGATTCTGTCCAAAGCCATCGCTTGTAAACTCAGACTTAATGTTGTTTCTATTCTATCCAATGCCATCGCTTGTAAACTCAGACTTAATGTTGTTTCTATTCTATCCAAAGCTATCGCTTGTAAATTCAGACTTAATGTTGTTTTTTTTCCGCCCAAAGCCATCGCTTGTAAACTCAGATTTAATGTTGTTTCTATTCTGTCCAAAGCCATCGCTTGTTAACTCAGATTTAATGTTGTTTTTATTCTGTCCAAAGCCATCGCTTGTAAACTCAGATTTAATGTTGTTTCTACACTGTCCAAAATCATCGCTTGTAAACTCATATTTAATGTTGTTTCTATTCTGTCCAAAGCCATCGCTTGTAACTCAGATTTAATGTTGTTTTTATTCTGTCCAAAGCCATCGCTTGTTAACTCAGATTTAATGTTGTTTCTACTCTGTCCAAAGCTATCGCTTGTAAACTCAGATTTAATGTTGTTTCTATTCTGTACAAAGTCATCCCCTGTAAACTCAGATTTAATGTTGTTTCTATTCTGTACAAAGCCATCGCTTGTTAACTCAGATTTAATGTTGTTTTTACTCTGTCCAAAGCCATCGCTTGTAAACTCACATTTAATGTTGTTTCTATTCTGTACAAAGCAATCGCTTGTAAACTCAGATTTAATGTTGTTTCTATTCTGTCCAAAGCCATCGCTTGTTAACTCAGATTTAATGTTGTTTCTACACTGTCCAAAACCATCGCTTGTAAACTCAGATTTAATGTTGTTTCTACTCTGTCCAAAACCATCGCTTGTAAACTCAGACTTAATGTTCTTCTACTCGTGTATGTCGAGGGGCTCACGAAAGAACCAGAGGGATAAAGGCCGCTTGGTCAAAGCAGTCGCCACGTCGTGTTTTAGACTCTGGATTTTTATTTCACCCCCGATGGAAAAAAAATCCTTTCTGTCTACCGCGGGTTTCGAAAACCGTACACCGGCTTTTCAGACAGCGAAACAGTGGATTTAGCCGTACAACCACGCGCACCACCTCGTCCGGAGGATAAATTCTGAAATCCGTGTATTCTTGCTCCTAGCTTGCTGGAGCCATGTATGTAAGCGCAGTCATTGTCTTCGTAATCGACTTCCTGGTGTTGTTTCTACTCTTTCCAAAGCCATTGCTTGTAAACTCAGACTTAATGTTGTTTCTGTTCTATCCAAAGCCATCGCTTGTACACTCAGACTTAATGTTGTTTCTGATTCTGTCCAAAGCCATCGCTTGTAAACTCAGACTTAATGTTGTTTCTATTCTATCCAATGCCATCGCTTGTAAACTCAGACTTAATGTTGTTTCTATTCTATCCAAAGCCATCGCTTGTAAATTCAGACTTAATGTTGTTTCTATTCCGCCCAAAGCCATCGCTTTTAAACTCAGATTTAATGTTGTTTTTATTCTGTCCAAAGCCATCGCTTGTAAACTCAGATTTAATGTTGTTTCTACTCTGTCCAAAGCCATCGCTTGTAAACTCAGATTTAATGTTGTTTTTCTTCTGTCCAAAGCCATCGCTTCTTAACTCAGACTTAATGTTGTTTCTATTCTGTCCAAAGCCATCGCTTGTTAACTCAGACTTAATGTTGTTTTTATTCTGTCCAAAGCCATCGCTTGTAAACTCAGATTTAATGTTGTTTCTATTCTGTCCAAAGCCATCGCTTGTTAACTCAGATTTAATGTTGTTTCTACTCTTTCCAAAGCCATCGCTTGTAAACTTAGATTTAATGTTGTTTCTACACTGTCCAAAATCATCGCTTGTAAACTCAGATTTAATTTTGTTTCTACTCTGTCCAAAGCCATCGCTTGTAAACTCAGACTTAATGTTGTTTCTATTCTGTCCAAAGCCATCGCTTTTAAACTCAATTTAATGTTGTTTTATTCTGTCCAAAACCATCGCTTGTAAACTCAGACTTAATGTTCTTCTACTTGTGTATGTCGAGGGGCTCACGAAAGAACCAGAGGGATAAAGGCCGCTTGGTCAAAGCAGTCGCCACGTCGTGTTTTAGACTCTGGATTTTTATTTCACCCCCGATGGAAAAAAAATCCTTTCTGTCTACCGCGGGTTTCGAAAACCGTACACGGCTTTTCAGACAGCGAAACAGTGGATTTAGCCGTACAACCACGCGCACCACCTCGTCCGGAGGATAAGTTCTGAAATCCGTGTATTCTTGCTCCTAGCTTGCTGGAGCCACGTATGTAAAGCGCAGTCATTGTCTTCGTAATCGACTTCCTGGTGTTGTTTCTACTCTTTCCAAAGCCATCGCTTGTAAACTCAGACTTAATGTTGTTTCAGTTCTATCCAAAGCCATCGCTTGTACACTCAGACTTAATGTTGTTTCTGATTCTGTCCAAAGCCATCGCTTGTAAACTCAGACTTAATGTTGTTTCTATTCTATCCAAAGCCATCGCTTGTAAATTCAGACTTAATGTTGTTTTTATTCCGCCCAAAGCCATCGCTTGTAAACTCAGATTTAATGTTGTTTCTATTCTGTCCAAAGCCATCGCTTGTTAACTCAGATTTAATGTTGTTTCTACTCTTTCCAAAGCCATCGCTTGTAAAGTCAGATTTAATGTTGTTTTTATTCTGTCCAAAGCCATCGCTTGTAAACTCAGACTTAATGTTGTTTCTATTCTGTCCAAAGCCATCGCTTGTTAACTCAGATTTAATGTTGTTTCTACTCTTCCAAAGCCATCGCTTGTAAACTCAGATTTAATGTTCTTTTTATTCTGTACAAAGCCATCGCTTGTAAACTCAGATTTAATGTTGTTTTTTATTCTGTCCAAAGCCATCGCTTGTAAACTCAGATTTAATGTTGTTTCTACTCTGTCCAAAGCTATCGCTTGTAAAGGAGCCAATGGTGGGGTGTGCTAAACACTCCAAGGTATGGTGACAGCTTTACAAATAAAGAACACAACACAATACTGACGTTTCGGCCTGTGGCCTTCTTCAGAATACATGGACAACGACAACAAGCGGTGAAGCACAATTACTACATGTTAGATGATAAAGTGGAGGGCGAGGAAAGTAGGATGCAAAAATAAGAAAGAGAGAAATGAATTTTACATGATGAGAGGTATGATGGGCGTCAAATATATAAAATAGAAAAAGAGAGAGAAAAATGTATAATAAATTGTACTTAGCTGAGCTCAGAGCAGGGAGCAGGAAAACTGTAATCCGTGCTGAAACCAGTCGGAATGACTAAATGACTAAAAGCGCAGAGAACGTGTATAGAAAGCAACACGTGACAAAGACAGGTCAGTAAAGAGGGCAAAAAGGATCAAATTTCGGGAAAACCAAAAAGGGGGGGGGGGGGAAGGGGGCATAGACGAGGATACTCCTGGGACACAACAAGCAATACATATAAATCACTCAACAATGGAAGTGAGAGATCACGCGAGAGGTTAAGAGAAAGAAATAGAATGACACGACAAAGTAGTAAACTAGGCAGTGGGTGAGAGAGATGGACTCTACAGAATGGATGGCCTCGAACTGAACGAGTTGAGAGGTAGGTCAACGAAAGGAAGGATTGGATACTGGAGGAAGAGATACGGTGAGGAAGAATAATAAAGCCGGTATAATGAGAAGGGCGATAGAGGGGTGGTCCGGAGGAAGTTAGTCTATCGGGAGGTAGGGAAGTATTGGAGGAGGAGGTATGGAGAGGAGGGATAAGAAGCAGGTATGTGAAAACTGGATAGGGGGAGAGGCGGTAGGTCAGAAGTGAATGGAAAAAGAGAAAGTCTGGAAGAAGTGGAGCAATAGGGGATGGTGTGCAAGAGGTATGAACCATAGGAGGTAAAGAAGTAGGGAAATGATAGAACAAAGGGGGAATGAAAGTGGGCATCAGGATAAGGGGGATACTGGAATAGTAGGTATAGATGAGTAGTGACTACAAGTTAATAGAGAGGAGAGGGGTGAGCTAGGAGTAGATCAGCAGAGGGGTGGTAGGAAGGACGAGGGACAATAGAGGTGGGCAGAGAGATCGTACGTACAGTCCAGGTGGAGAGGTGATATAGTGATAAAGAGGTAAAGGACATGAAGATAGTCAGAAGAGAAAAAGGTGTAGGGAGAGGGGGGGGGTTTAGGAGGAAGAAGGCAAGATGGGGGTTACTCAAAGAGGATATGAAAAGCAGGGATGGACGAGGAGTAGAGGACCCAAGAAGAGAAATAGGAAGAGAGGTCCATAGGTAGGAGGATGGAGTCGGAGGCAGGAGGGTCCTCAGAGGGACAGGGATACATTGATGCCACGAGGGGTGAGGCAGCCCCAACGAGCGATCAGACGGTGCTCAAGAGTGAGCCGACTGTGGTGATCAGAGGAGCATGATACTAGGCCAGTTACCAAGACATCAGTCTTACCTCGATGGCCCCTCGAGTTAAAGTGGGCTGCTACAGGAGTGTCCGCTTCTTGGGTGATGTCATTCAAGTGTTCACGGCACCTATCGCCGATTCTGCGACCAGACTGACCGATGTAGGTCAACTTGCATCGCTTACAGATGATGGCATAAATGATGTTCCGCGATGTGCAAGTGAATCCCTCTCTGATCTCGAAAGGACCATTAGGGAAGAGGACAGTGTCGGTCTGGAGAACGTGGTCACAAGTTTTACATACTCTCCGGTTGCAGCGGATAGTGCCTCGATGGCTGAAGTGGTCAGCAGGAAGACGGCCCCTGACAAGAAAGTCTCGGAGGTTCCGGTCACGTCTAAAGGTCACTAGTGGTGGGTCAGGAAGAGCAGACGAGTAGTAGGGTCAGATCGAAGAATAGGGAGGTAGCGGTGGATGGTCCTAATAGCGGCGTAGTGGTGAGGGTGATGGGTGAGAGCGAGCACTACTCTATCAGAGGGGGGATGAGTAGAGGGGGTTTTTCCTCCGCTACGACTCCTCTCATCCTACATCCTGCAAGAACTCTCTTCCCTATTCCCAGCTTCTCAGACTTCGTCGCCTTTGCCAAGACGACGAAGATTTCCTTCACAATGCCCACCTTATGCTTGATTTCTTCCGCCGACGTCTCTATCCTGAATCAGCTCTCCTCCCTGCCCTGCGTCGAGTTCTCCACACTTCACGTCAGTCTGCTCTTACCCCCTCTACTCATCCCCCCTCTGATAGAGTAGTGCTCGCTCTCACCCATCACCCTCACCACTACGCCGCTATTAGGACCATCCACCGCTACCTCCCTATTCTTCGATCTGACCCTACTACTCGTCTGCTCTTCCCTGACCCACCACTAGTGACCTTTAGACGTGACCGGAACCTCCGAGACTTTCTTGTCAGGGGCCGTCTTCCTGCTGACCACTTCAGCCATCGAGGCACTATCCGCTGCAACCGGAGAGTATGTAAAACTTGTGACCACGTTCTCCAGACCGACACTGTCCTCTTCCCTAATGGTCCTTTCGAGATCAGAGAGGGATTCACTTGCACATCGCGGAACATCATTTATGCCATCATCTGTAAGCGATGCAAGTTGACCTACATCGGTCAGTCTGGTCGCAGAATCGGCGATAGGTGCCGTGAACACTTGAATGACATCACCCAAGAAGCGGACACTCCTGTAGCAGCCCACTTTAACTCGAGGGGCCATCGAGGTAAGACTGATGTCTTGGTAACTGGCCTAGTATCATGCTCCTCTGATCACCACAGTCGGCTCACTCTTGAGCACCGTCTGATCGCTCGTTGGGGCTGCCTCACCCCTCGTGGCATCAATGTATCCCTGTCCCTCTGAGGACCCTCCTGCCTCCGACTCCATCCTCCTACCTATGGACCTCTCTTCCTATTTCTCTTCTTGGGTCCTCTACTCCTCGTCCATCCCTGCTTTTCATATCCTCTTTGAGTAACCCCCATCTTGCCTTCTTCCTCCTAAACCCCCCCCCCTCTCCTACACCTTTTTCTCTTCTGACTATCTTCATGTCCTTTACCTCTTTATCACTATATCACCTCTCCACCTGGACTGTACGTACGATCTCTCTGCCCACCTCTATTGTCCCTCGTCCTTCCTACCACCCCTCTGCTGATCTACTCCTAGCTCACCCCTCTCCTCTCTATTAACTTGTAGTCACTACTCATCTATACCTACTATTCCAGTATCCCCCTTATCCTGATGCCCACTTTCATTCCCCCCTTTGTTCTATCATTTCCCTACTTCTTTACTCCTATGGTTCATACCTCTTGCACACCATCCCCTATTGCTCCACTTCTTCCAGACTTTCTCTTTTTCCATTCACTTCTGACCTACCGCCTCTCCCCCTATCCAGTTTTCACATACCTGCTTCTTATCCCTCCTCTCCATACCTCCTCCTCCAATACTTCCCTACCTCCCGATAGACTAACTTCCTCCGGACCACCCCTCTATCGCCATTCTCATTATACCGGCTTTATTATTCTTCCTCACCGTATCTCTTCCTCCAGTATCCAATCCTTCCTTTCGTTGACCTACCTCTCAACTCGTTCAGTTCGAGGCCATCCATTCTGTAGAGTCCATCTCTCTCACCCACTGCCTAGTTTACTACTTTGTCGTGTCATTCTATTTCTTTCTCTTAACCTCTCGCGTGATCTCTCACTTCCATTGTTGAGTGATTTATATGTATTGCTTGTTGTGTCCCAGGAGTATCCTCGTCTATGCCCCTTTCCCCCCCCCCCCTTTTTGGTTTTCCCGAAATTTGATCCTTTTTGCCCTCTTTACTGACCTGTCTTTGTCACGTGTTGCTTTCTATACACGTTCTCTGCGCTTTTAGTCATTTAGTCATTCCGACTGGTTTCAGCACGGATTACAGTTTTCCTGCTCCCTGCTCTGAGCTCAGCTAAGTACAATTTATTATACATTTTTCTCTCTCTTTTTCTATTTTATATATTTTGACGCCCATCATACCTCTCATCATGTAAAATTCATTTCTCTCTTTTCTTATTTTTGCATCCTACTTTCCTCGCCCTCCACTTTATCATCTAACATGTAGTAATTGTGCTTCACCGCTTGTTGTCGTTGTCCATGTATTCTGAAGAAGGCCACAGGCCGAAACGTCAGTATTGTGTTGTGTTCTTTATTTGTAAAGCTGTCACCATACCTTGGAGTGTTTAGCACACCCCACCATTGGCTCCTTGCTACCAGCTTTACCGCAGCATTGCAATTATTTGCCTGTTCCCTATCGCTTGTAAACTCAGATTTAATGTTGTTTCTATTCTGTACAAAGTCATCCCCTGTAAACTCAGATTTAATGTTGTTTCTATTCTGTACAAAGCCATCGCTTGTTAACTCAGATTTAATGTTGTTTCTACTCTGTCCAAAGCCATCGCTTGTTAACTCAGATTTAATGTTGTTTTTACTCTGTCCAAAGCCATCGCTTGTAAACTCACATTTAATGTTGTTTCTATTCTGTACAAAGCAATCGCTTGTAAACTCAGATTTAATGTTGTTTCTATTCTGTCCAAAGCCATCGCTTGTTAACTCAGATTTAATGTTGTTTCTACACTGTCCAAAACCATCGCTTGTAAACTCAGATTTAATGTTGTTTCTACTCTGTCCAAAACCATCGCTTGTAAACTCAGACTTAATGTTCTTCTACTCGTGTATGTCGAGGGGCTCACGAAAGAACCAGAGGATAAAGGCCGCTTGGTCAAAGCATTCGCCACGTCGTGTTTTAGACTCTGGATTTTTATTTCACCCTCGATGGAAAAAAAATCCTTTCTGTCTACCGCGGGTTTCGAAAACCGTACACCGGCTTTTCAGACAGCGAAACAGTGGATTTAGCCGTACAACCACGCGCACCACCTCGTCCGGAGGATAAGTTCTGAAATCCGTGTATTCTTGCTCCTAGCTTGCTGGAGCCATGTATGTAAAGCGCAGTCATTGTCTTCGTAATCGACTTCCTGGTGTTGTTTCTACTCTTTCCAAAGCCATTGCTTGTAAACTCAGACTTAATGTTGTTTCTGTTCTATCCAAAGCCATCGCTTGTACACTCAGACTTAATGTTGTTTCTGATTCTGTCCAAAGCCATCGCTTGTAAACTCAGACTTAATGTTGTTTCTATTCTATCCAATGCCATCGCTTGTAAACTCAGACTTAATGTTGTTTCTATTCTATCCAAAGCCATCGCTTGTAAACTCAGACTTAATGTTGTTTCTATTCTATCCAAAGCCATCGCTTGTAAATTCAGACTTAATGTTGTTTTTATTCCGCCCAAAGCCTTCGCTTTTAAACTCAGATTTAATGTTGTTTCTATTCTGTCCAAATCCATCGCTTGTTAACTCAGACTTAATGTTGTTTTTATTCTGTCCAAAGCCATCGCTTGTAAACTCAGATTTAATGTTGTTTCTACTCTGTCCAAAGCCATCGCTTGTAAAATCAGATTTAATGTTGTTTTTCTTCTGTCCAAAGCCATCGCTTCTTAACTCAGACTTAATGTTGTTTCTATTCTGTCCAAAGCCATCGCTTGTTAACTCAGACTTAATGTTGTTTTTATTCTGTCCAAAGCCATCGCTTGTAAACTCAGATTTAATGTTGTTTCTATTCTGTCCAAATCCATCGCTTGTTAACTCAGATTTAATGTTGTTTCTACTCTTTCCAAAGCCATCGCTTGTAAACTCATATTTAATGTTGTTTCTACACTGTCCAAAATCATCGCTTGTAAACTCAGACTTAATGTTGTTTCTATTCTGTCCAAAGCCATCGCTTGTAAACTCAGATTTAATGTTGTTTTTATTCTGTCCAAAGCCATCGCTTGTTAACTCAGATTTAATGTTGTTTCTACTCTTTCCAAAGCCATAGCTTGTAAACTCAGACTTAATGTTGTTTCTATTCTGTCCAAAGTCATCGCTTGTAAACTCAGATTTAATGTTGTTTCTACTCTTTCCAAAGCCATCGCTTGTAAACTCATATTTAATGTTGTTTCTACACTGTCCAAAGCCATCGCTTGTTAACACAGATTTAATGTTGTTTCTACTCTTTCCAAAGCCGTCGCTTGTAAACTCAGATTTAATGTTGTTTTTATTCTGTCCAAAGCCATCGCTTGTAAACTCAGATTTAATGTTGTTTCTATTCTGTCCAAAGCCATCGCTTGTTAACTCAGATTTAATGTTGTTTCTACTCTTTCCAAAGCCATAGCTTGTAAACTCAGACTTAATGTTGTTTCTATTCTGTCCAAAGCCATCGCTTGTTAACTCAGATTTAATGTTGTTTCTACTCTTTCCAAAGCCATCGCTTGTAAACTCATATTTAATGTTGTTTCTACACTGTCCAAAATCATCGCTTGTAAACTCAGATTTAATTTTGTTTCTACTCTGTCCAAAGCCATCGCTTGTAAACTCAGACTTAATGTTGTTTCTATTATGTCCAAAGCCATCGCTTTTAAACTCAAATTTAATGTTTTTTCTACTCTGTCCAAAGCCATCGCTTGTTAACTCAGATTTAATGTTGTTTCTACTCTGTCCAAAGCCATCGCATGACAAATTTCAAGCTGGGTAATATCAAAGAAATTAGGTTAAATACAAAATAAAAATTTTCAACTCAAATGTTAAGTCGGTCCTATTATATGGCTGTGAAAAATTGAGAACAACACAATTGACAATCATGAAGATACAGACTTTCATTAATGATTGCTTACGCAGAATAAAAGGATGGAAATGGCAGGACAAAATCACTAACATAGAATTATGGAAATGTACCAGTCAAATACCAATGGATAAAGAGATACATCGAAGACTATGGCGCTGGATAGGACAAATACTGCGGAAGCCAACTGAGAGTATTACACAACAGCCCTTTTTTTGGAATCCTCAGGTGAAAAGAAAAAGAAAAAGACCAAGGAATTCTTGGAGAAGACAGAGAGAAGCAGAGATGAAGATGATGGGGAAGACATGGAATGATCTTAAAAGAATGACAAAAACCAGAACGACTTGGAAAGTGTTTGTTGAAGACCTATGCTCCACTGGGAGCTAAAAAATGTAGAAGAATCTAGTAGTCATGTCTAACCGCCCCGCATGATCACACGATTTACACACGGACAAGACAAGAGAAGTACATACGTTTACGTGTCTTTTATTTTTTAGGGAGGGGTGGGGAGAGGGGGGCTAGACACATTTCATGTTGGGTAATAGCGGTTATAAAAAGATTTTTTTTTATACAAGATAAAGATGAACACATTCAGGGATTTTTTTTTTAATGCTCGTTATATCAGGATCATTGTTATAACCGGTCTCATCATAAGTGGAATCTACTATATCATTGCAATTTTTTTAAATAAATGTAGATAATGACATCCTAACACTATTTGTATGAAATGTTATCACAGATTTTATGATACTAAAAAGGCAGAATTAGAAATAATTAGAGAATGGATGCAGTGATTAGCCAGAATGTCTGTACACAATTTGACCCTAATGTTGATGAGAACGATTGTCAAGTTTCCATTCACTATTCCAAGACATGTTAGGTGTTTCAAATAAAACCAGTAAAAGTTCTTCTACTTCTATTTCACACCATTTTAATCCAAGTCACTCTATCAAAGAGGACACTTATATACATGCAGAAGATTGTGTGTCTGCTCTAGCTAGCACGTCTGTGGCTGCTTTTCTCTCTAAATAAAAGGCTGCATGTTAAAAAAAAAATACTACAATTTCACCTGTGTTCAAATATGACTGCGCAGTTCAAGAAATTATGCATAAATAATGTCACAACACGCGTAAAGCGATAACAGCTCGCTTGCCTTGTTAGAAGAGAGCTTGAAACTACAGACAGTGATATCATTATATGCCAAACTGGAGGACATTATATTATTCTGGAAAGGGTAACAAATTGTAGAAAAGAAACACCTGAATCAAGAAGACCCACAAAGAGAAAAATATTACGTCTTTTGGATAATCTTCTGCTTCTTCTTTCCTTCCTCATCTGCCTTTCAGCGTCGAGGGGAGATATAATTTGCGGTCTTTTGCTCTTCTGTTCGCCTCTGCTGCTGTTATGTTTCTTAGACCTTCTAATATTCCATCGATCTAACTTTTTAGTGGTCGACCCTTGGGTCTAGTGTTCTCACAACGTTTGTTGAAGGCTCGTTGTGTTGTGTTTTGTTCTTTCTGCCTTGTCACGTGACCAAACCATTTTATCTGTTGTTTCCTTATATAATCTATCTATCTATCTATCTATTGACCTTTCGAGCCGTAACCGGCCCATAGTGCGTAGACCAAGATACACCTTCTCCTACATGAATTTTTTGTTCTAGCAGTTTTCTTTTAAAGATATTTTATCAAATCTCGCCATCTGTCTCTGTTCTGTACAAGCAGTTCTATCTCATTGAGGGAGCCGATTCCTGCTGTTCTTGCCTCTCTCATCAATGTTCTTCTCAGTGTCTCCCTGGGTCTTCCTCTTTTTCTTTTACCTGTTGTTTCCCATATGAGGGCCTGCTTTGCTATTCCATTATTATCTCTTCTCATCACATGTCCAACGTATGACCATCATCTTTTCTTTATTACTGAAGATATTAGTGGTTGATTGGCGAGTTCTCTAATTTCCTCGTTTGTTTTGAGTTCGTTCCATGCTATACCAAGTATTTTCCTTAGACATTTATTTTCGAATGCGTTCAACTTTGTTTCTATATCTCTTGTTGTTTTCCAGCTTTCACACGCATACGTAAGGGTTGATAGTACATTTGATTTGAATAGCCTAAGTTTTGTGTTTGTGCTGATGAGTTTTGATTTCCACAACTTTTCAAGGCTTCTGAAAGACATTGCTGCTTTAGCCATTCTGATAATTTCTTTGCTCGTATCCCCTTCTCGATCAATGTGACTTCCATGATAGATAAAGTGATCGATCTCTTCTACTGGTTTGTTTTCCATGTATATTTTGTCACCTGTTGGAATTAAACTTTTCATGACTTTAGTCTTTTCATGATTGACATCAAGCCCAATTTTGCTGGCTATTGATGATAGTTCATTTGTGTTTTCCTGCATCGTTTTTATCTGACTGCTGATGAGAACTATATATAATCTATGGCGGGTGCTATTCCTAGATTTTTTCTCAGTTCTTTATTTCTGATCTTATCTCTCAGACTGTTTCATGTCATTCGTCTTTTATCACAGTAGAGGTTATTTTTTTAATTGTTCCTACATCTAGGGTCCAGGTCTGGCATAGGTAGCACAACGTTGGCAAACAAGAAAAAAAAATAACGTCCTCATGTTAACAATAAATGTTTGATAACAAATATGTTATTTTTATTTCAGTTGTTGCCTTTGTAGTCGTTACATGTAGAAATTGATGTCAGACATTTTTGTTCGTTCTCTTGGCAATTTTATCGTTATATGAAATTAGGCAGAGTTCAAGTAAACATTTTAATAAATAAATAAACCCTGGGTATAGACAGCTATGAGTCACTGACCGTTCTTTTCCTTTAGGCACATGGGACCCACATCAGTCTTTTCAAGGGGTATCGGTCATCTTGTAATAATTTATTTGTTTAAATTGTTCAAAGGTATATCGTTCAGGTCTTGCTGAAATCAATTGTCCTGGACAACAATGAAAAACATTGTCCTGTTTACTGAAGAAACACGGAGCTGTTGAATACAGGGGAACTATCAGTCTCATGATTCATTTTGCCAAGACACTACTTCTTATAATAATGAATTTTCAGCAATACTATCGTCCATGAATTTTCTGAAGAACAGCATAATTTTTTGTAGAGGGAAATAAACATCAAAGGCGATATAGGACCATACCATAAGAACATTATTGGAAAGAGCAATAGAAGTTAAAACAAACATGTGCATCATGCGCATATGTTCCATTGACTATATACGGTGAAGCTTTCGTAAAAGAAAAATGCAGAGAAGAAATACAAATGTTAATGGTAAATATCTTTAGATTATCAAGAAAATGTACTTCGAACAATCAGCAGCAATCAAAGTAGTTAACAAACTAAAGGAATATCCAAATATAATGATGGGACTACGAGAGGGGTGTGTCTTATTGCATGACCTCTTCTTGTTTTACATAAAACAACATTAGACACACAAAACAAATGTCTGGAATTACAGTATAGGGAATTCATGTTAACATCTTGAGATATTCAGATAATATAAATAGATATATTTATTGAAGAAAGCTAGAGAAGGGACACAGAAATAATGGTGGTTAACAAAAAGTGTCATAACACTGCAATAAATAAGTTAGCGATATAAAAAAAGCTGAGACAAGTAGATTGTTTAAAAATATCTAGGAACAGCGTTAACAGAAGGAATGTGTTTTGTTGTGGTAAAATGTAGAATCGCACAGGCCAAGCGTGTTTATATTATATTAAAACGATAAACATAATATGCAATAAAGGATTCTCATTGAAAGTTATAGAGGTTTACATTGCTATATCGAAGTAATGCTGTTTTAGGGTTGCGAATCATAGATAGTAAAAAAAAGGGATACAACGCCAGATAAAATCGTTTATAATATATATTTTTAAAAAGGACGGTTAAAAGTGTCGTGGACAGTCTACAAGTCCAATGAGGAGGTGCCACAAGAGGCAAATGAAAAGAGGAAGATTATAAAAGCAAAATAAGAAAAGACTGGGACGTAGGTGAAGAAGAGGTGGGTTGGAATATTTAATAACAACAGGAAAAGCAGAAGATTGGTGATACAGAGGAAAACAAAGGAGAAAGATGTTAAATGGTTTCAAGGTATGTCACGGGAAGAGATCAATTGTGGGAGTGTTACAGCTCACAAAATCGATGGTATTGGGAGCCCGTCGCTACTAAGATGATTTACAACTATCTCTATATCGTAGTTTAGAACTGCCAATTTGTCTTTTCTTTTTATTTAATGTGGGTACCAGGCGTCTAACGGATAAGAGCGGTCAGTGACTCACAGTTGACTGTACCAAGAATTTTAGTATATATATATATATATATATATATAAAAGTTTACTGGAGCTCTGTCACCACATTTCATATAACGAGAAAATGTGATATACCAGGACTCTGAAGCTCCGACATACTTGAATTCGTCAAGAAAACGGACAAAAATGTTTTAAGTTAACTTCAACAAAGACCGATGAATGTAAAGACTATAAAGAAAAAACAACAAATTCAATAAAAGTAACATATTCGTTATCAACAATTTATTGTTCATAAAAGAATTTTTTTTTTAAATTAATGGCGGAATATGTGCAAACAAACATTTCGATCAAAACAGTTAAAAAACATACATTACAATCAAAACACTATATTGGCTAAAAGAAATTGCTGCATATTACAGTAGAAATAATATGTATCAACTAATTGCGTATTACCAGTGTATTTGAGATGAAAGCAGATATTTTTCTGCACAAAACATTTCCTATACAATTAGAAAAGATATGTCCATATAAGATATGATAAGTAGCTTCAATAATGATCCGTTTGTATTGAACTATGATAATTTTGTGTTTTGAAAATTGAAAATGAAAAATGCATACAGCTTTAAAACTGTTGTTCCTAAACTTGTTTAGCCCACTCCCCCTTTTGAGGAAACTAACTACTCAACGCCCCTCCCCCTCCTACGGAAATCGACCTTTTTTAAGCAAACAAGAAAAATGCAGTAACAAATTTGCGGTCCTATTATGTATCTATATTTTTACTTACACACTACACAATACAGTGAAAAAGATGATGCTGTAAAAAAGGTATAATGAAGTTTGAAATTTTAAAAAATACCAATTACAATCAACTATAAAAGCATTCACATTGCACACCAACAAATTAATATAACGAAAGGCAATATAAAAAATACAAAATACGAATGAGAAGATGACCCTGGTGGGTTGCTACCAATGTTTGAAATATTTGGTTCTACTTTTGTCAGCAGTAATCTCAAATCAACATGATTTGTACCTGGTTTTTTTTTTTAGGGTGGGGGGGGGGGGGAGGAGAGCCGCGATAGCTCACTGGTTAGTGAACTGGACTACAAAGGACAAGATGTAGGGTTCGATCCCAAACGATAGCTTCCAGGTTCATCGAGCCTTTAATAGGTACCGGATTTTTTTTTCTGGGAAAGTAAAGCGGTACGGGCGTAATACCGACCACATTACCCCAAAAATCATGTGCTGAAGGTCTTTAAAATTTATTGTCACTAACACCATATTCTCTATATGCCACTTGGCGTGACGGCGTTTACTTTTTTTTATTTTAATTTTTTTTTCCTAATTTGGCTAAGACATTTGTGATCACACTAAATTTATATTCCACTAAATATGGTGAAGGAAATGCAATGAGCAGTTTGTGTACAGTCCATAATTCAGGACAAAGTTTTGATACCTGTCTTTGTAGCCAGAACAGTTTTGTAGCAGTGTTTGAATGTAAATCCCAATTGCTCATTCATTGTTACTCTTATTAGTTCTTTTATTTTTATTCTTTGTGTTTGTGCTTGAAATAAAGGGTCCAAAACCCAATTGGGTATGTCAGTTTAAGAATATCTTCCAATCTTGAAATCAGAATGAAGAACCACCAAGAGCTGACAATAGGTAAGCATGTCCTCATCATGTTCTTTGACTGTTGATAAATTTGGAAACCGGCTGACCTCCCTTGTTCATAAATTACATTTTTACAGAAGAAATTTTGCCAGAAAAATGAAAATTTGTGTTTTGAATAATTTCAACTCATCGCATTGAAGATGTAAACTTGTTTCATTAAATTTGTGAAACAAGTATGTCAAATGGGCAATGTCATATATAGATACAATCAAGGTAAAAGAATCATCTTCATATCCCAGGAACTATAGCACTGTCAAATCGATAAACCATTTCAACCAGGCGCCTTTTAGTAGCCAATAAACATCTGCAGGAAGCAGCAAATGATTGAGTTCTTCGTGGTTTTCAAAATTAAATTGTCCCACAACGTCTTTCATTAATGAATTGCTTCTGATTTTGATTGATTTAATGGCGTAATATAATGGCCTGTGTGAACGCTCACTATAAATTGGTACTGGTAACTAATTGTCGTCGGTCAGTGACATTGTGTTGTACTATAAATGACATTGTGTAATACTGTGAATGACATTTGTAGTACTGTTGATACCATTGTGTAGTGCTGTGAATGACATTGTGTAGTATTGTGAATGACATTTGTAGTACTGTTAATACCATTGTGTAGTACTGTGAATGACATTGTGTAGTACTGTGAATGACATTTGTAGTACTGTTAATACCGTTGTGTAGTGCTGTGAATGACATTGTGTAGTACTGTGAATGACATTGTGTAGTATTGTGAATGACATTGTGTAGTGCTGTGAATGACATTGTGTAGTATTGTGAATGACATTGTGTAGTACTGTGAATGGCATTGTGTACTGCTGCGGATACCCATGTGTAGTACTGTGAACGACATTTGTAGTACTGTTAATACCGTTGTGTAGTACTGTGAATGACATTGTGTAGTATTGTGAATGGCATTGTGTAGTGCTGTGAATGACATTGTGTAGTACTGTGAATGACATTTGTAATACTGTTAATACCGGTGTGTAGTACTGTGAATAACATTGTGTAGTACTGTGAATGACATTTGTAGTACTGTTAATATCGTTGTGTAGTATTGTGAATACCATTATGTAGTACTGTGAATACCATTATGTAGTACTGTGAATGACATTGTATAGTACTGTGAATACCATTATGTAGTGCTGTGAATGACATTATGTAGTACTGTGAATACCATTATGTGGTATTGTGAATACCATTATGTAGTACTGTGAATACCATTATGTAGTACTGTGAATACCATTATGTAGTGCTGTGAATGACATTATGTAGTACTGTGAATACCATTATGTAGTACTGTGAATACCATTATGTAGTACTGTGAATGACATTATGTAGTACTGTGAATACAATTATGTAGTACTGTGAATACCATTATGTAGTACTGTGAATACCATTGTGTAGTACTGTGAATGACATTGTGTGGTACTGTGAATACATCTAGAACCGCTTTTTTATGCAAGAAGACTTGTTTAACGTCGCCGAAGCCCAATCAGTGCCATGGACCAAGATATTATTTCTGGCGATTTCCTTTTCTTTGCTGAAAAAAAACTCTCCCAAAATAACAAATATCGTTTTTCTTTTAAGATCAGTTAGCAATTTTTAGCAAATAATAAATCTTTGCAAGTTTTAATATTTTTAGTGAATCGCACATTTGCTTAAAAGTAAGGTTTCATTTTCTAACAAAGTGGGCTCACCAAAGCTGTACAACGAACTTGGGTGTTTTTAAATACTCGCATAATGAATCTTCAACATCTCGAGCAATTTCATCGAATCCTTTATAGCAATATATTATTGCACATTTTATTAGGGTTCGCTTCCCAGCCCGAACACCAGGGTTAGAAGCTCGCTAGTCCTCGCCAGTCCACTCACCTGGAAATAAAAAAAAGTTAGTACCTGGCCGTTGATCGAGGAGGGTCAGGCATCCGGGAAAAAAGCAGTGGACCGCTCTCACACAGAAGATTTGCTCACATAAAACGGAGGCTCTATACTCCACTCCCCTACGGCAGTAAAGATGTGCCCACTTCTACTGGAGGTTCCCCACTCCACTCAACAACGGTAGTAAAGATGTGCCCGCTTCTAGTGGAGGTTCCCACGCCACTCAACTACGGTAGTAAATATGTGCCCACTTCTAGTGGAGATTCCCCACGCCACTCAGCTACGGTAGTAAATATGTGCCCACTTCTAGTGGAGGTTTCCCACTCCACTCAACTACGGTAGTAAATATGTGCCCACTTATAGCGGAGGTTCCCCACTCCACTCAACTACGGTAGTAAAGATGTGCCCACTTCTAGTGGAGGTTCCCTACTCCACTCAACTACGACAGTAAAGATGTGCCCACTTCTAGTGGAGGTTCCCCACTCCACTCAACTACGACAGTAAAGATGTGCCCACTTCTAGTGGAGGTTCCCCACTCCACTCAACTACGACAGTAAAGAAGTGCCCACTTCTAGTGGAGGTTTCCCACTCCACTCAACTACGACAGTAAAGATGTGCCCACTTCTAGTGGAGGTTTCCCACTCCACTCAACTACGACAGTAAAGATGTGCCCACTTCTAGTGGAGGTTTCCCACTCCACTCAACTACGACAGTAAAGATGTGCCCACTTCTAGTGGAGGTTCCCCACTCCACTCAACTACGACAGTAAAGATGTGCCCACTTCTAGTGGAGGTTTCCCACTCCACTCAACTACGACAGTAAAGATGTGCCCACTTCTAGTGGAGGTTTCCCACTCCACTCATCTACGACAGTAAAGATGTGCCCACTTCTAGTGGAGGTTTCCCACTCCACTCAACTACGACAGTAAAGATGTGCCCACTTCTAGTGGAGGTTCCCCACTCCACTCAACTACGACAGTAAAGATGTGCCCACTTCTAGTGGAGGTTTCCCACTCCACTCAACTACGACAGTAAAGATGTGCCCACTTCTAGTGGAGGTTTCCCACTCCACTCAACTACGACAGTAAAGATGTGCCCACTTCTAGTGGAGGTTTCCCACTCCACTCAACTACGACAGTAAAGATGTGCCCACTTCTAGTGGAGGTTCCCCACTCCACTCAACTACGACAGTAAAGAAGTGCCCACTTCTAGTGGAGGTTTCCCACTCCACTCAACTACGACAGTAAAGATGTGCCCACTTCTAGTGGAGGTTTTCCACTCCACTCAACGACGACAGTAAAGATGTGCCCACTTCTAGTGGAGGTTTCCCACTCCACTCAACTACGACAGTAAAGATGTGCCCACTTCTAGTGGAGGTTTTCCACTCCACTCAACGACGACAGTAAAGATGTGCCCACTTCTAGTGGAGGTTCCACACTCCACTCCCCTACGGCATTAAAAATACTGCTATGTGACATCTTGACCTTTTTTATTGCTCAATGAAAGCTTCTTGGTTCTACCAGACAGACGCTCTGCTCGCGTAGCATAGTTAGTATGACGTCACTTATTGCCCTTTTAATTAACCTTTAGCCTTTAGCTTAGTATGAGGTTGTTCAGGTGCAGCAATCAGTAACGAAATGCTGTAAGAAGCAAGCAGCCAATCGTCGTTTTGTTTGGATGCTGCTGACAAGAGTTTTGCCAACGTCGGGTGTCTCACAAGATTTTATTTTAGTGCTTGAAATAGGATAAATCCTTATTTTTCTTATCAACATAAACTTTTGTCAAATGCTTATGTAGTCTTGAAGGCCTAAAAACTCATTTGATAAAAAAACGTTTTGCAAAATGTGCTTTGAATTATTTAGATAATTTAATTTCTTATTAACATGCACCTTACATTACTAATTAATAATAATGATTCGATAGATAGCATACATTTTAAAAATGTTGGCTAAGTATTTTACCATTTGATTCCCTTGTTTTCTCTCATATTATAGCATAAAACACGTGTTGGCTGTACATTCCAAATAATATGGTACTGACACGAGTCTGTTACACTTTTATTTTAAAAGCACTAGAATGCAATGTACGGTAAATATGAAAGAACATTGATAAAAGTACTCAAAGTGTGAAAAAGACTTCTGTTTTATTGAAAAAAAAGTAATACAATTTGGTCTGTATGTGATTCTTAATCCGTAAAGATTGATGATGCCGAATATTAATTTAAAATACTAATTGAACTCTCACTATCACCAACTGCTTTTCACACACTTCAGAAACAATCTAAAATCATTTCCATAAATGTCGCTTATTTATAGTCTCATACTTTAAGTCATTAATTCCACACGACTACACGTCGATGGCGATAGCACCCACTTTGGGAAATGCTACAGAAAGCATCATGAGTTCGGAACTTCTGGCAATGATTTCCTATGGATGATCTGCATTGATAAAATTGTGTCTAAGCCAGTGGCGTATTCTCTATGCTACCGCAACTACCGCCGGCAGCCTGAACAATATTAACGAAATACAAAAGGAAATGTTAATATATTATAATTTATTTCATAATTATTTTACAAATTTTCGAATATTCCATTACATATTTCGTAGGCAAATATGATTTATTTGCTTTGATTTGCATTTATTAAAGCAAGGTTTTCCTATGGCCACTATAACGTTTGTGAATGAGACCGAAACTACTATAAAAATAGTACATGAAACCGCTAATCAGCAGCGGTACATTTCTCTTCTCTCCGACTTAGAATTAATGACCTTGACATTCAAAAATTCCAGTCAAAATAATACGGCTAAGCTACCTCTACACTAATGCGGTTTCGTGGGTTATTTTTAGCTCTAGCCAATCAGAATTGTCACAAAGTGAAAGTGACACTACATCTGATTACCGGAAATTCCTAACCTATTTACAACTACGTTATGCGCACCAACATCTGTAGAAAGAACTTTTTCTGCTCTCAAGAGAATCAAATCTTATTGTCGCTCAACTCAGACACAAGAACGCTTATCTGGTTTGGCAATAATGTCCATTGAGAAATCATTCCCTCAGAAACTTATAAACCAACCCAACAGTACTTTCAATGACAAAGTCATCGAGACATTTTCGTCTCAAACAAGACGGATAGAGTTTACATATAAATAAGTAAGTAATTTAAAATGTAGTGATGTCATTAGCAAATATTACTTCATGTTAGCCTACTGAATATAATGTATGTCTTTATTTATTACGTCAGCGGTAGCCCAGACCCCAAAACCAGTATACGTCACTAGTCTAAGGGCAAATAAAATGTACTGACCTAGCACAAAGTTCTTCAGATCCTAGTTGAGTCCGTGACTTTTTAATATTTTCCAGCTGGGTTGTTAAACTAATTGTTTCCTCATCTCCACATTGCTCAATTCTACCCACTAAAGATATAATTTGTTCATTAAAAAGTGGTCCTTGTTTCCAGTTTTTGCCAAATGCCTGTCACTTGTTAATTGTCTTGTTTTTGTCGGTTTCCTCCTCTTGTGAAGTGTTACAAATTAAAACATCAAGTTTTGTCTGCTGCATTTTCAAGTATTCTGTAGTGTTTCTGAACAATGCCTAACAAAAAATGAAGTTACGTGGTCGATGTCAATATCTAAAACGGATGCATGTAAACAGTTATGGGACAGCATTTTTCTTATCCCCTTATGAATGTAATAAAATGTGAATAATCATTCTTGAACATGGCCACATCTCTGGGCATGAAAACTTCTGGATTTCATGTCTGGACTGGAGACACCACAGGCAAGGATAATTCCCTTGAGCTCCTGACGACAGATCAAACACTTTTGAAATAAAATCATAATTCCCATAAAAGAATGACATAACTTTATTTCCCTCCCATTCCATTTGTCTTCAAAGATTCTACTTGAGACTTTATTTAATTCATAAATATTTATATATTCACATGTGTATCTTTTATTCATGACATTGCTATAAGGATAGTACACTTGTTGAAATTTGGTTTCATTAAACTTGTTACTTGCATCATACAACCTTTAAACTTACCTTCCCATAATCTCCCCCCAAATTAATCTATATTTGATTTTCAAGATTAGATTCATTGTGGAATTAAAAATCCCGTCCTATTATAATCATTAAGACCTACATGGCGAAGAACACAAACACAAGTCCTTAATATGTACTAACGATGTCTTAGG
This sequence comes from Megaustenia siamemsis, assembly GCA_032433765.1. NCBI lineage: Eukaryota > Metazoa > Mollusca > Gastropoda > Stylommatophora > Ariophantidae > Megaustenia > Megaustenia siamemsis. The sequence continues at coordinate 94,297,511 of JAVIAB010000073.1, forward strand.
TCTTTGTCCATCCGTTCGAACATTTACGCTTTACATCCCTTACTTACTGCATTTTTTTATTATGTTTATTGAAGAGTGACTTCAGAATAGTCGTATATATAAATACATTCTATTCGTGAGAAAAAAAAACAAATAAACAAGGCAATCTGTCAGAGGAGCTGTGTTTGTCATCATCATCAGGTTACCGTGCCTGCTGGCGTAGGTGATCATGTCTCTCTACAACTTTCGATCTCGACATTTATTATTTCTATTGTTGACCTTCAGCCAAGCCATTCTCTTAAGCTGTCTGGTATCTTTTCTCTTTGCTTCCCTCTAACTTTTCGTCCCTCGATTTTTCCAGTTGTTACAATATATTCCAGATTGTTCCCTTCTCATTACATGGCCAGAAAATGATGATTGTTTCTTCCTAATATTGGAAATTAGCTCTCTTTTTGCTTTGGCCTCTTTTATAACGTTTTCATTACTCTTCTTAGCTGTCCATGATATTCTCAACATTCTTCTGTAAAACCACATTTCTACAACCTCCAGTGATTTTCTTGTTTGTTGTTCTATTGTTCATGATTCACACCCATATGTTAAGTATTCACTACATAACATTTAAGAACTCTTTCTCTTGTTTCTATTGTCAAAAATGGATTGCACAGTATCTTCCTTATTTTTTGGAAAGCTGCTTTTGCCTGAATCACTCTACAAAAGCAGATGCTGTGTATGTAGCTTACATAATAGCATACTAGAGGTTCAGAGGCCTGTTTTATTACGATATTCTCGTTTAGTACTAAAGTAAAGTGCCCCGTCACCCCGATATACCAGGGGGTGTATTTTTTATCTTATTTATTAAGTTATTAGTAAGTTTATCATCCCTCAATTTGCTATTCTTCCTGCACTTGTTAGAACCTCTCTTGTATATTCGTCTCTTCGTAACAACCTAAAACTCTAAGCCGCAGAGGACTCTTGTAAGAAGAACTGAAAGCAGCACTCTCGATTCGTCGTTCTGAGTTGATTATTCTTCGCTTATTATTTGCCACGCTCCTGGTTTACTGCAGCAATGCCCACCCATGGCATCGCCTTATTGATTATTACGCCCCTTGAACGTAAAGGACAGCACTCCTGTTAATGACAGCAACGCACCCCAGTGGCGTCGCCTTCTTGATTATCACACTGACTGGATGTAAATGACAGCACTCCTGTGCTCATGATAGCAATGCCCACCAATGGCATCGTTTTGGTTCATTATCGGCCAACCGGATCGTGATAGTGGAATACTTCAGCGTGTGCGACAACCCTCAAAGCTCAATTCTCTAGGAAACAGACGACTACATGTAGAGCTTATATGAACATCAAGGAACACTTTGAATAAAACACATTCCTTAGTTTATTACTATTATAATCAATACAGAATTCACAGTCACTCTTTCCAATCTTGTGCTCACTCAACTACCTCGCACCACTCAGCTACGCTGCTATGCACAATGTTTGTGCAAGATGGACTTTATCCCCTGGCATCTATGATATTTGACAATGACTAAGCGACTTGGGCTCACGTCCCTTCGCTAACTTGGTAAACTAACAGTGTGCTAGGACATCGTGCTTGAGCCTTTCTATTCTAAAGACTCCCGACCTTCAATGTTATTGTTCGTGTTCTGCGACACAACATATATAAGAGAGATTTGCCTCTCCACAAACACGTAAGTTTAATGCTAAAGCGACCAGGGCTCATTCCTTTCGCCAATGTGGTAATTTGACCTTGGTGTGCTACGACACCGTGCAAAAGCCTTTCTACTCTGAAAAACTCCTGACACTAAATGGTAATTGCTAGTGTACTACGACACTTTATCTTCCTCAGTCGACGCTGAGGTTGATCACTTGTGCATACTCTAATTGTTTCTATAACAATACATAACGTAGACAGCGCCTATTCTATCCTTACTCTTAACAACACATACTTAGCCACAGTCCTGATTCTAATCCGTTGTGTGAACCAAACACTTTTAACTACTGTGCCTATTTCTATCCATTCTCTTGACAAAACATGTTTAATTACAGTTCTTAATCTATCATTCCTCTGAACAAATATACTGAACTACTGTCCCTATTCTATCTTTCCTCAGAAAACTCAATACCGTCCACAGTATCGGTGGTAACACAACTAATCCATAATAACACCACCGTCTGCACTGGAGCCCAGCTCAAAATCGACTGACTAACTAATCCCGACTTTCTTCTCAACTCCCAGCCCATTCTCGAAAAACCCGTGATTCTACTTATTCTCTGTCTACTCGGGCCCCTTGTATTTCCCACCTGCTCGTGTATGCCTGTCCCCATGGGCTTGTGAGTTCTTCTCATCACACTCATATTTACTACTCAAAACCTACTACTGCTATCTTCTAGACTACATTCGGCCTATTACCGCTATCTTATGAGATCTTCTCTTCCCATTATTACTGCTATCTTCTAACCTACTCTCTTACCTACCTGCCTGCTTTACCAAATGGCGTGTAGGAAATATGGTTATAGTAACCATAATTTTTATAGACCTTCGGCACATGATCTTTGAAGTAATGTGAACGATATTACGTTCGTCCCGCTTTACTTTACCAGAATAAATCTGGTTATCATTTAAAGCTGGGTGAATCCGGAAGCCGTTGATCAGGATGGAACTCGACCTCTTGTCCTGTGTAGTCCAGTTCACTAACCACTGAGCTATCGCGACTCCCGTTTTGTACTATTGGCTGGTAGAATTCGGGAATTCTGTCCGGTATTTAAAAAAATAACTATTTAAAAGCGTCATATCATCAATTTAGAGCCCAACATTGTGAATCTTTTTCATAGCACTTTAAAATGTCTATTTCCGGGGTAAAAAAAGAAAAAGTAATTAATGTTGTTGAGTTGTTGTTCAAAGAAGGCTATGTATAAAAAGTGTTCCTTGTTGCAGTTTCCTCATATTCCAAGTTCGGCTTGTTGCAGGAGCTACTGAGTTAAGTGCTCAGTACACACCGTGAGCTGTGTGTTTCATCCGTTTTGATCGTGTTTCGATATTCCAATTGTTTACAATGAACGGTGCTATCGTATGACAAGAGTAGTATACAAGGGTCCATTTGGATATATTATTTAGGCGTAAATTAACAAAGCTATATAGTAGGTGCGCGGCGCACCTAATGTACACGAGAGACAAGGGGAGTTAATCGGTCGTGCGGTCGGCGTGACCCTCGTGCGGCGGGCGATGTGACCCCTCGCGCGGGTGCGTGGTGACCTCGGGGCGGATCGCGTGTCGACGGGTGACCCGGGAAGTGACCTGTTTATGTCTGCTTTGTGCTGACTTTGGCGTTCTTCATGTACTTGCTCGATAGTGATAGGTTAGTAGATTATACAACATCAATGAAAAACGATCAATATAAAACAGAAGACAAAGATATATTTTATTCTTTTATTATCTCAATAGGTGTATAACATACAGTGGATAGTATATAAAATTACAAAAATATTTAGTACAGTGAGTAAATATATAGTACAAGGATAACAATTATTTATAGCTATGTAGTTGGGTGTCGGCTTAGCTATGTGTCGTCGATGAATCATAATGGGTGATACTGTTAGAGATTACTGGTTAGTCTAAGCTGGTAGTGTAAAGAGTTAAATATGTTCCTCGGCGGTGTTAGTGGTTGGCTCTCTCTCTCTCTCTCTCTCTCTCTCTCTCTCCTCATTATACTCGTTCTTTAACTTTTCATAACTGTCTTTCTTCTGTATTAGTGAGACTAACCATATCTCTCAATCTCTCTCTCTCTCCCTCTTTCCCTCCTATTTCCTCATAGACTACTCGCCTTCCATACCAGCCTCACTCTCTCGTTTCCACCATCCCTCATAATGTTAACTTCCCTCATAGACTTCCCTACATTATAACACTTACTCAGGCACGCCATTTAAACATATCAGCTCTCGCCCTCTCTCTCTCTCTCTCTCTCTTCATCTCTGTCTCTTTCGCTCTCGCTATCTCTCTCTCTCTCTCCTTCGCTGTCTCTATCTCTCGCTATCTCTCTCTCTCTCTCCCTTTCCATCTCTGTTTCTCGCTATCTCTCTTCCTCTCCATCACTCTCTCTCTCTCTCGCTCCCTCTCCAGCGCTGTCTCTTCCACTCTCGCTATCTCTCTCTCTCTCGCGATCTCTCGCTCTCGGTATCGCTCTATCTCTTCCTCTCCATTGCTGTCTCTCTCTCACTCATTCTCTCTCGGTCTCTCTCCCGCGCCATCTCTGTCTCTCTCGCTATTTCTCTCTCCCTCTCCATTTTTCTCACCTATCCTCTCTTAGACGTCTAACCTATCAGACCATCCTCCCTCCTCTCCCTTTATCTCTCCCACATCGTTCCGAAGTATATTTTTAGCGTTCCTCCTATTGTAACACTTGATTATTCTCACCCTTTATGCCTAGCACCTAGCCTTCCTTCTCCTAGACGTCTCTGTATCTCCCTATCTCGCGCTCTCTATCTCTCTCTCTTCTAACCCCTACTAGACTTCTTTCCTACCATTCGTACTTTATACACATCACCATTAATACAACTGAAATTCCTTTAATGATAACCTACCACATCGTTATGAGATAAGAGAAAAACAGATAAAAATTCAACTTACACCGTAAAATATTCCACTACAACACAGACCGCTAGACTGAACAGTACTATGAAAATAAACTTCCGTGAATCAATCGCGCTTATAACACGAAGTCTCACATCCGACTAGTTTAAATATAATCTGGTGAATAAAAGTTGGACGACACTATTCCACCCTCGACTAACATCTAGGTTAACCAATCAGAGAAGAGGATTTCTATCGGACACCCATCAACGAAATGACTGACCTTTGGATTAACCAACCAGAGAAGAGGATTTCTATCGGACACCCACCAACGAAATGACTGACCTCTGGATTAACTAATCAGAGAAAAAGATTACTGTTATCGTGATAACTGACCTCATTTTCAACTTGGAGTGCTGTCGAGTCTGACGCGTGGGTTACTTTAAATCGATTCGGCCCCTGATACAAGCCACCTAGCGGGTCAATGGTGGGAGGAAATAATACAAGTGGCGGGTTACTTGAACGCGCTTTGACCCCTGATGCAATACCAGGAGTTCCATGACAGTCATAAATAGTTGAATACAACAAGCAGGAAGTTATATTCAAGGTCCAAAATGTTAGACCAAATCACTAAGATTTTACCACCAGAACACACAAATTTAGGCTCATATTCAAAAAGTCGACCTTAAAACGCTACAAATCTACTCCCATACTCACAAAAGTTAGACACATCGAACAGATAGTTATATCCAAAGTCAAAAAAGTTAGACCAAATCGCAAACATTTTACTCCCAGAACACAAAAATGTAGGCTCATATTAAAAAACTCGACCTAAAAATTTCAAAAAGCTACTCATATAGTCATATTGTTAGACACATCGAACCGATCGTTATTTCTAAAACCCAAAAAGTTTGGCCACATCGCAAATATTTTACCCCAGAACACAAAAATTTAGGCTCACACTCAAAAAGTCGACCTCAAAACCATAAAAATCTACTCACATAGCCACAAATAGTTGGATACAACGAGCAGGAAGTTATATTCAAGGTCCAAAATGTTAGACCAAATCACTAAGATTTTACCACCAGAACACACAAATTTAGGCTCATATTCAAAAAGTCGACCTTAAAACGCTACAAATCTACTCCCATACTCACAAAAGTTAGACACATCGAACAGATAGTTATATCCAAAGTCAAAAAAGTTAGACCAAATCGCAAACATTTTACTCCCAGAACACAAAAATGTAGGCTCATATTCAAAAAGTCGACCTAAAAATTTCAAAAAACTACTCACATAGTCATAATTGTTAGACACATCGAACCGAACGTTATTTCTAAACCCAAAAAGTTTGGCCAAAGCGCAAATATCTTACCCATAGAACACAAAAATTTAGGCTCATACTCAAAAAAGTCGACCTCAAAACCATAAATATCTACTCACATAGTCATACTAGTTAGACACAACGAGCAGGAAGTTATATTCAAAGTCCAAAAAACTTTATTTTAGACATCCCCATAGCAAAAATGTACCTATAAATCACTTTTATGATTGTTACCCCCTGACTATTTTTTAGGGATACGCCCATAAAATCGGTAAAAAATCGTAAATTTTCACTGTAGGCATACCCCAAACTTTATTTTAGACAGCCCCACAGCAAAAATTAACTTAAAAATCACTTTTGAAATTGTTACCCCCTGACTATTTTTTTTTAGGGATACGCCCATAAAATCGGTAAAAATCGTAAATTTTCACTCTAGGCATACCCCAAACTTTATTTTAGACATCCCCACACCAAAAATTAACTTAAAAATCACTTTTGAAATTGTTACCCCCTGACTATTTTTTAGGGATACGCCCATAAAATCGGTAAAAATCGTAAATTTTCACTCTAGGCATACCCCAAACTTTATTTTAGACATCCCCACACCAAAAATTAACTTAAAAATCACTTTTGAAATTATTACCCCCCTGACCATTTTTTAGGGTTACGCCCCTGAAATTGATAAATAAAATTGAAATATAACCTCAAGGCATACCCCAAACATAATATTTGACACCTCTACATATCAAATTCCAACAAAAAATCAACAAAAAACTAGTGGGTGATAAAAGTGGTTATTGAGCCGTTCATACTACGCGGATATAAGCACTGTATCGTGCTGCACGGCTGCACCAAATCGTAGTTCTTTATGAGCCTAAATTTGTGTGTTCTGGTGGTAAAATCTTAGTGATTTGGTCTAACATTTTGGACCTTGAATATAACTTCCTGCTCGTTGTATCCAACTATTTGTGGCTATGTGAGTAGATTTTTATGGTTTTGAGGTCGACTTTTTGAGTGTGAGCCTAAATTTTAGTGTTCTGGGGTAAAATATTTGCGATGTGGCCAAACTTTTTGGGTTTTAGAAATAACGATCGGTTCGATGTGTCTAACAATTATGACTATGTGAGTAGCTTTTTGAAATTTTTAGGTCGAGTTTTTTAATATGAGCCTACATTTTTGTGTTCTGGGAGTAAAATGTTTGCAATTTGGTCTAACTTTTTTGACTTTGGATATAACTATCTGTTCGATGTGTCTAACTTTTGTGAGTATGGGAGTAGATTTGTAGCGTTTTAAGGTCGACTTTTTGAATATGAGCCTAAATTTGTGTGTTCTGGTGGTAAAATCTTAGTGATTTGGTCTAACATTTTGGACCTTTAATATAACTTCCTGCTCGTTGTATCCAACTATTTATGACTGTCATGGAACTCCTGGTATTGCATCAGGGGTCAAAGCGCGTTCAAGTAACCCGCAACTTGTATTATTTCCTCCCACCATTGACCCGCTAGGTGGCTTGTATCAGGGGCCGAATCTATTTAAAGTAACCCACGCGTCAGACTCGACAGCACTCCAAGTTGAAAATGAGGTCAGTTATCACGATAACAGTAATCTTTTTCTCTGATTAGTTAATCCAGAGGTCAGTCATTTCGTTGGTGGGTGTCCGATAGAAATCCTCTTCTCTGGTTGGTTAATCCAAAGGTCAGTCATTTCGTTGATGGGTGTCCGATAGAAATCCTCTTCTCTGATTGGTTAACCTAGATGTTAGTCGAGGGTGGAATAGTGTCGTCCAACTTTTATTTACCAGATTATATTTAAACTAGACGGATGTGAGACTTCGTGTTATAAGCGCGATTGATTCACGGAAGTTTATTTTCATAGTACTGTTCAGTCTAGCGGTCTGTGTTGTAGTGGAATATTTTACGGTGTAAGTTGAATTTTTATCTGTTTTTCTCTTATCTCATAACGATGTGGTAGGTTATCATTAAAGGAATTTCAGTTGTATTAATGGTGATGTGTATAAAGTACTCTCTCTCTCTCTCTGCGTTCAGGACTCAATCAGAGTAAGGATTCCAGACTCTCATATGAAGTCAGCTGTCAGGCTAAGTGTGTTGATCGCCCCCACAGACAGAACATCACAATTAGAGTCTGTCAGATCCACTCTGACTGAACACCCGTTAATACGTTGCACTGTGTTCTGCGCCAGTGGCCCAGTGCATCCGATTTCAGCCAGCATTTTTTCAGGTTTGCTTTCCTTAGCCTTTGATTGTCCCCAATCTTCATGCAAGGCAGCAGTTGATCTTTTCTGTCGGGGGATTCTGCCCTTAGATGGTCGGCCTTCCCAGGTTTACGAGCACCATCTGCCCGAGTCACTAGAGGTGACTAACACAGACATGCGACTTGTAATATGAGGAAACTGCAACAAGGAACACATTTCATGCATAGCCTTCATTTGTTCCCGCCGCCTATCCCCATATACCGGTAAGTCACGTCCTCTTGAAACGAATGGTAGGAAAGAAGTCTAGTAGGGGTTAGGAGAGAGAGAGAGAGAGAGAGAGAGAGAGAGCGAGATAGGGAGATACAGAGACGTCTAGGAGAAGGAAGGCTAGGTGCTAGGCATAAAGGGTGAGAATAATCAAGTGTTACAATAGGAGGAACGCTAAAAATATACTTCGGAACGATGTGGGAGAGATAAAGGGAGAGGAGGGAGGATGGTCTGATAGGTTAGATGTCTAAGAGAGGATAGATGAGAAAAATGGAGAGGGAGAGAGAAATAGCGAGAGAGACAGAGATGGCGCGGGAGAGAGACCGAGAGAGAATGAGTGAGAGAGAGAGACAGCAATGGAGAGGGAGAGATAGAGCGATACCGAGAGCGAGAGATAGCGAGAGAGAGAGAGATAGCGAGAGTGGAAGAGACAGCGCTGGAGAGGGAGCGAGAGAGAGAGAGTGATGGAGAGGAAGAGAGATAGCGAGAGACAGAGATGGAAAGGGAGAGAGAGAGAGAGATAGCGAGAGATAGAGACAGCGAAGGAGAGAGAGAGAGAGATAGCGAGAGCGAAAGAGACAGAGATGAAGAGAGAGAGAGAGTGAGAGGGCGAGAGCTGATAGGTTTAAATGGCGTGCCTGAGTAAGTGTTATAATGTAGGAAAGTCTATGAGGGAAGTTAACATTATGAGGGATGGTGGAATCGAGAGAGTGAGGCTGGTATGGAAGGCGAGTAGTCTATGAGGAAATAGGAGGGAAAGAGGGAGAGAGAGAGAGATTGAGAGAGAGAGATGGTTAGTCTCACTAATACAGAAGAAAGGCAGTTATGAAAAGTTAAAGAACGAGTATAATGAGGAGAGAGAGAGAGAGAGAGAGAGCGAACCACTAACACCGAGGAACATATTTAACTCTTTACACTACCAGCTTAGACTAACCAGTAATCTCTAACAGTATCACCCATTATGATTCATCGACGACACATAGCTAAGCCGACACCCAACTACATAGCTATAAATAATTGTTATCCTTGTACTATATATTTACTCACTGTACTAAATATTTTTGTAATTTTATATACTATCCACTGTATGTTATACACCTATTGAGATAATAAAAGAATAAAATATATCTTTGTCTTCTGTTTTATATTGATCGTTTTTCATTGATGTTGTATAATCTACTAACCTATCACTATCGAGCAAGTACATGAAGAACGCCAAAGTCAGCACAAAGCAGACATAAACAGGTCACTTCCCGGGTCACCCGTCGACACGCGATCCGCCCCGAGGTCACCACGCACCCGCGCGAGGGGTCACATCGCCCGCCGCACGAGGAGTCACGCCGACCGCACGACCGATTAACTCCCCTTGTCTCTCGTGTACATTAGGTGCGCCGCGCACCTACTATATAGCTTTGTTAATTTACGCCTAAATAATATATCCAAATGGACCCTTGTATACTACTGACAAGGAACAGTTGGCGTTCACTTTCTGTGAGGTTTCGCTTTGTCTTTTGGCGTGTGCTGAGACTGCTATGATCGGAACTACAGCTACCTCTCATTGTTTAGGAGATGAGTTAATAATTCGAATGATTCCACTGGCACGGGCGGTTGAGCAATTATGGATTTTAACGCTTTTACAGTGATACCGGGGCTACCATAACCTACTGCATTTCTGAACCCTCATGTACCATATGTAGACCAGCATGCTTTAGCATTCATCTCTGTTTACTTTCTTGTGTGAATGTCAGATCGATTGATGCCTTCATCTTAAGTACAGATTCCTAAGACATTCTTATTATATTTGCATTGCCTGCCATCTTGCTCATTTTACATTTTGACTTATTTGAGACACGCCAAGTTCGTGCGCTTGCTGAAGTTCTAATGAAAAATGTTGACTTGCCAGTAATATGGGTTCTGTGTCAAGAAGATGTGATATAATTCTCTTAGTGAGACTTGATTCATATTTTCTTTCTACAATTTGTTACCCTTTGCAGAATAATAAATTGTCCTCCAGTACGGCATATAATATCACTGTCTGTAGTTTCAAGTTCTCTTCTTACTCTTGAGTGAGCAATTCGCACTCTATGTGTGTTAATGGTGTGTCATTCACAGGCTATCTTCATTGATAGGGTGGCATATCTGCCTCTGTTAACATACTAGTTTCATCATTAGTAGGCTGGCTTGGATGGAAATGGTGTAAAAGAGTCGTAGAGGAACATAATATTATTATTAAGTGCCGTCTTCGTTTCGAAAGGTTGGCTACCATGGAGAGCCATTCCACTCTATCTCTTGCTTTGATAGTGCAGGTTGTCATAGGCTGATTTGTCCATCTTTTGATGTTACTCGTCTATGTTAGTCTTGGTCTTCCTCTTTCTCTGCCTCTTTTACCTCGTATTATTTCCTACCAAGATTACTTTTAGTAGACTCCTGTGTCTTTTAACATGAACTAAAAATCCTTGTAGAGGAACTAGTGTTAGTTTAAACATCCAAACATATTTGGAAATAATAAAAGCAAACTTTGCTATCCTTATCAACATATTAGTGAAACTGTGTACAAACATTCTGACTATTCTCTGCTTTCTTTCTGGATTCTCTAATTAATGTCTCACTCTGCCGTCTTTTAATATTATAAAATCCTTGATAACTTTTCATACAAATTGAGTTGTCATCATCTACATCTATTCTACAAATATACAATGCTTCATGTTTGTGTGAATCACAGCTCACTGGACTCATTTTTTTTTTAAATGTGTACTTTTTTACATTCCTGCTACCAAACAAAGATCAGATAAACACTTCAAATGATGATCATAATAATAATAATAGTAATGCATTTTATAATAAATTTAATAATTCACCCACTTAACTTTTCTTAACAAAATTAAAAATCAGAATTTCTTAGAAAAGTAGTTTCGTGCGACAAAATATATGAAAGCAAAACCTAGCTTCCATTGTCCGTCCAATGTTACTCCAATTGGTCAGGCTAGAACATTGCGGTAAGCCTAATCATATCAAACATAAACAGATTAAATGTTTTGGAACTGCTTAGAGTGAGACCTAACCAACCTGGAGTACATGCATTTTACGTGACAATATCAGTCTACATGGCGATAGAAAAAGGTGGTTAAAAGTAACGAGAGAGGCACTAAACAATTTCAAGCCTAACAGCAATTCAAATTACGCAATAAACGATACATATCTCATCCCTATAAAATGCCCCAAAACAAATATTTGGACAAAAGAAAATTATAAATATGCTCTTCATTGTGTTTTGACATTATGAAACTTACACTTAGGAAATAATTAAACATTCTCTTTTTAAATTAAGTTCTTGATAAATATCCGTAATATAATTTAAATGAAGTGTTGGAATATTAACTAAGTCCTGTATTTATTACAACATCTAATATTTTTGTCTCTGTATTTTTTCAGTAACCACAAAATGGATATCCAGCCCCATGTCAAGAAAATTACAGATCTTCTGGAAATAAGGGATGATGACAACGCCAACAAGATTCTTGAAAGATTGTCAAAGCTGAACAAAAATGGTAATACTACATGGGAAACGTTTTCTGATAGAGTGGCATCACATCTGTCGAAACTGAACATAGATTATGATGCCGCTGTCATCAAAATTCTTGCACAACTGGCAAAACTGGACATAACAGACTTCAACAATAAGGCCAGAAGTGAGCTGGCATCTGAACTAACTAAGCTAAAGAAAATCAACCACAGAAATGTCAGCGATATTCTTGCACAACTGGCAAAACTGAACGTAAATGATGATGCCAATGTTGATAAGATAATCGAACAACTACAACTACTTGATAAAAACAACTTCTCTAATGTCAAAGTGATTCTTAAAAACCTGGCATCGCTGAAAAAAAAATGTGACGCCTGTGGAGAAAATAATATAGAGGAACTTATGGCAGTAGTGAAAATAAAAAAAAGTATCTACAAGATTCTTAAGCAATTGTCATACAAACTGGAAGAAATTAGGAAAAGAAACTGCAAAGATATCGGCATTATTACTCATAAATTGAGAAATGTAAAACACACAAATGTCGACGTGACTCTTATTAAAAAAATAATGCTTCAGCTTCAAAATCTATGTAAAAACAATAGCAAATATATCAATATTCTACAGAAATGTAAAATCAGACAAAGGAACATCAATGTTCAAGAAAAGCTGTCAGAACTGAGAGAATACAACTCTGCTACAGTAGCCACAATATGCAGACAATTGCAAGAACTAAAAATTGAAGACCAATATCATTTTGCAGAGAATTGTAAACATGTAAACGAAAGCGTAAGCGAAATTCTTACGCAACTAAAGAAATATGTGGACGACGATATCGACTATATCCTTCTACAACTGGCACAATTGGGCAGAGAGGAAGACTTATTTGTCGTCAAGACTTTTCAAGATTTGTTGGAACTGCTAAAAATAAAGGACGAAGTCTGTAATGAAGAAAATTCTTCATCCTCAAACTATGAAGACCAGATAGCAGATCTAAGTGCAAACCCCAAGTCGGCATTACATTTATTGTATCACTTAACATTATGCTTTAGATTGGGATACGGTCAATATGGTTCAATGAACGTAGGTGTCGCAGGATATCAATATACGACGGTTCGCAAATTTTTAATTTACTTAGCACGAAGAGAGGACCTGGCACAACTCCGTGGATGTCTGACTGAGGCAGTTAATCATCTGCCCAGGTATGAAGACCAAAACAGACTTGGTCCCGGGGGCCAAGGTAACAGCAAGAAGATGTTCAACAAATGTTTGGTTAGTGTCCGCGATTGCATTCAGCGATTTTTAGGCATGCTATTTGTACTTGAAAAGAACAACATTTCTCGTGAAGAATAAGTCCATACATCAAATCCTAATGTTGGATAATTCCTTGTCTATACTTGTTTCAGTTATCGATGAGATAAAGTAATGAACTTAGATATATTCGTTTTTTTAATTATTGTTATTGGTATAATGTACTTTCATTTTTCATTTATTTGTTTTTCCAGATTTCTTTTAAGTTAAAGTCCCAGCCTAAACAGTAAATTTTTTTTTTTTTTAAACAGAAGTAATGGTCAAATCGAAGAAATAACCATCACCATCATGCAATTTAAAATAAACGGGGCAAATTGGAAATATAAACCTCAAATAGTTGGGCACAATAATACAGTCAGACGGAAGATGCTGCATCGTAGAAATAAAATGCAGAATAAAACAGGCCACAGTAGCATTTAAGAAAATGAAAACATATCTTGTGCAACAAGTCTATGTCAATAGAAATGAGAAAGTACATCGGTCATATATAGAGCTAATTCTGATCTATAGAAGCGAATCATGGACAGTAGACAAACAAATGAAAAAATGATGGCCATATAGATGGGGTTTTTCATAAGAATGCTGAGAGCTACCTGGACAGCTAAAAAGAGAAACGAAGAAATTCTCAGAAGCCAACATAAAAATGGAGGTCATAAAAAACATCCGAAAGAAATAATTATATTGGTATAGCCAGGGGACGTTGTATAGTGTAATTCTTTGTATTATATGTCACCATACTTTGTAGGAGTGTACGTTACATCCTACTACTTGCTCATGTTGACAATCTCTTGGGAAATAATATATATAATCCTCATTTGACATTGATTCATTGAAAATCTAAATCATCATTTTACAGTGTCATAATTTGTAGACGCTGTAAAGATTATTTAAATCATTTGTTTCCCAAGTTAGCGACAATTATCCAGCATGACAAACAACGTTACGTCATGTAGTGGTGGGGAGGAATGCTGAGTTGAGAGGTCGAGGACTTGTAGGGAGGAGTGGGGACTGATGAAATAGGCCCTGGTACACTTGCATTTTGGATGCTTGAAGACCAGTGACCAATTGATTGACTGAGACGTGAATTGGAACTCTAGTTAGTAGTACAGAGACATTAATAGAACAGCAAGTTAGTGACAGCTAGAAGGTAGTCTAATATCAATCAGACAGTATGTAATAAATATTCCAAACGGAGATATGTCATTATATCAAACTCACTATTAGAAAAGGGAGCCGCAATAGCTCAGTGGTTAGTGAACTGGTCTACAAAGGACAAGAATTCGGGTTCGATCCTGGTCGATGGCTTCCGGGTTCACCCAGCTTTAAATGGGTACCGGGTTTATCCCTGGCAGAATAAAGCGGCACGGGCGTAATATCGACCATATTATCCCAAATGTCATGTGATAAGAATTATAGTAATTATATTATACTAATACCATATTCAGGGTAACGTCACTTGGCGTGACGGGGCTCTTTACTTTACTTTGTAGATTAGTCTAAAAGCCCAGACAGTGCCTATTATAAAGATGTTATAATAAAAGTAGGCTGTGTAAGCTGTGCTTTCATTTGGATAAAGACGAAACAGATTATTAGCATTCTTACGATGTACGATCATGCGGCATGGGTTGTTACTACCAGTGATTACCTAACAATCAGTGCCAAATAGCCAGCTTAAACATAGACTGTAGAAGAGAGATAAATAAAAGATAGGACAAGGGGAAGTAATGATGAAAATTAAGGAGAGGTTGAAAGGGGAGATCATTGGAATATTAGAGGTGATTTAAAGCGCAGTAGATTCACGGGAAATAGAGGTTCAGGAAAAAGCGTGCGAGGCGAGGTACGTGAGTGAGCGAAATTGAAGACAAAGAATTTAGGAAAATATAGTGGATTCGAGCTTAAGTCGAGGGGCAGTGCAGACATGGTGTCTAAGACACCAACGGAACTGTGGGCAAGAGCAGTATGGAACAGATTGATTGATTTGACAGGTTAGTGTGTGGCTTAAATTCGAGTTAAGTCGAGGCCCGGTGCAGACGTGGTGTCTGAAAAGACACATACGAGACTGTGGGCAGGGGACAGCATGGAGCAGATTCTTCTGGTTGACAGGTTAGTGTGTGGCTAGGTTCGAGCTAGACAGTTGAGTCACTAAGTTACGGTAGGGATAGATTACAGTGGATAGTGATCGGATGATTGTAGTAACAGATTAGTCATAAAGTGAAACATAGCTAAATGAGCTTAACTGTAACTAGGTCTAATGTAGACTTTATCAGTAATTAAGATGTCTGATGAACTATCGGCTATGTGCCGTATTATCAAGTTAGAACCCTTCATTATTAGCAAGAGTTCAAAGGGACTGTGGGCTGTGTGCCATTGTCAACAAATAAGAAACCTTCAGCGGTATTAAGGTTTCCTGATGAACTATCGGCTATGTGCCGTATTATCAAGTTAGAACCCTTCATTATTAGCAAGAGTTCAAAGGGATTGTCGGCTGTGTGCCATTGTCAACAAATAAGAAACCTTCAGCGGTATTAAGGTTTCCTGATGAACTATCGGCTATGTGCCGTATTATCAAGTTAGAACCCTTCATTATTAGCAAGAGTTCAAAGGGACTGTGGGCTGTGTGCCATTGTCAACAAATAAGAAACCTTCAGCGGTATTAAGGTTTCCTGATGAACCATCGGCTATGTGCCGTATTATCAAGTTAGAACCCTTCATTATTAGCAAGAGTTCAAAGGGATTGTCGGCTGTGTGCCATGGTCAACAAATAAGAAACCTTCAGCGGTATTAAGGTTTCCTGATGAACTATCGGCTATGTGCCGTATTATCAAGTTAGAACCCTTCATTATTAGCAAGAGTTCAAAGGGACTGTCGGCTGTGTGCCATTGTCAACAAATAAGAAACCTTCAGCGGTATTAAGGTTTCCTGATGAACTATCGGCTATGTGCCGTATTATCACGTTAGAACCCTTCATTATTAGCAAGAGTTCAAAAGGGACTGTCGGCTGTGTGCCATTGTCAACAAATAAGAAACCTTCAGTGGTATTAAGGTTTCCGGATGAACTATCGGCTATGTGCCGTAGTATCACGTTAGAACCCTTCATTATTAGCAAGAGTTCAAAAGGACTGTCGGCTGTGTGCCATTGTCAACAAATAAGAAACCTTCAGCGGTATTAAGGTTTCCGGATGAACTATCGGCTATGTGCCGTATTATCAAGTTAGAACCCTGCATTATTAGCAAGAGTTAAAAGGGACTGTCGGCTGTGTGCCATTAATAACCAATTAGAACCCGTCATCAGGAGTAAGGTGTTCATATGAACTGTGGGCTGTGTGCCAGTGTGGTTTTGTAGAACCCGTCCACAGCAATTAGCTGTAAGGTGTGCATATGGGGTGTGAATCATTGTCATTAAGAAGAGATTGTTAAAAGCACATGTATGTCTGTTAAGAGAAGATCTTCATTACAATTGATGATCATACATGACTTAGTGGCGGTGTGCCAAGTCAGTATAGGCGAGTTGTTTAAGTATTAAACTGTTGTTTTATTATTCCTGTTGTTGTTACTTGCTGTGTCGGAAGGGTGACTGATCCTGCGATGAACGAGTTTTGGAGTTGTCACAGTACAGAAACACAACGCGAAGTAGATCTACGGGCGAACCTGAAAATAGAAGTACCAGCAGCGGCGGAGCTTGAAAAACGAGAAGGCGTGAAGCCTGATCCTGAGTGTACCGGATTGTAAAGAAGTTGTATAAGTCCTAGTTGCATATCACTGTTACATATTTCGACCGGCGACCTGCGCAGAACAGTCACCAACGTCCACAACAGCAGCGGCAGAAGCGGCCAACATCAACACAGGAGTAGTAGAAATTAATTAGAGTACATAATTAATGAAGGAACATTTTTTTTTTGTTCTTGAGTTGTGAGTGTGTATTAGAAAAAGGAAAAAGTTCTGTATTGAATAGACACAATTTTTCTTCGTGAAAACTATTGATGTATTGAATTGAAAAAGTGCTTGTGTAGTGAATTGAAATTTGGTTTATATTCAATTGAAAAATTGCTTGTGATGGAATTGAATTTTTTTGGTTAAAATATTGAATTGAAACAAAATTTCTTGTGCATTGAATTGAATATTTCTGGTATATTGAAGTGGAATTTTATTGCTTCTGTATTGAATTGAATTTTTTTTGGATAAGGGATTTGAATTCTTCTCCTGAGGTATTGAAGTGGAAAAATTTTGTCCCTTGTGTGTTGAATTGGAAAATTAGGTTTTCTAGTGTAGTGAATTGGAAAAATAGATCCCTTTCTGCAGTGAATTGGGAAATTGTGTTTTCTTGATGTATTGAATTGGAAAATTAGGTTTTCTGGTGTAGTGAATTGGGAAATTGTGTTTTCCTGATGTATTGAATTGGAAAATCTTTTCTGATATATTGAATTGAAAATTGGTTTCTTATGTATTAAATTTGACAATTTGTTTTCCATGGTGAATTGGGAAGTTTCCTAAGTATTGAATTAAAAATGTTTTTTTTTTCAGGTATTGAACTTTTGCTATTGAATTGAAAAATTTGTGTGTGTAAAGGTGAAATGTTGTTCGATCACTACAATATAAATAAAATGGCAAACCAATAAGGTATTCAACATAAAGTGTACCAATGAATTGAACATTCTTGTAGGGGAATTTCTTATACAGGTGTACATTGAACAGCAGATATTGCTAGAAAATTAAACAAGGCTTATCCTGTTGGGTGCCGAGGAGTATTGAAGTAAATTATAAGGCTGATGGGATATTAAGTTCAAGAATAGGGCGAGAAATAAGGTAGAGCACAAAGGAAAAACAGACCGGAGATAGTGGAATAGATAAAAGAATTATTGCAGATCAATTAAGTAAATTTTTTTATATATATTGAAGTAATTTATGGCTGGCTGATTGATTGAAAATTGTGCTGGATATATTGAAGTGTGGAAGTGGTGACTGATGTATTGAATAGAACAATTGTTGTTGGTCCATTGATTGGAATTTTTATGGAATTGTAAAAATGTTGAGTTTCTATTGAAAAAAAAATTGTTACAGGTTAATTGATTGAAAATTAGTTATACCAAAGCATGAAATTGGTTGGTTCTGTAGTGAGCAGAAAAATCATTGATTGGTAAAAAATTTTTTGGTGGAACCACTGAATTGTAAAATTGTTGATTTTGAATTGACTAGACAAACAAATTGTTCTGTTGATTGAAAATTTTTTTTTTTTTTTTTTTTTGAGCTACTGAATTGTAAAATTGTTGATTGTATATTGAAGAGAGAAATTATTGATGGTCTATTGATGAAACATTTTTTTAAGCTACTGAATTGTAAAATTGGTGATTCGGTACTGAAAAGAGAAATTATTGATTGAAAATTTTGAGTGATATTGAAGTGAAAAGAAAAAGGGTTAGAATATTGAAAACATTTTTGGGGCTGATGTATTGAATCCATTTTTAGCTGATAGATTGAATTAGGCAATAGGAGGGAGTGAGAGAAATAAGCCAAAGGAATATCAGAGGAGGACATAAAGTGTATATACAATAGAATATGGCAACCAAAACTAATAGTTGCAAAATAGTAATAGGAGAATTAGGTCAAGAGATTGCAGAGGAACAGGTTAGAGAATATTTTGGAAAATTTGGTCAAATTATGTATTGTAAATTCATAGTAAATGTAAGCAAGAGAAATAAAGCGATAATATTATATAGAAATAGTGAGATAGTGAATAATATTATAAGACAGAAACATAATATAGCTAATGATAGAATAAAGGTAGATATTTTTACACCCAGACAAGTGAGACAGGAAGACAACAAAAAGATAAAACCATTATATGTAAATAGTATTGGAGTAAGAAGAGAGGGACTAAGTAATAAAATAGAAGATAGGTTGTATAGTATCAGTATAAACAAGAGAATTAGGGAACATAATACATTGATTAGGACAACAGACACAAGAGCAGATACAGTAGACAATGAAGAATTTTTGACGGCAGATGAAGATGACATGAGTAAAGTAGAAAAGTTAGGTTCTAAGAAATCAAACAAGAGTAGGAAAGTAAGGAAGACACATGAGACAAAGGAAACACAGACAAGGTTAGCAGATAGGGACATGAGAAAATATATTGATACAGGGGTTGGTACAGACAATGACATAGTTAGACAGAATGAAAAGGAACAAAAGTTTACACAAACTGAGATGAAATGCACAGATAGTGCAACACAAATGATAGAGAAGGAAACGAAGAATAGGGGGACAATGACGAATAAACAAATAAACACAGAGGATAGGGGAACACAGGTAGATAATAACGGAAATTTATTAGTAGGGAAAATAAAGGGGACAAGGAAATCCAGGCGCAAGATAGTGGAAGTGAATTATTAAAGATGATGGAGAAATTCACGGCCAACGTAGAAAGGATGTTGCCAAGTCCCATACATACAATAGAGAAAACCCATAGAATAGAATCAATAGAAATGAATAAGGCAGAGGAAGCACAGAAAATAGAAGATACAGGAAATGGAGAAACAAAGGAGTGTCTGTGGAAATTAACAGCAGCAGACATAGAAAGATTAACAAGAGAGTCAGAGGAAAGATTATATAAGGAGCTAGACGAGATACAAGAGAGTCAAATTTATTATTACGGATATAGAGAGGATAGGAAAAGTTATCGAAAGGAGAGTCGAACTTATGATGACAGATATAGAGAGGATAGAAAAGGTTATCGGAAAGAGAGTCGAATTTATGATTATGGATATAGAGATAGGAAAGGTTATCGAAGATATGATAATTATAGGTCGAAGGATGAATGGAGATATTAGATCGGAAATTGTGAAGGCGGCTCCGACCAGAAGTTAGAGGGATAGTTAAGGAGATAGTACACATTAGTTATTATGATGGATAAATAACTAAAAAGGGGTAAGAAGGTGGTGTAGAAGAGAGATAAATAAAAGATAGGACAAGGGGAAGTAATGATGAAAATTAAGGAGAGGTTGAAAGGGGAGATCATTGGAATATTAGAGGTGATTTAAAGCGCAGTAGATTCACGGGAAATAGAGGTTCAGGAAAAAGCGTGCGAGGCGAGGTACGTGAGTGAGCGAAATTGAAGACAAAGAATTTAGGAAAATATAGTGGATTCGAGCTTAAGTCGAGGGGCAGTGCAGACGTGGTGTCTAAGACACCAACGGAACTGTGGGCAAGAGCAGTATGGAACAGATTGATTGATTTGACAGGTTAGTGTGTGGCTTAAATTCGAGTTAAGTCGAGGCCCGGTGCAGACGTGGTGTCTGAAAAGACACATACGAGACTGTGGGCAGGGGACAGCATGGAGCAGATTCTTCTGGTTGACAGGTTAGTGTGTGGCTAGGTTCGAGCTAGACAGTTGAGTCACTAAGTTACGGTAGGGATAGATTACAGTGGATAGTGATCGGATGATTGTAGTAACAGATTAGTCATAAAGTGAAACATAGCTAAATGAGCTTAACTGTAACTAGGTCTAATGTAGACTTTATCAGTAATTAAGATGTCTGATGAACTATCGGCTATGTGCCGTATTATCAAGTTAGAACCCTTCATTATTAGCAAGAGTTCAAAGGGACTGTGGGCTGTGTGCCATTGTCAACAAATAAGAAACCTTCAGCGGTATTAAGGTTTCCTGATGAACTATCGGCTATGTGCCGTATTATCAAGTTAGAACCCTTCATTATTAGCAAGAGTTCAAAGGGATTGTCGGCTGTGTGCCATTGTCAACAAATAAGAAACCTTCAGCGGTATTAAGGTTTCCTGATGAACTATCGGCTATGTGCCGTATTATCAAGTTAGAACCCTTCATTATTAGCAAGAGTTCAAAGGGACTGTGGGCTGTGTGCCATTGTCAACAAATAAGAAACCTTCAGCGGTATTAAGGTTTCCTGATGAACCATCGGCTATGTGCCGTATTATCAAGTTAGAACCATTCATTATTAGCAAGAGTTCAAAGGGATTGTCGGCTGTGTGCCATGGTCAACAAATAAGAAACCTTCAGCGGTATTAAGGTTTCCTGATGAACTATCGGCTATGTGCCGTATTATCAAGTTAGAACCCTTCATTATTAGCAAGAGTTCAAAAGGACTGTCGGCTGTGTGCCATTGTCAACAAATAAGAAACCTTCAGTGGTATTAAGGTTTCCGGATGAACTATTGGCTATGTGCCGTATTATCAAGTTAGAACCCTTCTTTATTAGCAAGAGTTCAAAGGGACTGTCGGCTGTGTGCCATTGTCAACAAATAAGAAACCTTCAGCGGTATTAAGGTTTCCTGATGAACTATCGGCTATGTGCCGTATTATCAAGTTAGAACCCTTCATTATTAGCAAGAGTTCAAAGGGACTGTCGGCTGTGTGCCATTGTCAACAAATAAGAAACCTTCAGCGGTATTAAGGTTTCCGGATGAACTATCGGCTATGTGCCGTATTATCACGTTAGAACCCTTCATTATTAGCAAGAGTTCAAAAGGACTGTCGGCTGTGTGCCATTGTCAACAAATAAGAAACCTTCAGCGGTATTAAGGTTTCCGGATGAACTATCGGCTATGTGCCGTATTATCAAGTTAGAACCCTTCATTATTAGCAAGAGTTAAAAGGGACTGTCGGCTGTGTGCCATTAATAACCAATTAGAACCCGTCATCAGGAGTAAGGTGTTCATATGAACTGTGGGCTGTGTGCCAGTGTGGTTTTGTAGAACCCGTCCACAGCAATTAGCTGTAAGGTGTGCATATGGGGTGTGAATCATTGTCATTAAGAAGAGATTGTTAAATGCACATGTATGTCTGTTAAGAGAAGACCTTCATTACAATTGATGATCATACATGACTTAGTGGCGGTGTGCCAAGTCAGTATAGGCGAGTTGTTTAAGTATTAAACTGTTGTTTTATTATTCCTGTTGTTGTTACTTGCTGTGTCGGAAGGGTGACTGATCCTGCGATGAACGAGTTTTGGAGTTGTCACAGTACAGAAACACAACGCGAAGTAGATCTACGGGCGAACCTGAAAATAGAAGTACCAGCAGCGGCGGAGCTTGAAAAACGAGAAGGCGTGAAGCCTGATCCTGAGTGTACCGGATTGTAAAGAAGTTGTATAAGTCCTAGTTGCATATCACTGTTACAAGTCGACCATATAGGGGACCGTAAGAGGCACAGACAGACTCGAGAATAATATGCTCAATAAAAGTCATCAAATTTTGTTCACTTATTCTTGAGTCTTGTGTTGATGTGTCTAGAAGTGTGATAGGAAGTGAGAGAGTGTTTGGTTATCTTAAGCTAAAATTCCTCTTTCCCCCCCCCTCCCCCAACATCTCGGCTATAGACAGAATTGTGGAAAGGCGTGATCGACTACGCCAACCGGTATGGCACTGAAGATGATGATGATGATGAATTAATTGAGAGAAAAAAACCATATGAATGTATCTCAGTTGCCCCATGCCAGACAATACGTTGTAATTATCGATGGTGACGTGAATGATCAATGTATAAAATGTGACAAGTAAAGAAAGTCGTGAACAAAATAAATGCAAAATGCATTAATTGATTAATAAACGTGTAGTGAGAAATCTAGAGGAGAAACTTATGAGCTGGGCTGAAAGATTAAGGATGTTCAGAAACTTAACTGTGGTGGACAGCATTATCTCTAACGAACATGTACGAAACAGAAGTACTTTGAAGCACTTTGAGAGTACTTTACACACTTAAAACAGGGACTGGTCAAATAAATGCATAATAGATTCAGTGAAGATTTGCATAAAAGATATGAAATAATAAATGTAGAAGAATTTAACTTTCAGATCAGCAATATTTGAGTGCATAGTGGTTATGAGGCCTGACAAAGGTGCAACTAATGTGCACAGAAGCGCAGGAACGTAAGATTTGTCAATCGGGACATGTTCTGGCCATAGGTACATTTCTGCAAGGCCTAACAAAGCGGCAACTAATGTGCACAGACCCGCAGGGATGTAAGACTTTTCAATCGGGACATGTTCCGACCATATGTGCACAGCTGCGAGGGCAAAAAATCATCATAGCCATGGTGTTCCATCTGAAAATGAGCAAAATGATAATGCTGGTTAGGTTGGTACCTCTGCGCTAATGAAGGGCATCTTTGTAGACCACACTAGTGCTTTCTCTCCGCTAGTGCAAGACTCACCAGGCTGATGGGTGAATCTGGAGCAAGCCACATAGAACTGACCAAGTGAGAAAGTCCTACTTTAAGTCAAACCTGTCACTTCAACCAGCCGGATCTATGATTTTCTTGTTATCTCTAAAGAGACTTATATATGGAGAAAATGCGGTCTCTGAAACTCGAAGTTGCTTGGATGGTGTTCCACTCCCATAAAATATCGATTTTAAGAGCGACTAGGATATTGCCAGATTGAAGGCAACCTCACTCCATAAATGCCTAGAATTTATATGAATATAACTAAAAATGCTACTACGATAGTAGTATACAAGAATTTAAGAGCGACTAGGATATTGCCAGATTGAAGGCAACCTCACTCCATAAATGCCTAGAATTTATATGAATATAACTAAAAATGCTACTACGATAGTAGTATACAAGGGTCCATTTGATAGTATTTAGGCGTAAATTAACAAAGCTATATAGTAGGTGCGCAGCGCACCTAATGTACACGAGAGACAAGGGAGTTAATCGGTCGTGCGGCGGGCGCGTGGTGACCTCGGGGCGGTCGGCGTGGTGACCTCGGGGCGGATCACGTGTCGGCGGGTTTTCTCGGCAGATTAGCTCGAGTGGTTCGGACAGCGTGCTATCGTCGCGGTGCTATCGGATCGGGGATTATCTTGGTTCGGTGGAACGCTATCGCGCCAGGTAGACGTTAGAAAATATTTATAGCTATGTAGTTGGGTGTCTGCTTAGCGTTGTACCATAAATGAAGCATAAGGGTGAAACAGTTAGAGATTACTCGTTAGTCTAAGCTGGTAGTGTAAATATGTTCCTCGGTGTTAGTGGTTCGCTATCTCTCTCTCTCTCTATCTCGCTATCTCTCTCTTTCACTAGACTTCTCTCTCACTCCTAAACGTCTCTCCTACCACACCAGCTTTCATCCTCTCTCTCTCTCTCACTCCCAACATTCCACCCTCCACCGTACATTTAGCTTCCGTCATAGACTTCCCTCCATTGTAACACTTACTCATTCTCTCCATTTAAACCCATTAGCTCTACTTAGCTCCCCTAAATCTCTCTCTCTCTCTCTCTCTCTCTACTATTCCAGCCTAGATTGCCCTCCATTGAAACACTTACTCATTCTCTCCATTTATCCCTATCATCGCGCCTTCCTTCTCTCTATCTCTCTCTTTCTCCCCTATCCTCTCTTAGACTTCTAACCTATCAGTCCACCCTCCGCCTCTCCCTTTAGCTCCCCCGCCCTCCCTCATATTTTAGCGTCCCTCCTATTGTAACACTTGATTATTCTCACCATTTATACCTAGCATCTCGCCTTCTTTCTCATATGCTTCTCTCTCTCGCCCTCTCTCTTCTAACCCCTACTAGACTTCTCTCCTAAAATTCCACCTTTCTTCCTCCCTCTCTCTCTCTCTCTTTACCTCGCCTACCGTTCCGCCTTCATTCGTATTTTTACCTTACCACCAGTGTAACATATTAATAACATTGAATATCAATTACAAAAAGACTTGAAATATCTATTTTTTAAAGAACCAATAAGATAAACATATGAAAAACGAAGAAATAATACACTCGACAAGGCTTAACATACGTACTTCATACACTTCACCATTAATACAACCGAAATTCCTTTAATGATAACCTACCACATCGTTATGAGATAAGAGAAAAACAGAAATAAAAAATTCAACTTACACCGTAAAATATTCCACTACAACACAGACCGCTAGACTGAACAGTACTATGAAAATAAACGTCCGTGAATCAAGCGCGCTTATAACACGAAGTTTCACATGCGACTAGTTTAAATATAATCTGGTAAATAAAAGTTGGACGACACTATTCCACCCTCGACTAACATCTAGGTTAACCAATCAGAGAAGAGGATTTCTATCGGACACCCATCAACGAAATGACTGACCTCTGGATTAACTAATCAGATAGAGGATTACTGTTATCGTGATAACTGACCTCACTTTCAACTTGAAGTGCTGTCGAGTCTGACGCATGGGTTACTTTAAATCGATTCGGCCCCTGATACAATCCACCTAGCGGGTCAACGGTGGGGAAATATTACAAGCGGCGGGTTACTTGAACGCGCTTTGACCCCTGATGCAATACCAGGAGTTCCATGACAGTTATAAATAGTTGGATACAAGGAGCAGGAAGTTATATTCAAGGTCCAAAATGTTAAACCAAATCACTAAGATTTTACCGCCAGAACACACAAATTTAGACTCATATTCAAAAAGTCGACCTTAAAACTATACAAATCTACTCCCATACCCATAAAAGTTAGACACATCAAACAGATAATTACTTCCAAACTCCAAAAAATTAGACCAAATCACGCCTCGATCGTTCTCTAACATTGCGGAACTTGTGTCCCTCATATGCTATTTCAAAAGTTGTCTTTGTCAATTCAAAAGCTGTCTTTGTCAATTCAAAAGTTGTCTTCGTCAATTTAAAAGTCGTCATCTGTACGGCAGAAAACAGGGCGGGAATGTCAGAAAACCAAGGAGGGAAGGTCAGAAACCAAAGAGGGAAGGTCAGAAACCTAGGAGGCAAGTTCAGAAACCTAGGAGGCAAGGTCAGAAACCTAGGAGGCAAGGGCAGAAACCAAAGAGGCAAGGTCAGAAACCTAGGAGGCAAGGACAGAAAACTAGGAAGCAAAGGCTGAAAACATGGAGGGAAGGTCAGCAATCTAGGAAGCTGTGTTAGAAAACAAGGAGGGAAGGTCAGAAACCAAAGAGGGAAGGTCAGAAACCTAGGAGGCAAGGTCAGAAACCTAGGAGGCAAGGGCAGAAACCAAAGAGGCAAGGGCAGAAACCTAGGAGGCAAGGGCAGAAACCTAGGAGGTAAGGGCAGAAACCTAGGAGGCAAGGGCAGAAACCTAGGAGGCAAGGACAGAAAACTAGGAAGCATAGGCTGAAAACAAGGAGGGAAGGTCAGAAATCTAGGAAGCTGTGTTAGAAAACAAGGAGGGAAGGTCAGAAACCAAAGAGGGAAGGTCAGAAACCTAGGAAGCAAGGTCAGAAACCTAGGAGGCAAGGGTAGAAACCAAAGAGGCAAGGGCAGAAACCTAGGAGGCAAGGGCAGAAACCTAGGAGGTAAGGGCAGAAACCTAGGAGTCAAGGTCAGAAACCTAGGAGGCAAGGGCAGAAACCTAGGAGGCAAGGGCAGAAACCAAGGAGGGAAGGTCAGAAACCTAGGAGGCAAGGTCAGAAACCTAGGAGACAAGGGCAGAAACCTAGGAGACAAGGGCAGAAATCTAGGAGGCAAGGATACTAGTTAGACACATCGAACAGATAGTTACATCCAAAGTCCCGCCAAATCGCAAACATTTTACCCCCAGAACACAACAATTTAGGCTCATACTCAAAAAGTCGACCTAAAAATCCCAAAAAGCTACTCACATAGTCGTAATAGTTAGACACAACGAGTAGAAATTTATATTCAAGGTCCAAAAAACGTTATTTTAGACATCCCCGTAGCAAAAAGGTACTTATAAATCACTTTCGAAATTGTTACCCCCTTACTATTTTTAGGGATACGCCCATAAAATCGGTAAAAATCGTAAATTTTCACTCTAGGCATACCCCCAAACTTTATTTTAGACATCCCCATTGCAAAAATTTACATAAAAAACCACTTTTAGGATTTTACCCCCTTAGTATTTTTGAGGGTTACGCGCATGAAATCGGTAAAAATCGTAAATTTTCACGCTAGCATACCCCCAAACTTTATTTTAGACATCCCCATTGCAAAAATTACATAAAAAACCACTTTTAGGATTTTACCCCCTTAGCATTTTTGAGGGTTACGCCAATGAAATCGGTAAAAATCGTAAATTTTCACGCTAGGCATACCCCAAACTTTATTTTAGACATCCCCATTGCAAAAATTTACATAAAAAAACACTTTTAGGATTTTACCCCCTTAGCATTTTTGAGGGTTACGCCCATGAAATCGGTAAAAATCGTAAATTTTCACTCTAGGCATACCCCCAAACTTTATTTTAGACATCCCCATTGCAAAAATTTACATAAAAAAACACTTTTAGGATTTTACCCCGTTAGCATTTTTGAGGGTTACGCCCATGAAATCGGTAAAAATCGTAAATTTTCACGCTAGGCATACCCCAAACTTTATTTTAGACATCCCCATTGCAAAAATTTACATTAAAAACCACTTTTAGGATTTTACCCCCTTATCATTTTTTGAGGGTTACGCCCCTGAAATCGATAAAAATCGTAAATTTAGCACGTAGGCTTACTTAAAACTTTATTTTAGACATCCCCATACCAAAAATTTACTTAAAAATCACTTTTGAAATTGTAACCCCCCTTACCATTTTTGAGGGTTACGCCCCTGAAATCGATAAAAAATTGAAATATAACCTCAAGGCATACCTCCCACATAATTTTTGACACCCCTACATATCAAATTCCATCAAAAAAACAACAAAAAGTAGTAGGAGGTGTGGCTGTGAACCCACTCTAAAAGTGCACGTACATGCACCGAAACTGCACCAAAACCGCACGAGAAGTAGTATGTTTGGGTAGGTACACCGCCACAGCTACTACTAGCTTTTTGTTGTTTTTTT
Organism: Megaustenia siamemsis; assembly: GCA_032433765.1. Taxonomy (NCBI): domain Eukaryota; kingdom Metazoa; phylum Mollusca; class Gastropoda; order Stylommatophora; family Ariophantidae; genus Megaustenia; species Megaustenia siamemsis. The sequence continues at coordinate 94,325,489 of JAVIAB010000073.1, forward strand.
GATGAAATTTGATATGTAGGGGTGTCAAAAATTATGTGGGAGGTATGCCTTGAGGTTATATTTCAATTTTTTATCGATTTCAGCAGCGTAACCCTCAAAAATGGTAAGGGGGGTTACAATTTCAAAAGTGATTTTTAAGTAAATTTTTGGTATGGGGATGTCTAAAATAAAGTTTTAAGTAAGCCTACGTGCTAAATTTACGATTTTTATCGATTTCAAGGGGCGTAACCCTAAAAAATGGTAAGGGGGTTACAATTTCAAAAGTGATTTTTAAGTAAATTTTTGGTTTGGGGATGTGTAAAATAAAGTTTTAAGTAAGCCTACGTGCTAAATTTACGATTTTTATCGATTTCAGGGGCGTAACCCTCAAAAATGGTAAGGGGGGTTATAATTTCAAAAGTGATTTTTAAGTAAATTTTTGGTATGGGGATGTCTAAAATAAAGTTTTAAGTAAGCCTACGTGCTAAATTTACGATTTTTATCGATTTCAGGGGCGTAACCCTCAAAAAATGATAAGGGGTAAAATCCTAAAAGTGGTTTTTAATGTAAATTTTTGCAATGGGGATGTCTAAAATAAAGTTTGGGGTATGCCTAGCGTGAAAATTTACGATTTTTACCGATTTCATGGGCGTAACCCTCAAAAATGCTAACGGGGTAAAATCCTAAAAGTGGTTTTTTTATGTACATTTTTGCAATGGGGATGTCTAAAAAAAGTTTGGGGGTATGCCTAGCGTGAAAATTTACGATTTTTACCGATTTCATGCGCGTAACCCTCAAAAATGCTAAGGGGGTAAAATCCTAAAAAAGTGTTTTTTTATGTAAATTTTTGCCATGGGGATGTCTAAAATAAAGTTTGGGGTATGCCTAGCGTGAAAATTTACGATTTTTACCGATTTCATTGGCGTAACCCTCAAAAATGCTAAGGGGGTAAAATCCTAAAAGTGGTTTTTTATGTAATTTTTGCAATGGGGATGTCTAAAATAAAGTTTGGGGGTATGCCTAGCGTGAAAATTTACGATTTTTACCGATTTCATGCGCGTAACCCTCAAAAATACTAAGGGGGTAAAATCCTAAAAGTGGTTTTTTATGTAAATTTTTGCAATGGGGATGTCTAAAATAAAGTTTGGGAGTATGCCTAGAGTGAAAATTTACGATTTTTACCGATTTTATGGGCGTATCCCTAAAAATAGTAAGGGGGTAACAATTTCGAAAGTGATTTATAAGTACCTTTTTGCTACGGGGATGTCTAAAATAACGTTTTTTGGACCTTGAATATAAATTTCTACTCGTTGTGTCTAACTATTACGACTATGTGAGTAGCTTTTTGGGATTTTTAGGTCGACTTTTTGAGTATGAGCCTAAATTGTTGTGTTCTGGGGGTAAAATGTTTGCGATTTGGCGGGACTTTGGATGTAACTATCTGTTCGATGTGTCTAACTAGTATCCTTGCCTCCTAGGTTTCTGCCCTTGTCTCCTAGGTTTCTGCCCTTGTCTCCTAGGTTTCTGACCTTGCCTCCTAGGTTTCTGACCTTCCCTCCTTGGTTTCTGCCCTTGCCTCCTAGGTTTCTGCCCTTGCCTCCTAGGTTTCTGACCTTGACTCCTAGGTTTCTGCCCTTACCTCCTAGGTTTCTGCCCTTGCCTCCTAGGTTTCTGCCCTTGCCTCTTTGGTTTCTACCCTTGCCTCCTAGGTTTCTGACCTTGCTTCCTAGGTTTCTGACCTTCCCTCTTTGGTTTCTGACCTTCCCTCCTTGTTTTCTAACACAGCTTCCTAGATTTCTGACCTTCCCTCCTTGTTTTCAGCCTATGCTTCCTAGTTTTCTGTCCTTGCCTCCTAGGTTTCTGCCCTTGCCTCCTAGGTTTCTGCCCTTACCTCCTAGGTTTCTGCCCTTGCCTCCTAGGTTTCTGCCCTTGCCTCTTTGGTTTCTGCCCTTGCCTCCTAGGTTTCTGACCTTGCCTCCTAGGTTTCTGACCTTCCCTCTTTGGTTTCTGACCTTCCCTCCTTGTTTTCTAACACAGCTTCCTAGATTTCTGACCTTCCCTCCATGTTTTCAGCCTTTGCTTCCTAGTTTTCTGTCCTTGCCTCCTAGGTTTCTGACCTTGCCTCTTTGGTTTCTGCCCTTGCCTCCTAGGTTTCTGACATTGCCTCCTAGGTGTCTGAACTTGCCTCCTAGGTTTCTGACCTTCCCTCTTTGGTTTTCTGACATTCCCGCCTTGTTTTCTGCCGTACAGATGACGACTTTTAAATTGACGAAGACAACTTTTGAATTGACAAAGACAGCTTTTGAATTGACAAAGACAACTTTTGAAATAGCATATGAGGGACACAAGTTCCGCAATGTTAGAGAACGATCGAGGCGTGATTTGGTCTAACTTTTTGGAGTTTGGAAGTAATTATCTGTTTGATGTGTCTAACTTTTATGGGTATGGGAGTAGATTTGTATAGTTTTAAGGTCGACTTTTTGAATATGAGTCTAAATTTGTGTGTTCTGGCGGTAAAATCTTAGTGATTTGGTCTAACATTTTGGACCTTGAATATAACTTCCTGCTCCTTGTATCCAACTATTTATAACTGTCATGGAACTCCTGGTATTGCATCAGGGGTCAAAGCGCGTTCAAGTAACCCGCCGCTTGTATTATTTCCCCACCGTTGACCCGCTAGGTGGATTGTATCAGGGGCCGAATCGATTTAAAGTAACCCATGCGTCAGACTCGACAGCACTTCAAGTTGAAAATGAGGTCAGTTATCACGATAACAGTAATCCTCTTATCTGATTAGTTAATCCAGAGGTCAGTCATTTCGTTGATGGGTGTCCGATAGAAATCCTCTTCTCTGATTGGTTAACCTAGATGTTAGTCGAGGGTGGAATAGTGTCGTCCAACTTTTAATTGCTATAAATATTTTCTAACGTCTACCTGGCGCGATAGCGTTCCACCAAACCAAGATAATCCCCGATCCGATAGCACCGCGACGATAGCACGCTGTCCGAACCACTCGAGCTAATCTGCCGAGAAAACCCGCCGACACGTGATCCGCCCCGAGGTCACCACGCCGACCGCCCCGAGGTCACCACGCGCCCGCCGCACGAGGGGTCACGCCGACCGCACGACCAATTAACTCCCCTTGTCTCTCGTGTACATTAGGTGCGCTGCGCACCTACTATATAGCTTTGTTAATTTACGCCTAAATAATAAGCAGGTGGACCCTTGTATACTACTTACGATGTTAAAATAAGCAAATTTCGTATGTAGATAGATATAATTATTTATTTATCAGGCATGGCATGTATTCCCTACATTATATGTAGATCCAAGTTTGAGACGGACTAGACGTGTAGTTCACGCGCCCGATAAACGTCTACCAAATTAACAATTTTACAGCGAAAACGTTATTAACATAAAAAAGGTTTCTTCCTTCAATCATTGTTCTCTCTAGAGTCTCTTAAGTCTGACTCTATTTTCTCTTGTCCACAAGATTAACCGTGTTTCAGTTCTTCCATTTTAGATCTCTACTGTGGACAAAACTTCAGATAGTACATGGACTGAGAGTAGGTTGACCTTTCGACCTCCAATTTTCGGGGACAGTCCCCGGAATGTAGAACTTGTCCCCGAAAGAAATTTGTCCCCGATTTTGTCCCCGATTTCAGTGAATAAATAAATGTTCATACACGGAATCGGCCCTCTTTTAAAGTAATCACTAGGACTCAGGACGTTACTGAGTTGTGTTTCTTTATCCCAGGCTGAGCGGCATTAGCCGGAAGATAAAAGAGAAGACTTGGACGCGTTGTATCGGAGATAGCTCTTTGAACTCTTGAAGCGCGGTGCTACGTCACTTCTATTCCCACCACTCACTTCTATTGGGATGGGTTTAATTTTAAAAAAAAAGCAGACACCCTCTCTCTCCCCACCCCTGCCTTTCCGGACATCTTCCGCCAAAGTATCTCGCCAAAGTCGCCAACAGTAAAAACTAACATTAATTTATCGTGTGAAAGCTTCAGTGAAAAAAACTTGCTTCAAATCATGAGATCTTGAGAAAGATACACTCAAAAAACAAGTACCACGCCGAGGCAACAACCTCTTCAGTATAAATAAGGTACTTATAATATAAGATGTAGTGGGTATATATGTATAGTAAATAGTAATAGTGTATATTAAATATAAATAAGGTATATATATATATCGTTCGTCCCCGATTTTGTGGGACAGTCTCAGAAATAAGCAAAAAATTCCTCTGAAATGTAAAAAATATGACAAATGTCCCCGGAAACAATGGGGAAAAAATTGTCACCCTAACTGAGAGTGGTCGGCGAGTTATTTGCGGGTCATCATTATTGCACTCCGAACATGTCCATAGGTGCTCAGATCCTCTCCTCAGCAAGTTCCGCAATGTCCAGCGACTGACGACTCCAGTTCTGTGTTGGTTGATAAGTCTTCTTACACGCCCACTAAGTTTCTCATTTCTGGCTGTACACAGCATTAGTAGTATACAATGTTGTATTTGCACGCATTTGGCCCATAAATTAACAAAGATATATATCTCAACGCGCGGCGCGCCTACCGCGCGCGGCGCAGGGGAGTTAACCGTGATCTCTCGTGTCGGTGACCCTGGAAGTGACCTGTTTATGTCCGGTGTGTGCTGACTTTGGAGTTCTTGATGAAATGGGTCGATAGTGATAGGTTAGTAGATTATACAACAGCTAGGAAAAAAACAATAGCATTAAATATAAAACAAAATTCTAAAGATATATTTTATTCTTTTATTATCTCAGATATATATAACATACAGTGGATATTATATAACATTACAAAAATATTTAGTACACTTAGTAAATCTATAGTACAAGGATAACATTTATTTATAGTTATGTAGTTGGGTGTCTGCTGACGTCGTGTGTTATTTAGTTGTTTTTAAATGGAGGCAAGCATAACCCGGTGCGCCTTTCCTCGGTAATATCTCTCAACATTAGGACTAGACCATTCTTCCTCCTCGGTATTATTGGCACTCACTCTCTCTCTCTCTCTCTCTCTCTCTTCTCTTTAGTATCGATGTTTAACTTTTCATAACTATCTTTCTTTTGTATTAGTAGTACTAATCATCTATCTCTCTCTCTCTCCTCAAAGACTACTCTCCTTCCATGCCACCCTCCTTCCCTCCTCTCTCTCTTTCCCTCTTCTAGCGTTCCGACCTCCCTCGTATTTTTAGCTTCTCTCATAGAATTTCCTCCATTGTAACACTTACTCCATTACGCCAATAATTTCTTTTTCCCTCTCCTAGACTTCTTTCTCTCTCTCTATCCTAACCCTCCTAGAATTCCCTCCATTGTAACACTTACTCATTCTCGCCTTTCAAGCATATCACTTACCTTCCTTCTCCTGGACTTCTTTCTCTCTCTCTCTCTCTCTCTCTCTCTCTGTCTCCTAGACCTCTCCTACCGTTGCATTCTCCTGCCTCTCTCTCTCTCTCCATACCATTACGCCCTCCATCGTATCTTTAGCTTCCCTCATAGACTTCCCTCCATTGTAACACTCATTCTCTCCCTTTACACCTATCCTCTCTCTTTCACACTCCCAGACTTCTTTCTCTCTCCTATCTCTCTCCAATCTCCTATTCTCTCCTAGACTTCCCTCCATGGCAACACTTACTAATTCTCGCCTTTTAACCCTATCATCTCCGCTTCCTTCTCTTAGACTTCTCTCTCTCACTCTCCTAGACTTCTCTCCTACCATTCCATCCTCCTCCTCTCTCTCTCATAACATTCCGCCCTCCATCGAATTTTCAGCTTCCCTTATAGACTTCCCTCCATTGTAACACTTACTCATTCTCTCCATTTAAGCCTATTATCTCGCCTTCCCTCCCTAGACTTCTCTCTCTCTATCTCCTCTATACCCTCCTAGACTGCCCTCCATCGTAACACTTACTCATTTTCTCCATGTATGCCTATCATCTCGCCTTCCTTCTCCTAGACTTCTCTCTCTATCTCTCTCCTATCCCCTCTTAGATGTCTCGCATTCCATGCCATCCTCCCTCACCTATCATTCTCTCTCTTAGCGTTCCACCCTCCCTCGTATTTGTAGCTTCCCTCTATTGTAACATTCATCCAATCTCTCCATTTATACCGATCATCTTGCCTTCCTTCTCCTAGACTTCTCTCACCTTTCTCTCTCTTTCCTATCCCCTCCTAGACTTCTAGTTTACCATTCAACCCTCTCTTCCTTCTCTGTCCCTCTCCTAGCGTTTCGCCCTCCCTCGTGTTTTTAGCTTCCCTCTATTGTAACATTCATCCATTCTCTCCATTTTTACCGATCATCTTGCCTTCCTTCTCCTAGACTTCTCTCACCTTTCTCTCTCTCTCTCCTCTATCCCCTCCTAGACTTCTCGTTTACCATTCAACCCTCTCTTCCTTCTCTGCCCCTCTCCTAGCGTTCCGCCCTCCCTCGTGTTTTAGCTCCCCCCCCCCCCCACAGTGTAACACGTTAGTATTAAATAGCAATCACAACAATACTTAAAATATCTACATATAAACATGGCCGTATGTAGGTTGTCTAATGTGTCTTGATATCTGTATGCAGGTTGTCTAGTGTGTTATGATGGCTGTATGCAGGTTGTCTAGTGTGTCATGATGGTTGTATGGAGGTTGTCTAGTGAGTCTTGATGGCTTTATGAGGGTTGTCTAGTGTGTCTTGACAAGTGTGTGCAGGTTGTCTAGTGTGTCTTGATGGGCGTATGCAGATTCTCTCTGTATCGTGATGGATGTATACAGGGTGTCTAGTGTGTCGTGATGTCTGTAAACAGGTTGTCTTGTGTGTCTTGATGTTTCTATATACGTTGTCTAGTGTGTCATGAGGGTTGTATGTAGGTTGTGGAGTGTGTCTTGATAGCTGTATACTGGGTGTCTAGCGTGTCATGATGGTTGTATGTAGGTTTTCTGGTGTGGCATGATGGTTGTATGTATGTTGCCTAGTGTGTATTGGGGGGTGTATGCAAGTTGTCTAGTGTGTCGTGATGTCTGTATGAAGATTGTCTAGTGTGTCGTGATGTCTGTATGTAGGATGTCTGGTGTGTCATAAGGACTGTATGTATGTTGTCTAGTGTGTCGTGATGGCTGTATGAAGGTTACGAGTGTGTCATGAGGGCTGTATGTATTTTGTATAGTGTGGCATGATGGGTGTATGTAGGTTGTCGAGTGTGTTATGAGGGCAGTATGTAGGTTGTCTACTGTGTCATGATGGCTGTATTCGTGTTGTCTAGCGTGTCTTGATGGCTGTAGGCAGGCTGTCTTATGTATCTTGATTTTGACCTGATAAGTTACTAAAAATAGATTTTGACCTATGATGCAATGCCCGAGGAGTTACTAAAAATATATTTGACCTATGAGTTTCATAGGCGTATCCCTAAAAAATGGTCAGGGAGTAAAATCATAAAAGTGATTATTAAATACATTTTTTGCTACAGGGATGTCTAATATAACGATTGGGGTAAGTCTAGAGCAGTGGTGGCCAACTTGAGGTTGCCCGAGGGCCGGATTAAAGCCAAGGCCAAGACCCGCTGGCCACAATTAAGAATATCGTCAAAAATGACAGTAGGGACCTATGCGATATAGTAATATATAAATAATGCTTGCACTTTGACTACATATTTGATTTGTAACAAATCCATTAATTATTCATTTTAAAATTACCTTTAATGTCTCAGTGCGACGATTGTGACTTGTCACAGCTTTCCACCAGAGATTTGAAGTCCACTTCCATTTTTGACGTGGCGATTCGGAGAGTATGGGACAATGTCGAATCGGTCATTCTGTTCCTGGTCTTAGATTTAATTAACTTCATGGAAGAGAATGTTGTCTCGCAGAGATATGTGCTGCCGAATATAGAGCACATCTTTAGTGCCCATTTTCTCAGACACGGGTAACGTTCATTTGGTAGCAATTTCCAGAAGTCAGCTCCTAATGCCTTTACAGTACTGAGGAAGGGGTCACACTGAAGGTCACACAACTCTAGTTGAAGATCTGATGGCTGGCACTCCACTGTGCACTTAATTGGGTTATTAAAAAGTTCCGTTTGCGGACGAAACATTTCAAAATCTTGAAATCGTCGATAAAATTCACAAATCAAATGTTCAATGTCAGCTGCGTACTTACTGAAGTTTGCACTTTCTATCTCTGACAACAACTGCTTACAACTTGAAAAATGGAACAGATCATTTTTTTGCAAAGAAAGTCTAAATAGATTCAGCTTCTTTTTAAAACCATCAACATATCCCATCAATTGAAAAATGGTTTGCTTTTCCCCTTGTAGCTGCAAATTCAATATGTTCAAATGTTGTGTGATGTCTGTGAGATATGCCAGATTATGAAGGAAATTAATGTCTTTGAGTGCATGTTGAAGATCAATGGAGCATGGTAAGTTCTCTCGCAGGAAGTCATAAATGTCATTCTTCAGTTCAAAAAATATTATTAAACATTTCCCTCGACTAAGCCATCTTACTTCTGTATAAAGCAGGAGATCACCGTAGCTAGAATCTACTTCCTCTAAAAATGATAAAAACTTCCTGTGATTTAAAGACTGGTGTCCTCCTCTTATCAAATTTGTTATTTTCACAACAGTAGCCATGGTGTCTTTTAGATTTATGGACTTTGCACAAAGGGCCTCTTGATGAATTATGCAATGCAATGTAGGTACGTTAATTTTGTTTTGCTTTAGAAGTCCAACAAAACCAGTATTTGAACCAATAAAAGCTTTGCAACCATCAGTACACACTGCAGACAACTTTCCAAAACCACCTACTTCATCTACGGCACTATGAACTGCAGAAAATATGTCTGTCCCTCTACAAGTGTCATGCAAAGAGCAAACTTTCAACAATTCTTCAATAACAGTAAAATCCTCCTGGATAACTTTAACAAAAATAAGAAGCTGGCAAGTGTCAGTGATGTCAGTACTTTCATCAATCGCGAGCGAAAAATATGAGCAGTTTTCAATACAAGATTTTAAACTTTGAGACAGTTGCAGACTGATGTCTTCTGTTCTTCTGGCTACAGTTTGTTTTGAAAGAGGCACAGATTCAAATTCTTTGGCTATTTTTTCTTGACCGAATGCCTTTGCCATTTGAATCGCACATTTCTTCACAAAATTTCCGTCAGTAAAGGGTTTTTTAGATTTTGCAAGCTCATAGGTAACTGTATATGATGCAATGATCGATGACTCTTTAATTTTATTGCCCTTTGTATACATACTTTGCTGTTGATTCAACTTTGTCTTCAGCTGTTCAACCAAAAGCTTCCTAGCTTCAATGCTATGTTTCTCATACATGTTTTGATGATGTGTGGCATAGTGCCGTTTTAAATTATATTCCTTCAAAACGGCTAACACTTGAACGCAAATTAAGCACTAAGGTTTACTATCCTTATTGAAGATGAACAAATAATCTAATTCCCATTCAGGTTTAAATATGCGATTTTCACAATCAACTTGTCTACGTTTTAACATGATTTAATACAAAATCTCACATCAAAGTTAAAAGTCACAGAATGTTGGTCCACTATCGAAAATAAGTCCAGATTTGACAGTTATACACAGACTTGTGTTTGACAATGAAATCAAAAGATTGTGACCAAATAAACACGTTGCAGTCATTTTATGGACAAGACAAGACGATGGGATCAAAGGGAATGAAGGCGAACAGTGAAACATTTTGAATGTAACTTCAAAGACAGAATTAGAGCTACGAAGTCCCCTCACCCCTGTCCCTCCCAACCTCATTAACCCCTTACCGCGAAATGAAAGAGCCACCACAAGTCCAGACGACAAATGTTGAGCCAAAGATCTGACGCTATCACCGCACTGACAATAAAGCAACTTTGCGGTACCAACTCGAAGCAAAGACTTTGAATATTGTCGGCACCATTAGTTGTGCAGTGTGTGTGTGTGTGTGTTATTTGAAATTATGTTGCCAATCTAGCTGTTGCGAGAAATTGACAGAGATTTTCAAATTGTGTATTCTTGAACGATAGAAGAGTTAACTCCGACACGGATTAAAACCAGGAGAAATCCGCTATTAGGGGTAAAAAATGAAGTAAGTCCGTGGAGCTTCGCGGGCCAAGAAAACTAGGCTGGCGGGCCGGATCCGGCCCGCGGGCCGCCATTTGGCCACCCCTGGTCTAGAGTGTAAATTTACTATTTTTATCGATTTCATAGGCGTATCCACGAAAAATGGGCAGGGGTTAAGAAACATAAAAGTGGGATTTTGAGCAAATTCTTGATACGGGGATGTCTAAAATAAAGTTTACTAGGGTAAGCCTAGAGGTTAAATTTACTATTTTTATCGCTTCCATAGGTGTAGCCATCAAAAAGTGGTGGGGGTTAGGAACATAAAAGTGCTTTTTAAAGTAAATTCTTGCTACGGGGTGTCTAATATAAAGTTTGAGGTAATCCTAGAGGTTACATTTACTATTCTTTAATAATTTCATAGGCGTATCCATCAAAAATGGTCAGGGGTAAGAAACATATAAGTGCTATTTTAAGCAAAATCTTGTCTTATAGTGGGGTTATGGCAGGGGTGTAACCTGCGTGTTTGGTAATACTTTCGTTTAGTAGAGTTATAGCAGGGGACGTAACTTTCATGGTTTGCAGTACTTTTCATAGCAGAGTGTGACAGGGGCGTGAACTTTAAGTAAAGCATTTCAATAAGGCGTTTTTAGTGTGTTTGGTTTTCTCTAGTGTTGTATGAATATTTTCATTAATCATTTAGACACAGTCCTAACTACCGTAATGTGCACAATTTTTAGTAGATTCGAATTAATTATTAGGGGTTTTCAACTGTATTAAAGTCTTTGGTTGATAAGTGGACACGTTGGTATTGTCTCATAGGTCAAAATATAATTTTAGTAACTCATCCGGTATTGCCTCATAGGTCAAAATTTACTTTTAGTAACTTATCAGGTCAAAATCAAGATACATTAGACAGCCTGCCTACAGCCATCAAGACGCACTAGACAACACGCATACAGTCATCATGACACAGTAGACAACCGGCATACAGCCCTCATGACACACTAGACAACCTACATACAACCATCATGCCACACTAGACAACATACATACAGTCCTCGTGACACACTAGACAACCTGCATACAGCCATCACGACACACTAGACAACCTACATACACCCATCATGACACACTCGACAACCGACATACAGCCATCATGCCACACTAGGCAACATACATACAACCATCATGACACACCAGACAATCTACATACAGCCCTCATGACACAGTAGACAACCAGCATACAGCCCTCATGACACAGTAGACAACCAGTATACAGCTATCACGACACACTATACAACATGCATACACCATCATGACACACTAGACAACCTGCATACAGCCATCATGCCGCACTAGACAACATACATACAGCCCTTATGACACACCAGACACCCTACATACTGACATCACAACACACTAGACAGCCTGCATACAGACATCACGACACACTAGACAACTTGCAAACACCTCTCACGACACACTAAACAACATACATACAATCATCATGACACACCAGAAAACCTACATACAACCATCATGACACACTAGACACCCAGTATGCAGCTATCAATAACACTCGACAACCTACATACAGCCCTCATGACACACTCGACAACCTACATACAGCCATCGTGCCACACTAGACAACGTACATAGCAACATCAAGACACACAAGACAACCTGTATACAGACATCACGACACACTAGACACCCTGTATACATCCATCAAGACACACTAGACAACCAACATACAGTTATCATGATACACTAGACAACCTACATACAGGCATCAAGACACACTAGACAATCACAATCGGCATACAGCCCTCATGACACATTCGACAACCTGTATACAGCCATCATGACACACTAGACAACCGGTATACAGCCATCAAGCCACCCTAGACAACCTGCATACAACCATCATGACACACTAGACAACCTGCATACAGCCATCACGACACACTAGACAACTTGCATATACCTGTCAGGATACACTAGACAACCCGCAAAAAGCCATCAAGACACACTAGACAACCTCCATACAACCATCATGACACATTAAACACCCTGCATACAGATATCAAGTCACAAGGGGGAGCTAAAAACACGAGGGAAGGCGGAACGCTAGGAGAGGGACAGAGAAGGAAGAGTGGGTGGAATGGTAAACGAGAAATCTAGGAGGGGATGGGAGAGAGAGGAGAGGGAAGCCTAGGAGAAGGAAGGCAAGATGATCGGTATAAATGGAGAGAATGTGTGAATGTTACAATGGAGGGAAGCTACAAATACGAGGAAGGTTGGAACGATAAGAGAGGGAAAGATAGAGGAGGGAGGATGGCATGGGAAGGCGAGACATCTAAGAGGGGATATGAGAGAGAGAGAGAGAGATGGTGAGACAAGTGTAGGAGAAGGAAAGCGAAATGATAGGCATATATGGAGAGAATGAGTAAGTGTTACGATGGAGGGAAGTCTAGGAGGGTATAGGATAGAGAGAGAGAGAGAGAAGAGTGAGAGAGAGAGAGAGAGAGAAGTCTAGGGATGGAAGGCGAGATAAAAGGCTTAAATGGAGAGAATGAGTAAGTGTTACAATGGAGGGAAGTCTATGAGGGAAGCCAAAAATACGAAGGAGGGCGGAATGTTATGAGAGAGAGAGAGAGAGAGAGAAAGGAGGATGGAATGGCAGGAGAGAAGTCTAGGAGAGAGAGAGAGAGAAGTCTAAGAGAAGGAAGGGGAGATGATAGGGTTAAAAGACGAGAATGAGTAAGTGTTGCTATGGAGGGAAGTCTAGGAGAGAATAGGAGAGAGGGGAGAGAGAGAGAGAGAGAAAGAAGTCTAGGAGAGTGAAAGAGAGATGATAGGCGTAAAGGGAGAAAATGAGTAAGTGTTACAATGGAGGTAAGTCTATGAAGGAAGCTAAAGATACGATGAAGTGCTTAATGGTAAGGAGAGAGAGAGAGGCAAGAGGATGCAATGGTAGGAGAGAAGTCTAGGAGACACAGAGAGAGAGAGAGAGAGAGAGAGAGAGAAGTCTAGGAGAAGGAAGGTAAGTGATATGCTTAAAAGGCGAGAATTAGTAAGTGTTACGATGGAGGAAGTCTAGGAGGGAATAGGAGAGGAGAGAGAGAGAGAGAAAGAAGTATAGGTGAGGGAAAGAAAAATGATAGGCGTAAATGGAGAGAATGAGTAAGTGTTACAATGGAGGAAATTCTATGAGAGAAGCTAAAATTACGAGGGAGGGCGGAACGCTAGAAGAGGGAAAAAGAGAGAGGAGGGAGGGAGGGAGGGTGGCATGGAAGGAGAGTAGTCTTTGAGGAGAGAGAGAGAGATAGATGATTAGTACCACTAATACAGAAGAAAGATAGTTATGAAAAGTTAACGATACTAATAAGAAGAGAAAGAGAGAGAGAGAGAGAGAGAGAGAGAGAGAGTACATATAATACTGAGGAAGAAGAATGGTCTAGTCCTAATGTTGAGAGATAATACCGATGAAAGGCGCACCAGGTTATGCTTGCCTCCATTTAAAAACAACTAAATAACACACGACGTCAGCAGACACCCAACTACATAACTATAAATAAATGTTATCCTTGTACTATAGATTTACTAAGTGTACTAAATATTTTTGTAATATTAAATAATATTCACTGTATGCTATATATATACTGAGATAATAAAAGAACAAAATATATCTTTTGAATTCTGTTTTATATTTAATGCTATTGTTTTTTCCTAGCTGTTGTATAATCTACTAACCTATCACTATCGACCCAGTACATCAAGAACTCCAAAGTCAGCACACACCAGACATAAACATGTCACTTCCGGGGTCACCGACACGAGAGGTCATGGTTAACTCCCCCTGCGCCGCGCTGCGCTTTGTATCTTTGTTAATGTATGGGCCAAAAGCGGGATAAATACAACATTGTATACTACTAACGTTGTGTACTTTTAGTATCCTTATGTAATCTGTGTAGTCACGCCGGGTAGGCAAGGCTAGTAAGGCCTATTTAGCACACGGCAGTAGATAAAATCGTTTGGGAGCAACGAAGCATACAATGCTGTACAAGTTGTGACTGAGAGTGAAAAAATGTTTTACTGGTTAGGTCTGTGGCCAACAGATTTGCATTATAAAGGCTTAGGATTGCGCACGCTTGTTCAAATCTATTTGTAAGTCATTACATTTCTTATTGCGAATCGCGATGGTTTTCAGTACTGGCAAGAAACGCATGTCCATAACTTGTAACAAAAGTGATGTAACAGAGAAAATTGACAAAATTATAAAATCAAAAGCAGAAAAATGCAGGGGACAAGATATTCCCTCAGGCACACTACATACAGTCCTGAAGGACAGAAACAACATTATGTTGGCGTTTACAAGTGTAGTTTTGGGGCAGAATAGAAAGATAATTGAGAAACTGATTACGAAGACACTGCGCTTTGCAAACATGGTTCTACAAGCTAGGAGTAAGGATACTCACATTTCAGGCTCCATTCTTTTATTTGCTGCTTGCTTGCGTTCGCCTTATGACTAAAGTATTCTAGATTATTCTGGTAGACTAGAATATTTCTCTTCATCATCCGCCCTTAAAAGGACGTTAAGTGGGCGTGTCTGCGTTGTGTTGTGGTTTGCAGTATAACTGTTATATTTGCGCCTTTCGGCCCAACACATCCGACTTCAGCACGACATTTTTGAGTATCGGGTTGTCTTCTCTTTTCGATCCCTGCTCGCTTGGCCAGACTAGACAGGTCAGTCTGTTACTAGAGGTACCGAGGAGAGGTGGAGCAGGGTCTCGATGGTTCTGGTTCACCGATCCTGACGCAAGCCATCAGCTGTGGGTCGCTGACAACTTCCAGCTCTGGTGCTGGGAGGCACGCCTTCGCCTCCTTATTTGAAAACGGATGTATTTAAAAGGAATAATAGTTGGCGATTTCGCCTTATGTCTTTTGGCGTGTGCTGAGACTGCTACGATGGGGACTACAGTTACCTTTCTTTGTTTGGGAGATGAGATATTAATTCGGATGACTGCGCTGGCACGGGCGGTTGAGCAATTATGGATTTTAATTCGTTTCCAGTGATACCGGGGCCTTCCATAACCAAAGAACCAATAGTTGGCTGAGAGTCTGGGGCATAACAACTTCAACCTAAGTATGGGCTGGCTGAACCGATTCAAAGTGCGTCATGGGATTGCAATGAAAGTAGTCTGCAGTGAGGCTAGGTCAGTTTAAACAAGAAACAACTGATAAGTAAAAGCAAATTGAACTACAGAAAATGCATAAGCAGTTTAAACCAAAGAATAGATAAAAGAGGACGAGTCAGATATCTTTTATAAGTGTGCTCAAAACAGCACAGTCAATAAAAAAGAAGAAGCGTGTAGTGGTTCATCATCATCCTCATATAGCTCAGGTCAAAGTAGCATTTCAGAAAATGCAAAACATCTTATGGAACAAATTTATGTCAATAGAAGTGAGAAAGAGAGTTCATCGGTGCTATATAGAACCAATTCTGACCTATTGAAGCGAATCATGGACAGTAGACAAACAAATGAAAAGACGATTAGAGATGCGATTTCTCAGAAGAATGTTGAAAGTTCCCTGGACAGCTAAAAAGACCAATGAGGAAATTATCAGAGGCCAACACAAAAAGGGAGCTCCTAAAAAACATCACAAAGAAACAATCAACATTTTACGGGCACATCAAGAGAAGAGGAAAGTTGGAATACTTGGTTACAACTGGCAAAATAAAAGGAAAGAGCGATCGCGATGACATAGAGAGAACAAAACTGGATAGCTTGGTGTCATGGCACGGAAAACAGTCAACAACAGAACTGATACGATGCACTGTAGATAGAAGATTGTAGAATGATGAGAGCTATTTCTTTGTTTACACAGTACATTCGCCTATTATTTAACACAGACTAACGAATCGGATATAATGAGATACGGTTATAACGGCAATAATTAGATCGTCTCGATGATCTCATTATTACCAGATTCTACTGTTTCATTATTGCAGATAAAGGTGATATCTAGTTACTAAGATGACATCTAACAAACAGACAAACAAATAAATCTTTTAAGAATAACAGAAATTGCTCTTTTTTAAAAAGGAACTAACTCAATTCACGCGACGATGGGACGCACCAAGATGGAAGTTCGTCCGAGTTCTAGCCGTGGTGTATACAATGCTGATCTTGAACATCGCGCTGTCTGTTGTCACAGCGAGTTGGCGGATTGTTAGAATTGTAACCACGGGTTTGAAATAATTGTTTGTGCACATTTCGTTAACCACCGTTGTGGATCAAGTCTTTATTCTGCTGGATTTGTTTGTGACATTGGAGCTAATGACCTAACTGCCTAACTTGTGTAGACGGTTGGTTCGGGGCAAATTGTGCGTTGCAGTGTCACTGCTAAAATCGCTCAGTTTGTGGCAGGGCTACAGGGACATGCACAAACGGTGACAGTTGTCGGCGAGAGCGTTTCAGACCCCAGTGTCAGTACTTTGATCTAGTTTGCAAATACTCCTAGGGATCGGGACCTACAGATCCGGGCAGTTTCCTGGTCTAATCAACATGTTACGGATTGAAGGGGCGATAGTTGCAAATATCTGCTCCATCTACATTGGCGGGGGTCGGAATGTGGCTCTCAAACAGAACGCAAACCAGACCGACACATTTAATGCTTGATATACAGTGGACGGATGTGGATCAGAGGCCGAAGTTAATGGCAAAACAAAGACCAATCTTTATGACAATGACTGCACACACACAATTGAGAAGTGGAACCAATTCTGTTTACTGGTATCTGAACTTTGACACGTCCCAGAAGACTCACACCATTCGAATTTATCATCGAGCTAGCACTATGATTCGGGTAAAGAATGACACTCCAAAGGCTTTCTCTGACAGTGGCGGCATAGTGTTCCAGTATAATGATATATCATACCCAAATATTTCTGTGAACACTATTGTAGTCACCATACAAGCGATAATGGCACACAGTAAGTTTGAGTTCTCACCGACCTTTTCGCAGGCCGACAGTGCACTGACGGTGTGTGAGGTGCAAACATTTACAGACACCTATTGTCTGGACGGGCATTCTTGGTCGTTTTGTACAGTGTGTGGTGGGAGTAGCAAAGGCTGCACCGTCATCATCGGTACGTGTCACGGCAACTGTTCACATGGGATCTATGGACACGACTGCTCCGGGTCTTGTCTTAGTGTCAGTTCTTTATGTGAGGAAAATCCAGAAAATGCCAACATTGCAAACATCCTGGCTATACCTGTGATGACACTTGTCCTGGTGGAAATTTTGGGCTACAGTGCGAACAGACGTGTTCTGATGGCTGTGACATCATATGTGACATAGAAAGAGCAGACTGTACGCGCAAGGAAGCGTACTACGGGTCAGACTGCACTCTCAAATGTCCTGACCACTGTTTCAACGACACCTGTGAACAGTCAACCGGTATCTGTTCATGCAAGGGAACGTTCTACGGGTCAGACTGCACTCTCAAATCTCCGTACAACTGTTTGGACGATATCTGTTAACAGTTCATGGGGGCCGGCGTCTCGTATGTCGATGATTCCCACGTTAAGAAGAGTCTGCCGACTACAACAAACCCACGCATATGGATACCTTAATGTGTACTGGATATTTTCTTTCTGTGCTGGACATGGTTCATTTCTTGGTGTGTTTCATTGCTAGCCAAGGCTCATATCTTGGCTTGTGTGTGTGTGTGCTGGCCATGGCTCATATCTTGGTGTGTGTCATGTTAGTCATGTCTCATATCTTTAAGTGTGTATGTGTTTAATCATATCTCATATCTTAGTGTGTGTGTATGTGTTTAGTCATATCTCATATCTTAGTGTGTATCTGTGTTAGTCATGTGTCATATCTTTGTGTGTGCATGTTTGGGCTAGTGATATCTCATATCTCTGTGTGTATGTTTATGTTAGTCATATCTCATATCTTTGTGTGTGCATGTCTGTGTATGTCACATCTCATATCCTTGTGTTTGCATGGCTATGCCAGTTACATCTCATATCATTGTGTGTGCCTATCTATGTTGGTCATATCTCATATCTTTGTGTGCATGTCCATGTTAGACATGTGTAATTTCTTTGTGGGTGCATGTCTATGTCAGTCATATCTCATATCTTTATGTGCATGTTTATGTTAGTCATGTGTCATATATCTTGATGTATGTCAGTGTTAGTCATGCCTCGTATCGCTATGTGCATGTCTGTGTTTGTCACATCTCATATCTTTGTGTGTGTATGTCTGTGTTAGTCACCTCTAGTGACTCGGGCAGATGGTGCTCGTAAACCTGGGAGGGCCGACCATCTAAGGGCAGAATCCTCCTACAGAAAAGATCACCTGCTGCCTTGCAGGAAGATTGGGGACAATCAAAGGCTAGGGAAAGCAAACCTGAATAAAATGCTGGCTGAAATCGGATGCACAGGGCCACTGGCGCAGAACACAGTGCAACGTTTTTAACGGGTGTTCAATCAGAGTGGATCTGGCAGACTCTAATTGTGATGTTCTGTTTGTAACACACCTAACCTGACAGCTGAGTTCATGTGAGGAGCTGGAATCCTACTCTGATTGGGTCCTGATAGCAGAGAGAGAATTCACGCGACATCAAAATTGTAATTCGCAGAAAGTAGAACCATAAACAAATTACTACGCTTTCAATATACCTCTCAACATTTCCTCTTGGCTGCTAATTTTGGGGTTGGAAAAAAAAAGGGGGGGGGGGTTAAGAACATCAGACAATTTGAATAAAGCGCGATATTCTGAGTGATTCTGCTGCTCTCCAAAAACTAGATGTGTGCATGTTTTCAACACTCGTATCCTTAGTTAACGTGTGTGTGTTCTACTGGCAGTATCTCTGTAAGTTCTGCTGCTTATTTTAACGCATATTCTTATGTGAGGGTCAGTAGCGTAGTTACAACTAGCTCCTTCGCGATACGAACTGTCAGACACAGTTTGGTAATATGAGCCGTCTTAATGAACTAACTTTCAGACACAACTTGATGACAGAGCTGTCACAGTGAACCAACTTCAAGTAAAGCTTGGTGATGTGAGCTATAACAATGAACCACCTTTCAAACATATCTTGGTTATTTGAACCGTTACAGTGAGCCAACTTTCAAACACAGCTTGCTGATACGAGCTGGAAAAGTGAACCAATTTTCAAATAAACCTTGGCCCTATCCAGTCAATCCATCTGATAAAATAATTGATATCTGGCTCATACAGTTGTGGGAAAATATAGTGACAGCTATGAAGAGTACTGGCCTTCTCACCTCTAAATGTTGTGGCCTCGTTTGAACATTTTTTCACCCTCTTTTGCACTCCACCATATAACATAAATTTTATGGAACTACATTTACATATACATGTATAACCAAAATTCAGAATATCAGGACGTTACAGTCTTTTATCAGAAAATGCTTTCATTTTTTACTGTGCTTTTCATCAAACTCTTTGTCAACCAATTTCTGGTATAGAACAGTTAAACATAGATGAGATTTATGCAACTCTGACTACATAAAGTGTCCTTCAAAATCACAGCTTCACAAAAAATGTCATTCTCGGCACATACAATTACACAGACAGAACACTCTGTGGTGGTAATCCAAATAGAAAAGGTTATTTTTTCTTTTTTTTTTACTGTCAGCACAAAAATTATTGCTCTTGCAGTGGCGTGATGCAAGCTGCTGAAACCGGCTCTATCTAGACATTACACAA
Organism: Megaustenia siamemsis; assembly: GCA_032433765.1. NCBI lineage: Eukaryota > Metazoa > Mollusca > Gastropoda > Stylommatophora > Ariophantidae > Megaustenia > Megaustenia siamemsis. Next base: position 94,345,292 of record JAVIAB010000073.1, read on the forward strand.
ATATGTTTATCCTCAGAAGTCCGTATACCCGGATTTTCCAACAAAACCATTCGACAATACAAAAACCTCTTACTTTTAAATCTCTTCTTGCTTTGCAATAGTTCATTTTTATTCATGTGTTAATATTTCACATCAGATATTATATCACACTTCGTGTCGACGCCTGACACTAATTATTAACACGCATCGGGTTGCTGCAAACTTTGCCGTCTCGCTCTTGATATTGTTCCAGAAATTGAGGTGTCTGGACGCGTGCCTTGAGTTACATAAGGTAGTTAATGACGACGAAATGATGGAAGCAGCCGCCCTGGTGGAAAGAAGAAGTCGAGGAAGCGTGTGTCGTGGCGGAACACTAGACAAGCGGCTAAAACATGACAGAAAGCCAGAAAGAATGGAAGAATACAACCGTTTGTGGAGCATCTGAAATAAGTGGTCGACCATAAAATGCTGCACTTTAAATTACGTACTAAGCAGGCTAAGGATGCCAAGTGGGATGATATCTGTTCAGAAAATCGCTAGCTACGTTCTGGCGTCTACATCAGAGCACGAATGGCACAACACGACACAGAGGCATGCCTGACACTGGCACAAATCTGACGGTAGCAAAGGAAGGCGCTGCTTGTCCGCTACATTGGGCAGACTGAGCAAAGAAATGAGACTGTAAGAATGAGGATACAGGGTTCACTCTCAGAATTGTGTGAGGATGTAGGGCTGGAAGAAGATCTCACAATCACAACCGATGCCATTCGCGCAACACTTAAAAGGTCACACAACACTGCTCCTGGTCCAGATGGTGTTTGGTACGACGACATAAGCGATTTAGTTGACGATGATTTGAAAAAAAAACAAGCCGAAGAGTTTCATGCCAGCATTCAGAGAGGGCAGATTATGGAGGAGTGGCTACACAGCTACTTACAACTGCTACCGAAGCCAAACATGGATCACTCAGATCAGTGCCTACAGAATCATCGCGACGTGAAACACGACAGGTAAGCTACAGGAGAAATTGGTTGTCCGTATACTCACCTGTCACCTTGAACAGATACGCGCATTCCCACCCACACTCGGAAGTTATAGATATAACAAAGACACATGGCTCAATGCGGCAGTACTCGCCTATGACGTCTTCGAAATATTTCACAGACGAGAGGAGACATGTGCTGCTGCTATAGATCTGGAGGATGCATACAACAGGGTATCATTTGAATACATATGCTTCTCAAAAAAGCGTTGCACCCCTTCCTCATTAGAAGGATCACTGCAGCACTGTTTCGGAGGAAGGTGATACTCAGATGTGCAAGTTGGTTGTTGAGCCTACATCTATTTGTCCAGGGCTGCCACAAAGTTCACCATGGTCACCAGTTCTATTTAACGTGTATACAATAAAACGATCACGGAACAACAGCTGGATGGAAGGTGAAACTATGAGTTTTGCTGATGACTTTCTGGTTTATCAACAGGGAAAAGACAGATGGGTAATCGCCTCCACACCACCAAAAAAAAAACAAACGATCGCATCTCTTCCTGGTGTGGAGTATCAGGTGCCTTGGTTAATCCTAAAAAAGCATCAGTTGCATGTTTATCCTTAACAATCATATTGTTAACACGAAACAGCGGTGGTAGGAATGATGAGTTCTCCTGTGACAGCTTGGTGACGTACTTTGGGAGTTTAGTTTGATCGTAGCCTGTGTTTTAGGGACCATGTGGTAACAAAGGCCCGCAAAGGATTAGCCACCATGAAGATCATGTCAACTGCCAACATCGAGCAGAGGCTACATACCTTCTGTTCCAGGGCCTGGTCCTCGCACCAATCGAGGCAATTCCAAGAAAAAAATACCCTGGCAATTCTTACTGACAGTGAGATGCAAATTGGCAGGCTGGAGAAAATACAGAATGAAGCTATGCACATTATCTTGGGGTGCACGAGGAGCACTCCCTGTGAAACAATGAGGTATCTTCTTGACTTTCCAACCATGGACGACAGAATCAAGACCTGGAGAGCGCGAGCATACCTGAAGACAGGTGCAAAAGAGCCTCCATTGCATCATGAACTCAATATATGGAAAGGTGACAGGCTAAAAAACTATATGCACAGAAGATGTCATCAAACAGGTCTATGGGCTTACTAATATCAATACTGGCGAAGAGTGGATACCGGTGCCTATATCATTCAGGGGCACATTCTCGTGTATTGTCACACTCGACAGGAAATGCAATAAGAATCCAGTCGTGGTCAATGCGGAGGTCAATGATCCCATCTGTGATAATACCGGCGATGGAAGATACGGACAGATCCGTAATACAACACCAAAGGAGTGCATGAGTATTTACAGCACGCACGGCAGGCAGAATATTTAATTAAAACGTTACGTGCATACGTTATGATCACTAGTAGCATAACGAAGGAGGTGATGGCAGTGACCAGGGCATTCATCTGGTTGGAGTCACACGTCTACACCCACGCCTGCTTACCAGTGACTCGATGAGAATAATAAGAAAAGTGGAGGCGGGCTCTGCTCGCAGGCAATGGGTAGGGTCAATGAAGAGGTCAAGTGGGAGTACAGGGAAATGAAAGAGCGGACAGGTTGGCTAGCCGTGCTGTCACCGAAGACGGCCAACCAATTGATCGGGCAGATGATATCAATACCCTCCGAAATGGAAAAAGGACACACGACTTCGACAACCACGAGTCTACGTCACTTCTTCGGATAAAAGAGATGGAAGTTAAAATTGACACAGCCAGAAACGAGAAACTTAGTGGGCGTGTAAGAAGACTTATCAATCAACACAGAACTGGAGTCGTCAGTCGCTGGACGTTGCGAGACTTGCGGTGGAGGTGATATGTGTACCTATGGATATGTTTGGAGAGCAATGATGATAACCCACAATAACTCAATGTAGAGTCGATAACATTACCTAAAAATAAAGGTTAATCTGATTTCAAGGAGAATCCACGAGTTTGAGTGACCTCTGGATTTCTTTACAACAAACTTTACCGCAGCTTCGCATTTTGTATACATTTCGTTGCCTTGACCTCTAACCTGAACAGCGCCCACTATCTGTTTCCTGAATAGTCTGTTTTAACTAGCTGTACCCAAATAGTTACATTCATATCAAGAACCATCACGTTGAAACATCACTTTTATATTCACGATAAATATCTTATTTCTATTAGCCTTAATGTTCAAGGGGATCAATAAAATAATGAAAACTGATGCCCGTGTTAACATACAAGAAGCATACATTACAGTCCTGTTAAAGGAATTCTGTTATAACTTCAAAGAAAGATAATAATATTTATTAATATGATCATAAATGTTTTGAAAAGACTAAATTAACAGTGTGTAATGGTTTAATTACATGACTACTATAATTCTCCCCAGCTTACAAAAAGGATATTTTAACCATTAGAAATGGCATATAAAATAAGGACATGTGGTTTTGAAGTATCAACAATTGTGTACAATTATATTTTACAAATGTTGTAGCAAACAGTCCTCAATTTTATTTCAAGGTGAGTAGTAACAGACAACATATTTGCATATATCGAATACCTTTTACATTGTTATGGTCTCATGAAGCTATTCAGAGATGAATGTGCTGATAATAATACATTTTTAAAGCCAAAAACAAGTTAAGTAAGTCTTTCTCTTCATACTTTTTGCTCATTAAAGAACACTAGTCAAAGCTGCAAAACGTAAAATGGTTAGAATTTAAAACTTATTCATTTCTTGTAAATGTTAAACCCGAACTGACAAATAAATTATTTTCCAAATCTAAACAGAATAATTAAATTATTTATTATTTATTTCAATTATTAAACTCACCAAAAGCCAAATCTACAAAAGCTAAGGCAGTAACTACTGAAGAAAACACCGTGCATATAAATGTATCAGTTTTACAAAAATCACCTAAAGAACAACCAGCAATTGTTCTAATACAAGGTATATCTTCACTGGTTCACAATTTGTTGTACTGGAAATGAATTCAGCACATTTGAAACTCCAACATCCTATTTGTTATTAGAGGACAATTTTGGATTTTTAAAATAAAATCAGTTTCTTTTAAACTCTCTTAACTTTTTGGAGACGTAGAGGGTTACATGCAGTAGATTTCAATCTTTACCTTTCACAGCTGGCTGAGAATGAGAAACTAAGACCTCTCCATTTTATTTTGTTTTTACACCTTTTATTTGCTTGTCTTCTCTGATTTTTTCATTTATTTGTTCCCTGCAATATTCTTTTATCAGGCCTTGTTAAACAGGACATGTTGCCATACTATATCTCAGTTTACATTTATTAACAAATTGAAAATCATCTTATTGTAGAATTAGCCCCTGAATTCTGTTATGTTTTATCATCACTGTAACATTGTCTAAATCTGAAATACACATTATTTTGGTGTGTGACTGCAATTTGTTTTAATCTTTTGATTTGCAAAAAAAATCAGTGACGTTGCTTAAAAGGAAAGAAGGTTTCTTTCCTTTTAAGCAACGGCACTGATATATTTTGGGATATTTCTGTCATTGAGTACTCAACTGAGTGTAGATTTTGATCTATAAACTATATGATCTATAGTTCTTAGCCTCATCAAATATTTACTTCTTTCTAGCTGTGCATCAATATCAATCATTGAACTTCCTTATTTCTGTCATGGGCCAGCCTTTACATTTTTATCCATGTCCCATAAAAACCAATATTTTTATATACATCTATTTGTCTTTCATGCACTTTTCAGTCTTTCTCTATTTATACTTTCTTTGTAGACACCAAATGATAGCCAGTCATGCAACACTCTCAGCAGTTTTCTTAAAGCATGTTCTAGCAAGTCACCGCCTTCCCTTTAATCATTCTACTAATAATGTTTATCTACTTCTATCCTTGAGTTCATTCACTGTTTCATCACAGTTTGTCTTCTTAGAGCTCGCTTGTTATTGAGTGTCGTCTTGTCTCTAGACCACCCAATCCCCCCACCAGTTTCTCCATTTTACATGAGCATTCATTTATGAAAGTTGTCCTATGTGCAACAAGTCTATTTATTGTTTTTCTATTTAACTACACTACAATATTTATCTCTTGATTAAATAGTTCAAATTCTACAGCAGTCAGGTAACATTTCACTGGATCATAGTGAGATTTACACAACACTCTTATCCGGCCCAGTGCATCTGATTTCAAGATGTTTGTGTCTCGCTTCTTCTACCCCCAACCCTTAAAAATGTTTGGAATTGGTGACGCCCTACTAGCATTGTTACCACCGATATAATTCTATGGGTAATGGGGCATACAGGCTCCTCTATCACTTCATACTGAAGACAATTCACAGGAGTAAATATATACAGATGAGTTACTGGTAAGATTTTAATACATCTCTTTTCAGTAAAACATCCACTGAGTTACAATGTTACATAGTGTCAGAACTAAGTGTTCACAGGTAAGGTCATCAGAGCTCATACATGTCAATGATATTTTAGTGACCTCATAGTCTTAAAGCAGGTGAGATCCACCTTTGACTCATCTAAGACAGATTATAAAACACAGACCTGCCTATCATTGCAGCATATAAAAAAGCTCTTAGGAGATGAAAATTAAAAAAAAAGCAAACTGTATGCAAATGCCTGGTATGAAAAAAATATATAATTCATAACAAACCTCCCAAATTATATATTTATCACATTCATTTTTTTATCGGGAAATAAAAACTTACTGATAGTTATCAAATTATCAATATTTGTAAGTGGCGGATTTATATGGCATGAATCTATGGAGGTAAAACACATACTAAAACACATGTAACAAAATATATGAATATTACATATAAAAGAAATTGTTATATATTATAAATCTAGCAGAAACATTTCAAAAGTTTAAAGAAGTGGTATAACAAAATTAAAAAAATTATGCCATTAACATTATTAATTAACATCATATAATTATGAGACTATGAACAATCTATAACAAATTCAGCTTTTTAAAAATGGAAAAATTCAATGCATTACAAAAATCAAATTACTGTTATTGTTCACGCCAACAAATTACAACATGAACATAAAACAAAAATGTATTCTCTTTTAATCTTATGGCACAGCTACCCAATTTTACATGAACATGACTTTTCAGTTCTGGCTCTAAAAAGAAAATTGACAGCATTTGCATGAGAAGGTTGCTAAGGCCTGCTACATCTCCTTTATTGCTAAAACTGATATTTGATTAGTGTTTCATGACATCATCAATATCTGAATGTTTCAGTTTGATTAAGTTTTACATTGGTGATGTTTCTACAGGACAAAGTTAGAAAAGAATGTTCAAAACTATGTATACTTTACTCCCTGGAACAGAATATACACATTTTCTTCAGTAAATATTTGTAGAATAAAAATATTAACTTTATAATTATAAAGCCATTGCAAGGAAACTTATCAAAATGAAGGTACCACTATTTTGACTGCCAGTCTGAATGTTCTCACTAACTATGTCGCCCACTTCTAATGAGTTTTTAAATTTAATGGTACATTCAACAACATATTCAAACATTGTCACAATGCAATTTTAATGTAATGATACATTCAAACAGTGTTTCTCATTGTAAAAAGCATATTGTATTATTATTTACGCAGTGAAAAACATTTGATATACTCCCTATGAGCAAAGCACTAGAAGCATTTTGGCATTATTGGTCTTACTAATGTGACACTGTACAGATAAGTGGTCTTTTTCTTATTTTAATCTATGAATTACCTCCCATATTATGTTTTTTTTCATAAAATGGAATGTAGTTTTACCAGGCAATTATAAGGGAAAACAGATCATTAGTTTAAAAATGAAAATAAATGTACATATAATATTTTATGAAAATATCTATGCAAAATAGTAAAATTAGCTTTACTTACATGTGTACTAAATAGCTCAGTGGTTAGTGAACTGGACTACAAAGGACAAGGGGTAGGGTTCGATCCCAACCGACGGCTTCCGGGTTCACCCAGCCTTAAATGGGTACCGGATTTTTTTCTGGGAAAGTAAAGCGGCATGGGCGTAATACCGACCACATTACCCCAAAAAGAATGTGCCGAAGGTCTGTAATATTTATGGTCACTAATGCCATATTCCCTTTACGCCACCACTTGGCGTGACGGGAGTACTTTACTTTTTTTACATGTGTACTAACTATTCAAATGTGCTAAAGTTATATTTTAAATTAATTATAAATACTGAAACAAACTAACAACCATATATGTTGTTGTTGTTTTAGATCAAGAGGCCTGTGAACTGACGCCCTTTGGCCCAATGTCATGTAGTAATATCTGCAGGTATATCTTAGTTGTCTTGTAGTTCCGTACAAGGTGTTCCATTTATCAGGTCTTTGAGGAAGTAAAGTTGCTCTGATGTCAGTGAGCTTTGGACAGCCAAAAAGGTGATGTTCTACTGTTTCATGTTGGTGTTCACAGAGTAGACATGCTGCAGTTTGGTTTCGTTGTATTCTATTGGTGTGGTTGTTCAGTGGTATATGACCGATTCTCAGTTTGAAGGTGATGATTTGTCTCTTCATTTTAAGTTGTTAATGTTGTCATGGGGGTTTGGCCTTGACATGTATTTAAAAAAGATATCTCCCTGTTTTTCTCATGGCCCATCCATCCAGGGAATCTTCTCTACTGTTGGAGTATATGATTTGTTTGGCTGTGTTTGATGAGAAGTTGGGTGTTAAATTATGTCTGCCTGGATCTTCTCTTAGCTAAAGTATCTGCCTTGTCTTTTCCTGGTGTTACTGTCCTGAGATCCATTGCATCACTAGCCTTATGTTATGTATGCTAATGAGGTTATCTATGTCTATGGTGAACTGTGTAAGTTCTGGCTTGTTTGTTACTTCTTTGCACCTGCAGGAGATTTGGAATCTGTAAAAATTATTATATTTCCATGATGGAACAATATAAAATACAGCATTCAGATGGTACACTGCTGCTTCTATAGCTGCTATTTATGCTTCATAACTGTTGCAGACTTCACCACATGGACCACATAGTTCTGCTGTTCTATCTGGATAATGTATCAAAATCCCATATCCAGCTTTGATAGTTGCCTTTGTGGCTGCACCATCATTATATACATGTATTCAGACATGTGGATAAGTAGCAATGGTTTTCCTTGAAGCGGTTGTTATTGATACCAGGTCAGCATTTTTATTTATTCTGTCACATTTTTCTATTCAGATTTTTGCGTTTATGTAATTTGCATTTGGTGACAGTTCTTTGAGGACACTTGATGCTTGTTGGCGTTTCTCAGTTAAGTGGTATTTTTCTTATATGTTCCTGACATGCTGCAAAGTTGTAAGATCCCGTTTAATTCTTTGGATATGAACCCATGTATCCACTAAATTTCTATTAGGATGGTCTTGCTCCATTCTCTTTTGTCTTTCATATAGCACCACAGTGGCCTTATCTCTTCTCATCTCTGAAGGTTCTACATTGCAGTGTATTTCACATGCTGCATTTGGCATGGATCACATTGTGCCACTGATGAGCAGTAGTGCACTGTTTTGTATCTTGTTAAGTGACATGTTGTTTTGCTGCATGTAACCGCCCTACATGGATACACATTAATAGAGATATAGTTTGACAACTATTATTTTTTTAAATACCAATTGCAGTCCAAATAAAAAATTAGACTAATTATGAGATTGAATGAAATGTTCTTCCGTAAGAGGGCAGAAGAAATTGATATGTCAGATTTTCCCTAATGTAGTACTTATTTTTCTTTTTACTAGTGTACAGGTTTAACTAAAAAAATATGGAATGCATGCTCTAATGTTCTATTTTCTACTTATGATGTTTTAGTTAAATCATAGTTTCTGTTTGTGTGTATGTATTGTCTGTGTTCCTGCAGAAAACCATATTTGGGCCAGAATGTCATAGTGTATTTGCATCATCCTTCTATTACTCTACTTTACAGTTTTGTATATAAAAAAAGTAAAGTACACTGACTGTATGATCTAGTGGACTGATACATGGTACAGATTTGCGTAACATGAAGACATCATACAGAGTGACTTGTATGGCATCCAGTGTCAGGAGACTGGCTTAAACACGACCAGTCCTCCCTGAGTTTATTATTGTAACAGCATAACAATAGCAAATTTAAGATCTCTTCAATCAAACCAAATTACTTACTCTCATCCTTCTGAAATTCCTATCTCTACAACAACCGTTAATCAGCTTCTACTTACTAATTCTAACAAACCTCTAAGTTTTTAACACTATCCAAAATGGACCAAATAAATCTAATATTTTAAATCTGTCTTAACTGGAATCTTTTCTGCATCAAAACTGCTATAATATACTTAAGTCTATCTAATCTATTCCTATTAGAATCAACTTCTCCAATCTAATGCGACCTTCTATCTTAAATGGCTGGTGACATCTGTCCAATATTTAACAAGAAATTGGCTTTCAGTATTCATCATGTGACCAAACCCTGGACACATGATTTCCACAGGATAACTAAACTGACCACTGGTAACAATTGCTACGTCCTACAATCTACAAAGTTATTGTCCTCTATTTTTAAGCCCTAATAAATTGAACTCTGGTACACCTAAAACTGTAACCTTACAATTTATTTTTTTTTCCCCCTATTTTTTGCCAGCTTTTCCATGGTTATGCATTGTTAATGCCAATTTCCAAAATACTGGGAGGATAGAAAGCATTGCTATCTTGTACTTTGTATTGTTAGTCCTTGCAAGCATTGTGCATTAATTAAAATCATGATTGACCCTTCTATGAGAAACAAAAACCAACAACAAAAATCTGCATAATGAGCATTTAACACAGCAAGATCACTCTTCTTAATTTTATATCTTTATCTTCTACTTCCAAAGACAGATCTTGTATTTGAAGTATTTTCATGAAATTGTGATTTGTGCTTAACAAACTCAAATATGTTAATAAAGGTTGCTTGACAAGGTGAGCAACAGTATGTAATTGTTTCATCATGATTATTTTCAACATCACTGGAATCAAGTTTGTTTCCTGAAGTATCAGCCTGCATACATTTTTTGTGCATACTGTTTTCATGATTTCTCAATTTTGTAATGTTTGGAGAACTCCATGGGCAAAGTGCACACTGAAAAACTGTACAACAAGCCCTAAACAATTATGCTCCATGAAGGCTTTATTGTTTCGGAATTTCTGTTTACATTTAAAACAATAATTCAGATTTTCTGGACTGTTGTTTGTTATGTTCTCATAATGTTCTAAACATGGAAACTTCATTAAAACATGTGATATAAACACATCTGGTAAATTAAATGTGCCCTCACACATTCCACACGTAATTGTTTTTCTCATTACAATATTTTCTGAGGCTTTGGCCCAGTCTCTTAGCTCTACATACAAGTTTCCAGTTGTAGAAAAGTTATTTATATCCATAGTATCTACTCCGAATAATTTGCTTACTTCCGCAGCAGATCCATTAGTAATGCCAGAAGCATGTGCAGGTGGTATTTTATCCAGTTTTAAAGATGGAATATACTGGAAGAGAGTGCTTTTTCTTTTATCGTGACTATACATGTGTTTCTCAAGATTAGTTTTGTTATAAAAAAACTTCTCACTGCAGAATTGGCATTCATATTCACCTTCTCCCCAAACTGCTTTCGCATAGCAATAAAGTGAAAGCAATCTGGTAGGTCTGCATGGATGAGCTTCTATTTCAGTTTTTGATTTCAAATATTTTTTACAGAAGAAACAATACAAATGATCTCCACTTTTACTTTTATTTTTATTTGAAAATTCATGTTTTTTTCTTTTGTGAGTTCTCAGATGCCTTAAATCGCTAAAGTCACTGCTGCAAGTATTATGTAGACTCTGCAGTGGCTGTTCTGACTCACAAACATTAGCAGATGAACTTTGACTTTTAAACTTCAATACAGCAGCTTCAAATTTATTTCTGCACACCTTAGCATTAAGTACATGGTTAAACACATCTTCATTGTCGGAGGTAAACAAACAAAAAGGACACATAAACTTATTTAAATAATAATCATCATAAATGTTGGCACTGTCTAGATATTTTCTACTGAGAAAGCATTCCTTCAAAAACATGTTACAATCATGTGAAATACGTAGATGTGCCTCTTTATCTTCCTCACAAGAAAATATTTTTTTACACGAAAGACATGTTATCTGATATCTAGTTGATTTCCCACATTTTCTACTGAGAGAAACATGGCTATTCTTCAATGGTAGGGATTTGAAATGCTTACCACATTCTTCACATGTTAAACAAGTTCTTGACAACCTTGGATTTAATTGTCTTTTCTTAATCCTGTTGCCATGATCAAATCCCACATTATCATGTGCTGTGAAAGTGAATTCAGCATTTGTTGAATGTTCCCTTTGTATATAAGCTGAGGTGTTAACACCTTCTACATGGGGTACTGCAGTATTTTGAAAATTACAATATTTATCTTTCTCTATTAAAGACAAAGAACTATAATCTGCTACTTCTGTGTTGTTTCTCTTGGTGTGTAAAGCTGCATAAACTCTACTTGCCAATGTTTCCCTGGTGCATGTTGCTGTATTTACTATATCCCTTTCTGACTCCTCATCAGAAATAATGATATAATCTGTTTCTGCTGTAAATGAGCTTTTAGGACCACATTCCATTGTTCTTGCTGTATACAACTTTTTGTTACTGAAAACAATCCCAGTGAAGATGTTACTTCAATGCTGCTTGGGGAACATTACCACCTACACAAAAATAATAAATAAGAAAGAAAATATAAACTGCTTTGATTTCATACTAAACCTTACATGTATATTCACTTTGCTTTTGTGAATTAATGCATGTCATGCCATCTCTATATCTACAATAAAGGCAAATGTATAATGTTAACTATTTTCTAACATATATTTTAATACAGTAGATTTATTTTAATTTCCTAAAATAATTTGTACTCATCCAAAAACAAAAATTCTGGTATACTTTAGCTCACAAAATAATTGCTTATGATAAAAATTATATGATATATATTTACAAGCAATATACTTGTCAAATTTTTCAAATACATTAAAATTTTAATGTGTATACTGTAATGTATATTATAAATTGAACAAAAAATTAGACAACGTGTTCTATGCCTGTGAGGATAATTTAAGTATAGATAAACTGAATGTATAGAACTTATGCACATGTAACTTTAAGGCACAGTAAAACTCAATCAATTAAAAATCCTGGCACTTATTTGTTTTACAGTTTCTGGAAATTTGCTTTATCCTGAAAAATATTGCTTTTTAACCTTACATTTTTCACTTTCTGCTATAACAAAGATTTCTAAGATATCTGTAATTTATTACTCACTCAGCGTACTATCGTCTTAGAAAAATATACCAATAACTTTGTAGACATATTAAAAAATTATTACTTAAGGCATGGAAACAAAAAGTGGTAGATAGGCAGTACTTCAAAGTGTATAGAACAATAAATATTTATGTCCTGATTTTTTTTACTAATTGTCCACAGCACTCAGTCCATCAAACTAAATCAAAATGTTGACCAGCTCCTGTGGGTGTTAAGATGAAACTAGAAGACTATAATTACAAGCACAATTACAGATGAGTCACTGAATATTAATTAGCTCCATATGGGAGTCTGTTGATTAGAACTGGCTTCTTCAACCAAAGGTTCACTTCCAATTACATGTTTATCTGTCTCATTTTCTGCACTCTCAACCTTCCTAAATCATTCTCCAAATCCAAATTCCAAACATGAACAACACTGTTATTTACCCTCACAACTAAACTCTTAAGGACTCAATATTAAAGTATCCATATGACTGCCGGAGTGTGGCAACATTTGTCATTTAACAAGTTTTAACAGCATCTGCAACATATAAAACATCAAGTGAAAATATTGACAAAACAGTATAGACACTTCTCACAAAAATTAATCTATACAATTCACTATTAGAAAATTTCAGAACTAGTTTACTTTAAGTATGGATATACCAATACAGAGTGGAGTGAAGTTGTAAATATGTAATAATTGAGGTTAAAACTGTTTACGTGAAAACTAAAGTCAAAATTGGTTGTAGAATATCTGAAAAGATTATGTGAAAATTAATGTTAACACTTGCTACAAATTATGCAAAAACTGAAGTCAGCACTGGCTGTAGAATAAGTGAAAACTAAAGTCACATTGGTTGTAGAAGAATATGTGAAAACTAAAGTCAACATTGGTTGTAGAACATGCAAAAAATAATATGTAAAAGATGAAAAAACCACATTCGCTGTAAATTATGTGAAAACTTAGGTCAGTTTTGGGTGCAGAGTGTAAAATCTCAAATCAATGCAACAATATGCAACAATATTTAAATTTCATGCCCTCTTTATTTTAATATCTTACAAATACAGAATTTAGTTTATAAAATATTTGTGTGTTTTCATATTTTATTTCAAATATTTTATTCTTTTACACTCAAAAAATTTCTCATATTCAGAAGAATATCATCATCATCATCATCATCAAGTACCGGGCCTACTGGCATAGGTGATCATGTCTCTCCACAACTTTCGATCTCGACAGTTCTTTATCATTTCTGTTGTTGACCTTCTGCCAAGCCATTCTCTTAAGCTGTCTGGTATTTTCTCTCTTTGCTTCCCTCTATCTCTTCGTCCCTCAATTTTTCCAGTTGTTTACAATATATTCCAGTTGTTCTCTTCTAATTACATGGCCAAAAAAATTATTATTGTTTCTTCCTAATATTGGAAATTTGCTCTCTTTTTGCTTTGACCTCCTTCAGAACATTTTCATTACTCCCTTAGCTGTCCATGGTACTCTCAACATTCTTCTGTAAAACCACATTTCTACAGACTCCAGTGATTTTCTTGTCTGTTGTCCTATTGTCTATGATTCACATCCATATGTTAAGACTGGCTCTACATAACATTTAAGAACTATTTTTCTTGTTTCTATTGTCAAAAATGGATTGCATAGTATTTTCCACATGAATCTAGTCATTAACAACAGGACCTTCTCATAAGTACCCCATAATTTGGCTAATAATTCTTTATAGTGATTTTTTTTAATTCAATATAATAAAATAGATGAATCTGAAAATGTTTTTGAACTACTGCAACAGCTACTACATTTTGATATTGCATTTTTTGGGGGCATACAAATTATTCACAAATTACCTGGCAAATAGATTGGTGAATGAGGAACAAAAGTTGAAACACCTTCAAAAATAAAAATATATTTACTCTTTAGTTACAGCTTTAAATTCAAGTATGATTACACATTATTTTAAGAACACCGCCATATGTATTCATTCTTTCTTTCTTTCTTCACTTCCTTTTGTACCTGTTTAGGTGTTGAGGGAGATACAAAGTTCAGGTTCTCACAGTTTTAGTCACTTCAATCATTGCCAATTGATGCTATTGTTGCGTTACTTTTATGCTGTTTGTCCATCTTACTCTGGGTCTACATCTTGCTCTTCTCCCTCCTCCTCTTTTAATATATGCTTTGTATGGTAAAGAATTGCAAGGCATTCTTTATAGATGGACAACCAGTTTATTTGTTGTTTCTGTATGTAGCTTAGGATTGATTCAATGCCTACTCTTTTTTTTATAATATCATTTCTGATTATGTTTTTTTCTGGTCACTCCAAGTGCTTTTCTCAAACATCTCATCTCTGTGGTGATAAACTTTCTTTCATCCCTGTTGTAAGTGACCAGGTTTGGCATTGGTAGCACAATGTGGGAATGAATATGCTCTGTATAAAATGTTTCTTGGTGGTAATAAGTATTGCTTTCTGTTAAGTATAGGGCATAGCTATCCCAATATTTAGTTTGCCTTATTGCATTGTTTATCTATTTCTTTATTGATTTTACCATCTTCAGAGAATGTTGTTCCCTGAAGTTAAAGTTTGCTATTTGCTTTATAATTTGGTGTTTTATAGCTATATTAGATGTCTTCTTTTGTCTTCCTATTGATATAGCTTCTGCTTTTTGAGTGCTTATTTTCATGTTATTCATTTTACATTCTTTATTCAAGAACAGATGTTGAAGTTATGTTTCTTCGAAAACTATTAGGGCCTGATCATAGAAAACTATAATTTATTTATATCTTCACACTGTGATTTGGCATCCTTGCATATTTTGTCAATGTAAGTGGTAAACAAGAGTGGTGATAATGTGCACCCTTATCTATTCCAGATGTTACTACAAATGGTTTTGATGTTAATTTATTTGCTCTAATTACGTTTAGTTAGTGCAGTTACTATATAAGCTCTTGCCAAATTTAATAAGGTGGCTATTTACTCCATAATGAGCCAATGTTTGTCATAATACATCTGTATGTGAAGTCTAATCTATCTCTATATTAGTCTTTAATTCATTCCATAGCACACATATTCTTCTTAGGCATTATTTGTCTTCAAAAGCATTTACTTTTTTCTCAAGTCTCCTTTGTTGTTTTTCAGGCTTCCTTTGCGTAGCTAAGGGTTGATAATGCATTTGAGTTGAATATTCTAATGGTGACTATACTTATTATTAACTATGTCTCTCACTACTGACTACTCTCACTCTAGTCTATTTAAGTTTTAATTTTTGACTCACGCTGAAATAGTTTCCAATAATAGATCTAACACTACTGCCATAATTACATAGTACAGTCAATACACTAATACAATCAACAATCATTACAATCTTAGTCTGTACTCAACAGGACTCAAATGACTGTTCCGAGTGTTCATACCTAATCATGATTATATGAACAAGAACATGATGATGATGAAGACTTTCTTCTTGGAAATGCAAGCTTGAATGAAATAATAATTATAATTGCTGGTAAAATCATGTTTAAAATGCACCAATTGTGTATGCTTGGTCTGAAACAGCTACATTTCATCATGTTTGATTAATTTAATTAGTCATCCATATCGGATTCTGTGTTCACAATCACGAGCTATTTTAATTTAATTTTGAATAGTTTCAATAATTACAAATTACACTGATTATGATTCATTAGTAATGCTTTTACTCTTACTGACTCTTAGCACCTTTCTTTATGTCATAACATCATATCATAAATATATATATATATATATATATATATATATATATATATATATATATATATATATATATATATATATATATATATATATATATATATATATATATATACATGTATATAATATTTTTATTATATATATTTTATAATATATTATAGGGTAATTTCCTAGTTTGATCAGATATAGTCTTTCAGTTTGGAAGAGTGATGTCCCCTAAAATATGTCTGCCAAATACAGTGGTTCTACGCATTTTTGGCGTTGGGTCATTACGCTGGCATGTAATCATTTAGTATCTGTTGATTGGGCGTTGGGTCCAGGGTTAGGTTTAGCTTTAGTGTTAAATATTTATAAATATATTATAACGCGTGACAAAAACGACGCCACTCGGCCTAATTATGATCTTCTGATCGAAGGGAATTGTGCGGTTGATTACCAATCGCCGTAATGACCCCAACGCCAAGAATGCGTAGAACCACTGTATTTTGGCAGACATATTTTAGGGACATCACTCTTCCAAACTGAAATACTATATCTGATCAAACTAGGAAATTACCTATTATAGTATATTATATATATATATAATTAATCATTTAAATTATTAAATTAAATTATTAATTATGCAAGTGTGAATAAAAAAAATAGTACCAAAATCCGTGCAAAAAAGTATCGAAGGTGCTATGATAAGCTATGGCAGCCCTGCCTGCTTGGCAAGCCCCGCAACATGCTGTACACAACATCGTAATCTTGCACAGTTCGTTGCTGATTGCTGCCTTAAGTTGTTTGCATTTGCAGCTGAAGTGTTCATTGTAAACACACACTGGATTGGATGGACGCTGCTACAAAGTAAAGCTGTTCACTATTCGCTAAAACGTAGCGCGCGACATTGTTTATATTTATATATACATTATAACTTTCTCTTCTTGTTTGGTATCTGCTTTTCCAAGAATTTATTAAATATTTGCTTCTATTCTATGTATAATTCTACACATTTACCAACATTTCTTGTGTGTTTTATGTTGATTCTGTTTTTTTTTTTTGTTTTTTTTTTGCGTCTGGATATTGTTATAATTAAATGTTTCACCAAGATCATTTGGCGCCCTTGGCGCTTTAAACAATTTCTGAGAAATCATTCCCACAAAGAAAAATTTCTTGGAAGCGTCTTGTAAACTTCTAGCTTTCAGTTTGTTTGTTTTTTTTTTTTCGGTGCATTCTGGAATGAATTTTTACAAACATTATTTCAGTATTTTTTAAACGAGTAAATGCATTCTAAATTTTTAAAACTAGTAAAACTAAGTTTGTTTTTTTTTTCTCTTTTTTTTCGAAGTCCCTAGAGACCCAAAACTGAATTTTGCACGTTAATCCGTTTTTCACCGGCAGCAGTGTACACAGGGGTGCCTCGCTGTGCAGGCAGATAACTCCGTCTTCGGAGGTACTCATATTTTTTCCGTCGATGACTAATTGACGTTTCAAGCCGGGCCTCGCTGCTGAAACCAGGGTGGTTGCCGCAGAGAGAAATCGCAAATAAAAATCTCAACCGGTCCAGCCGGAATTTGAACCCACAACCTTTCTGTCTCGAGGCCGGCGTCTTGAGTCCACTACTGAGTTTAAGGCAGCATAATGAACGTTTAACTCAATAGATAAAAAGTGCAGGCGGCACATACACATACTATTTATAAAGTAAGGAAAAAAAGTGATATCTTAACTGTGCATTCTACAAACATCTGCATCCTTCTCTATGTACGGCTCTCTACCCCATGTTGTGTCCCCTCCAATTACGCCATTTCACCTGTGACCTCTGAATTAAAGTATCTAGGATCCACCTGACATAAACGATAGTTTCAAAATCAACACCGAAATAGGTCATAACATCGCTACATTAGCAAAACTGAAGACTTTGACAGGACAAATCAATTAGCGTAAACTTCAATATTAGACTAACATTCAAGATTAGACTAACACTCAAGATTGGACTAATATTCAAGGTTAGACTAACATTCAAGATTGGACTAACATTCAATATTGGACTAACATTCAATATGAGACTAACATTCAAGATTAGACTAACATTCAATATGAGACTAACATTCAAGATTAGACTAACATTCAATATGAGACTATCATTCAAGATTAGACTAACATTCAATATGAGACTAACATTCAAGATTAGACTAACATTCAATATGAGACTAACATTCAAGATTAGACTAACATTCAATATGAGACTAACATTCAAGATTAGACTAACATTCAAGATTAGACTAACATTCAAGATTAGACTTACATTCAAGATTAGACTAACATTCAATATGAGACTAACATTCAAGATTAGACTAACATTCAATATGAGACTAACATTCAAGATTAGACTAACATTCAATATGAGACTAACATTCAAGATTAGACTAACATTCAAGATTAGACTAACATTCGAGATTAGACTAACATTCAATATGAGACTAACATTCAAGATTAGACTAACATTCAATATGAGACTAACATTCAAGATTAGACTAACATTCAAGATTAGACTAACATTCAATATGAGACTAACATTCAAGATTAGACTAACATTCAATATGAGACTAACATTCAAGATTAGACTATCATTCAAGATTAGACTAACATTCAATATGAGACTAACATTCAAGATTAGACTAACATTCAATATGAGACTAACATTCAAGATTAGACTATCATTCAAGATTAGACTAACATTCAATATGAGACTAACATTCAAGATTAGACTAACATTCAATATGAGACTATCATTCAAGATTAGACTAACATTCAATATGAGACTAACATTCAAGATTAGACTAACATTCAATATGAGACTAACATTCAATATGAGACTAACATTCAAGATTAGGAGCACACCTCTAGACATCATTCCTAATAAGTTCAATGAAAACTGTAGTCAACTCAAGACTAGTGACATCTTGGAGCTACACCTGCGACATGGCACTGTTGATGACCATATCAATTACGTTGTTGACTCCATGCCATGACACCAAGCTATCTGGTATCTTTTCTCTTTGTCGTCCGCGATCTTTCTTTTTCTGTATTTTGCCAGCTGTAACCTAGTACTCCAACTTTCCTCTTCTCATGATGTGCCCGAAAAGTGTCGAATGTTTTTTTCTGATTTTTTTAGGAGCTCTCGATCACTTGTAGCTGGTGCTGAAGCCTGAATCAGATTAAGCGTGTATTCCTATTGCTACATGGACAGCGTTTATTCTACATTTTCTTATGAAGTGAATCAACCTGAGAAACAGGCATTAGAAAATTCAAAGTTACATTTTTCTTTATTATGTATTATTGACATACAGCCTTAATAGCAAAAAGACAGAAGTAATGGTAACAACAAAGAAAAAGACATCACCTCAGTGCAAAATAAAGACAAGTGGAACAATATTAAAACAGGTAAATGAATTTAAATATCTGGGAACAATGTTAACTTCAGATGGTAGATGTACAATAGAGATCAGATGCAGAATGGCTCATGCAAAAGCAGCTTTCTAAAAAAATGAGAAAGATACTGTGCAATCCATTTTTGACAATAGAAACAAAAAATAGTTCTTAAATGTTATGTAGAACCAGATTTAGCATATGGATGTGAATCATGGACAATAGGACAACAGACAAGAAAATCACTGGAGGCTGTAGAAATGTGGTTTTACAGAAGAATGTTGAGAATACCATGGACAGCTAAGAAGGGTAATGAAAACGTTCTGAAAGAGGCCAAAGCAAAAATAAAGCTAATTTCCAATAATAGGAAGAAACAATCATAATTTTTTGACCATGTAATGAGGAGAGAACAGTTGGAATATATTGTAACAACTGGAAAAATTGAGGGACGAAGAGATAGAGGGAAGCAAAGAGAAAAGATACCAGACAGCTTAAGAGAATGGCTTGGCAGAAGGTCAACAACAGAAATGATAAATAACTGTTGTGATCGAAAGTTGTAGAGAGACATGATCACCTACGCCAGCAGGCTTGGTACTAGATGATAATGATTGAGATGCAGGTGAACACCTAGTCTGTGATAGACTGTTAGAAGACATGCACAAAGTCTAATGCCCTCAATGATAAATGGTTGTACTCGACACGATTCATAATGAAGATGTAGTAATGAGTCTCCAACAATCTGGAATACAAAGTCGTACAAGTTGGGATGACGACCTTCAATGGCGGGCCGGTGTCGACACAATCAATGACCTACTGCAGCAACCACACATTGTTTCATCTATGGAAAGCACTTATTAGTTTGGGATTAATGCATACAAATACATAAAAATATTTAAACGTGCAAGACCAAATAAAAGTTAATATACAGTCAGGAGAAAAGACAAACATAGAAACCGTTAATCATAGGAGACCTATTGGTTTACACTTGGTGTCGTGATTTCAAATTCTAAAAATGAACAATAAATGCTATTAATTAACCCCACTGTTAATTGTTTCTCATCTTTGTTCCATGCTGCAGAGAAGTTTTTGATTATCTGCCCACACATTTTTTTTCATAGAGATTGGTATGGTCAGTAGCCCCTCGATGAAGGTTATACTGAAGAAGAGATGTATGCATGTACGGGATTGTGCGAGATTAATGAGAATGACTTGAAAACGAATTAACTAATTAATTGCTTTCTCTCCCTAGTACAGGGAGTAAATAATACAATAATTTAAATAGCGAACAGAGTTTTCAATTACTTTTAACAAGTGCAGTTAAGATTTGTTAAAACCATAAAAGTTAAGATACCGCGTTCCAGTGCGTATCGGCAGTTATATATGTATGTATGTATGGTCAAAGCAAAGAAATGCATATAAAGGCATAAAAAATGAGAAGCTGCAGTAAAGTTAATTGTAAGGAGAAACGAAACAAAATATGAGCCTTACCGGTATATGGGGATAGGCGGCAGGAACAATTGAAAGCTATGCATGAAAAGCGTTCCTTGTTGCAGTTTCCTCACATTACAAGTCGCATGGCTGTGTTAGTCACCTCTAGTGACTCGGGCAGACGGTGCTCGTAAACCTGGGAAGGGGACCGTCTAAGAGCAGAATCCCCCTACAGAAAAGATCATCTGCTGCCTTGCAGGAAGCGTGGGGACAATCAAAGGCTAAGGAAAGCAAACCTGAATAACATGCTGGCTGAAATCGGATGCACTGGGCCACTGACGCAGAACACAGTGCAACGTTTTAACAGGTGTTCAGTCGGAGTGGATATGGCAGACTCTAACTATGATGTTCTGTCTGTGGGGGCGATCAAAACACTTAGCCTGATAGCTGACTTCATGTGAGAGTCTGGGATCCTACTCTGACTGAGTCCTGATCGCAGACAGACAGACAGACAAATATGAGCCAAAACGTTGTTCTAATTTCAGTTGTCCACTTATTACGTAAAATCATACCGTTTTTTTCTTTATATATATATATATTTTATATTTCTCCTATGTCCTTGTCCTATATACACATCGTATATAAAGTTACATAATTCAAGACGCCATGGGACGCACTAAGATGGACGCTTGTTTGCGTTCGAGCCATGATGTAAACAATGTTGACTTCTCCAACGGATTGTCTCATTCTATTAGAGAACATCACGCTATCTGTTATCACAGCGAGTTGGCGGATTTTTAGAAATGTAATCACTGGTTTGATAATAAATGTTTGTACACAGTTGGACGTGCCCAAACAATGACAGTTGTCAGCACGAATATTTCGGACCCCAGTGTTAGTACTTGGATCTCGTGTACAAATACGCCCAAAAATCTGAACCTACTTTACTGTTTGGTAACAACGACACCACATGTAATCCGAACACACATTCTACATCAGTTGAGGCAACTCTCAATCAATCTTTGCCGTTCTCCTGGTTTAGGATTTATGTTAATGACTTAACCTATCCGGACAGTTTCACGGTAAAACTAAATGGTTCTGCCTCATGTCACAATGAATCAAGGTTTGTAGTTAGTTCGCACGAGATTGATGACTTTTGCTCTGGGGCTGGTCTGATCAACAAATTACGGATTGAAGGGGCGATAGTTGCAAATATCTTCTCCATCTACATTGGCGGGGGTCGGAATGTGGCTCTCAAACAGAACACAAACCAGACCGACACATTTAATGCTTGTTATACAGGAGACGGATGTGGACCAGAGGCCGCAGTTAATGGCAAAACAAAAACCAATCTCTATGACAATGACTGCACACAAACACAAAATTGAGAAGTGAAACCAATCCTGTTTACTGGTATCTGAACTTTGCCACGCCCCAGAAGATTCACACCATTCGAATCTATCATCGTGCTAGCACTATGATTCGGGTAAAGAATGCCACTCTAAAGGCTTTCTCTGACAGTGGCGGCGTAGTGTTCCAGTATAATGATATATCATACCCTAATGTTTCTGTGAACACTATTATAGGCACCACACAAACGCCAATGGCACACATTAAGATTGATTTCTCACCGACCATTTCGCAGGCCGACAGTGCACTGACGGTGTGTGAGGTGCAAACATTTACAGACACCTATTGTCTGGATGGGCATTCTGGGTCGTTTTATGAAGTGTGTAGTGGGTGTAGCAAAGTCTGCAACGTCATCATCGGTACTTGTCACGGCAACTGTTCACATGGGATCTATGAACACGACTGCTCCAGGTCTTGTCTCAGTGTCTGTCCTTTATGTGAGAAAAAATCCGGAAAATGCCTACAATGTAAACATCCTGGCTATACATGTAATGACACTTGTCCCGGTGGTAATTTTGTGCTACAGTGCAAACAGACGTGTTCTGATGGATGTGACACCATATGTGACCAGGAAAGAGCAGATTGTACGTGCAAGGAAACGTACTACGGGTCAGACTGCACTCTCAAATGTCCTGACAACTGTTTCAACGACACCTGTGAACAGTCAACCGGGAACTGTACATGCAAGGGAACGTTCTACTGGTCAGACTGCACTCTCAAATCTCCGGACAACTGTTTGAACGGAACCCGTGAACAGTTAACTGGGGCCTGCGTCTCGTATGTCGATGATTCCCACGTTAAGAAGAGAATGCCGACTCCAACAAACCCAAGCATATGGATACCTTTCGCAATCGCTGCTCTTCTACCTCCTCTTCTGCTTCTCTTGAATTGAGTCATGGCTCAATTCTCAGTGTATATCCGTGCTAGTCGTAGCTCATATCTTAGTGGGTGTATGAGATAGCTATGGCTCATATCTTAGTGTGTGTCTGGGCTGGCCATGATTAATATCTTAGTGTGTGTCCGTGCTGGCCATGGTTCATATCTTAGTGTATATCCGTGCTAGCCATGGCTCATATCTTGGTGGGTGTCTGTGCTGGCCATGGTTCATATCTTAGTGTATTTCCGTGCTAGCCATGGCTCATATCTTAATGTGTTTCTGTGCTAGACATGGTTTATATTTTGGTGTGTTTCCATGAAGCCGTGGTTCATACCTTAATGTGTTTATGTGCTAGCCATGGCTCATATCTTAGTGTGCTTCTGTGCTAGCCATGGCTAATATCTTAGCTTGTGTGTGTGTGTGTGTGTGCGCGCGCGCGCTAGCCATGGCTCACATCTTGGTGTGTTTCATGTTAGTCATATCTCATATCTTGGTGTGTCCGTGTTAAGCATGTCTCATATCTTTATGTGTGTCTGTGTTTAGTCATATCTCATATCTTAGTGTGTATCTGTGTTAGTCATGTGTCATATCTTTGTGTGTGCATGTCTGGGTTAGTGATATCACATATCTTTGTGTGCATGTTTATGTTAGTCATATCTCATATCTTTGTGTGTGCATGTCTGTGTTTGTCACATCTCATATCCTTGTGTGTGCATGGCTATGTTAGTCACATCTCATATCTTTGTGTGTGCATGTCTATGTTAGTCATAGCTCATATCTTTGTGTGCATGTCTATGTTAATCATGTGTCATATATTTGTGCGTGCATATCTATGTCAGTCATATCTCATATCTTTGTGTGCATGTCTATGTTAGGATTGTGTCATATCTTTGTGTGTGCATGTCTATGTCAGTCATATCTCATATCTTTGTGTGCATGTCTATGTTAGTCATGTGTAATATCTTTGTGCGTGCATATCTATGTCAGTCATATCTCATATCTTTGTGTGCATGTCTATGTTAGTCGTGTGTCATATCTTTGCGTGAATGTCTGTGTTAGTCATATCTCATATCTTGATGTGTATCAATGTTAGTCATGCCTCGTATCGCTGTGTGCATGTCTGTGTTAGTCACATCTCATATCTTTGTGTGTGCATGTCTGTTGTATTAGTCACCTCTAATGACTCGGGCAGATGGTGCTCGTAAACCTGGGAGGGCCGACCATCTAAGGGCAGAATCCCCCTACAGAAAAAACAATCTGCTGCCTTGCAGGAAGACTGGGAACAATCAAAGGCTAAGGAAAGCAAACCAGAATAAAATGCTGGCTGAAATCGGATGCACTGGGCCACTGGCGCAGAACACAGTGCAACGTTTTAACAGGTGTTCAATCGGAGTGGATCTGGCAGACTCTAATTGTGAAGTTCTGTCTGTGGGGGCGATCAACACACTTAACCTGACAGCTGACTTCATATTAGTGTCTGGAATCCTACTCTGATTGAGTCCTAATCGCAGAGAGAGAGAGAGAGAGAGAGAGAGAGAGAGAGAGATTTCAAGATTTATTTTAGTTCGGTTCTTCACGTTACAAATGACAAAATTTAGTTTAGATCTGTGGGGAACTGGGTGGTTCAGGGGTAAGAAATCGGCCTATGAACAGGAAAGTTCCGAGTTCGATCCCCACCATTGGCGGTTGAAATTTATCAAAAATCGAATACTGCTTTACCCTCTTCTAGTTTTTTGGAAGTGAGATCCGATGTCAATCCCGCGCGATAAACAGGAGGTCCCGTGTGCACTTGCGCACGTTAAAGAATCCCTGTCAGTTAAAAGTCGAAAAGAGTAGGTAAAAAATGGCCGCTGACCGTGAAAACATTTTTCAGCAAATCTACCCATGCCGAAAGATGCAGATATTGTGACTTTACCTTAACCTAGCGATACAACGCATTCTTTTTTTATCATTTCCTCTTGTGTCCGTTCCGGTGACGAGCGAAATACATAGATCTGGTTTTCGCTCTTTTGATGGCTTTAATAGTTGTCATTTGATGTTGTTGTAGCGTTTCTTTGTTGTTTTCTGTCTGTCTTACTCTAGGTCTGCCTCTTGTTCTTCTCTCCTTCTCTTTTTTAAATACATGTATATGATTTGTGTAGTAAGAAACCACACAGCATTCTTTCGAGATGGTCAAATCAGTTTATTTGTTGTTTCTGTATGTAGCATAACATTGGTTCAATGCCCCCTCTCTCTCTCTCTTATAATTTCATTGACAAAACATCAAGGCCTACTTAATGGGTAACCTCTAATGAGTTGAAGGAGTTCGGTTGTGTAAATAATGTACTAGCTACATGATTTCTGTAATGCTAATAGTATACTATACATGTTCTATTCTATATATCACTGGTAGAGCATAATATAGGCGATAATTCACTTCTATATTGTTACATATTTATAGGAGGAAAAATAAAAAAATGGTATGTAAGAAGCTTTACGTGATAAGTGGACGACACAGACTAAACAACGTTTCGGCCCAATAGGGCTTCATCAGGAACAAACAAACAAAAACACACACACAAAATAATAACGAAACAACCAAAACAAAAACAATCGAAATGTGTTAACGAAAACAAAATTATCTATCCTGTCAAAACAAAAGGAAATAGCAACCAAGTGTATTTATTTACATATTTATAGATCGGTCTATATAATGTAACGGGTTAAATGATTCAGCTCTACAATATTGCAATCAGAGGATTCAGTTCAATAGAGCTACGTATTAGTTTTATCTTGTCAAAGATTGCAGAATCAGTTTTGTAATGAAAGTGTTGTTCATTATATACCTTAATATGAATTGTATAATCTATATAAGAAATAATCAAAGGTATGCTGATGATACAGTCTTAATCGCTGAGAGTGAAAATGAGTTTTAAAAATGTTGGGCATTATAGTGAAAGAAAGAAAAAATAAAGGACTCAGCCTTAATAGCAAAAAGACAGTAGTAATGGTAACAACAAAGAAAAAGACAACACCTCAGTGCAAAATAAAGACTAGTGGAACAATATTAAAACAGGTAAATGAATTTAAATATTTAGGAACTTTATTAACCACAAACGAAAAATGTACAAAAGAGGTGACATGCAGAATCGCTTAGGCAAAAGCAGCTTTCCGAAAAATGAGGAAGATACTATGCAATCCATTTTTGACAATAGAAACAAGAAAAAGAGTTCTTAAATGTTATGTAGAGCCAGTCTTAACATATAGATGCAAATCATGAACAATAGGACAACAGACAAGAAAATCACTGGAGTCTGTAGAAATGGGGTTTTACAGAAGAATGTTGAGAATACAATGGACAGCTAAGGAGAGTATGACAACGTTCTGAAGAGGCCAAAGCAAAAGAGAGCTAATTTCCAATATTAGGAAGAAACAATCATCATTTGTTGGCCATGTAATGAGTAGAGAACAGCTGGAATATATTGTAACAACTGGGAAAATTGAGGGACGAAGAGATAGAGGGAAGTAAAGAGAAAAAATACCAGACAGCTTAAGAGAATGGCTTGGCAGAAGGTCAACAACAGAAATGATAAAGAACTGTCGTGATCGAAAGTTGTGGAGAGACATGTTCACCTACGACAGCAGGCCCGGTACTTGATGATGATGATGTCAAAGATTTCAGAATCAATTTTGTAATGAAAGTTTTGTCCATTATCTAATTCGGTATGAATTCTAAAATCTATATCAGGTAGAAAGATGAACCCACTTTCACAATAAGGCGTCTAACGTTTAAATAACGAATTCAATAATATTGAGCATTCAGAATTCAGAACCATAATAACCGTCAAGTCAAATATACCGGTCACAACACTACGTAAACACTATCGATCGATTGAACACTGTTCGTTGTTAACGCCCGATACGTCGAAGGCGGCTTGTTTGTGGATGTTAGGAAGGGGGAAGTGGAAGAGCAATTGAGCAAATGCGGAGAAGCTACTAATGTTGTCCAGAAGCGTGCAGGTGTAATTTTATTTCTGGATTGGATGCTCAACCAGCTCCTAATTTAAGTGTTCTCTCACAAGAAATTAGAATACATATAATCTCTAGTGATATTGCGCTCACCCTTTAACTCCGCCTTGATGCGTTGTCTACTAAACTATAATATAAAGAGAGGGCATTAAACTTATGATAAGCTACATACAAAAGCAACAAATAAACTGATTTGCCCATGTAGAAAAAAAAATGCCGTGCGATTCTTTATCATAGAAAGCATATATTTAAAAAGGAGAAGAGAGAAGAGCAAGAGCCAGATCCAGAGTAAGACGGGCACACGCTTGTTTTTGCGCTTTAGATTGTAATATTTATTGTAGTTTCTACGTATCATCTTAATGTATCTCTGTCTTTCTCTGATTCCATTACCTTGTTGCCTCCAAAACAAAATCTCACTGAGATGAATTTGATTTATTTCATAGATGATGTGATCAGCGGGACAACCATCGCGGGACAACCATCGCGGGACAACCATCGCTTCGCTGTTTCTATTTATTCCTCGAAGTTCTCATTAGGGAGCCTACCATCTCAGTCTTCTTAAACAGTTACAGTTTATGATTTAAGTAAAAACAGGTTCACACCTTTTTCCCATCATCATTGTGTGTCCTTTCTGCTACGAAGGTTGACTACCATGGTTCACAATGTCACTCTCTTGTCTCCAAGGCGCACGCTATTGTAGATTCTCTTGCCCATCTCTTGATGTTGTCGATTCACTTCAGTCTTGGTCTGCTTCTACCTCCTCTCCCAAGATGACTTTCAGTAGATTGCTGTGTCTCTATGTGTGTACAAATAATTTCAGTTCTCTTATTCAAATTGTGTTATATAGTTTTTTTCTTAATTGTATTTAATATCTTGTTAAAGATTTCTATGTCATCTCTGTGAAAAATACTTTTTTGCTACTCCTGTTCTTATGTTTACTTATGCCTCGCATTTCTCGTCATTCATTACATGTACATGATAGTTATTTTCCTGCACTCTAGCCTCTTTCCATTTACTTTGATTTTGACTTGTAGAGTTTGTGTCCTCTTTCTTCATCATAATAGATTTGTCATTTTAATATTCATATTCAATATATGCTGCTTTTGTTTATTTATTTTTTATTAATTGTTGCAGTTCTTCTGATTTGCTGCCAGTAGAACAGTGGCATATGTATATCTTAAGTTATTAATGATATTTTCACGGATTTTTCAATTTGGAATATTCCACGATGTGCATAAATGTAACAAAACTGGGGACAGACGTAGCCCAGCCTGATTCTTCTCCTTAAATCAGTCTGTGCAGGGTTCTCTTTCTCTCTTTCTCTCTCTATCTATCTCTCTACCACGTGTGCCCGTCTACCTACCTACCTACCTACCTACCTACCTACCTACCTACCTACCTACCTACCTACCTACCTACCTACCTACCTATCTATCTATCTATCTATCTATCTATCTATCTATCTATCTATCTATCTATCTATCTGTCTGTCTGTCTGTCTGTCTGTCTGTCTGTCTGTCTGTCTGTCTGTCTGTCTGTCTGTCTGTCTGTCTGTCTGTCTGTCTGTCTGTCTGTCTGTCTGTCTGTCTGTCTGTCTGTCTGTCTGTCTGTCTGTCTGTCTGTCTGTCTGTCTGTCTGTCTGTCTGTCTGTCTGTCTGTCTGTCTGTCTGTCTGTCTGTCTGTCTGTCTGTCTGTCTGTCTGTCTGTCTGTCTGTCTGTCTGTCTGTCTGTCTGTCTATTACTCTCTATATGCTTGTGTTATATTTTATCGATGCTGTCTGTTCCCAGTATACGTTACATATCACACTTAAGACTGCATCATATAAGATGTATATCTTTCAATCATTCTATAAGTTGCTTCTGTTACACTCCGTTAAAAAATATTGTAATTTATGAAGCGCACGTAAATTAGTTTCTTTACTTCCTGTACTTCTCGCATACAGAACATCCTCATAAAGAAAATAACTTTTGTTGTCTCTTAATTTTTCCTGAACACAAGATGTTGTTCCTTATATATATATATATTTAAATTTTGGATTTCTCCTTGTTTAACTTTGGCTTATTAAACTTATTGTTCTGAAATCGCATGGGCATCTCACAGCGCCGATCTTCTTAGAAACATCTTGTGCAACAAATCTATGCCAAGGAGATGTAAGAATGTATGAGAAAGATATAAGTTCTTCGGTGCCTTAAAGAGCCAGTTCTAATCTATGAAAGCGAATCATGGACAGTAGACAAACAAATGAAAAGACGATTACAGGTCACAGAGATGGGATTTCTCAGAAGAAAATTGAGAGTTCCCTGGACAGCTAAACAGCTCAAAGAGGAAATTATCAATGAGGCCCACATAGAAAAGAGAGATCATTGAATCAAAAAAAAAAAAAAAACATTAGAAAGAGACGATCGACTTTTCGAGGACATCATGAAAAAAAGAAGTTAGAATACTTGGTTACAAGTAGTAGAATGTCAGGAAAGAAAAATTATGAAGGACAAAGAGTGGAAAGATTGGTGTCGTGAAACGGTAAACAGTCAACAGAGTTGTACGTAGCACTGTGGACGAAGAATTTTGAAAGGATATGATCGTCTACGCCAGGCGGTATGGTACATGATAGTGATCTTCCTAGGCAGGGCAATCAGCAATGAGGTTTTAGGTTATATGGTATATATCTTATGTTGATATATCATTGCACTTGTTTTTTATTGTTTGAATGCCAAAATCTTCTAAAAGTCGATTAATATAATATTAAAATACTTAATTATACTCCCCTCCCAGTATACTCGGTCGTGACATCGAAGCAACACCTGCGATCTTTATCGACAACTACAAACTCGATGTCGTGCAGCAGTATAGCTACCTGGGGTTCATCATCAACGACAAACTATCTTTAGATAAATAAATTGACACCTGCATTGGTAAAGCTGCTACCACCTTCGTCCGTCTTTCTAGACGTGTTTGGCAAAACACCGAACTGATATTTAAAACAAAGGCCATGGTTTACAATGCCTGCATCGTTAGTATCCTCCTGTATGGCAGCGAATCTTGGACAGTTTATGCAAAGCAGGATAAAAAGCTAAAATAAAAATGCGATGTTTGCGCCGTATTCTTGATATCACCTGAAAGGATAAAGTGACAAACATGGAGGTGATGACCTCGCACAGGCATCCCGAACATCTATCTATACGCTGCTCAAATAACGTAGGTTACGCTGGCTTGGCCGTGTACATAGTATGAAAGATGGCCGCATACCAAAAGATATATTCTATGGACAACTAGCAGATGGCAAAAGGACTAGGTGGTGCCCAACATTTCGATTTGTAGACGTGTGTAAACGTGACATGAAAACTCTGAATATAAACCCTGCAGCCTGGGAAGAAATAGAAACTGCAATCTTAGAAAATACACTCTAAAGCTCCAGCTCAAACAAGCAGCAGAGAGATTCATAGAAAAAGAGAATACACGGCGAAAGAAAAGAAAGAAAAACAATTCTATGTACGCCGAAAAATCCATAGTCAACTATGACTGACGGACGCAACAACTCCATTCACACGTTACATCGTGAAACTGTTTTGATTATCGTTAACTGCCAGATAGCCTACATGTATGTAACGTTGCCTGTGACCTGATGGTAAAAGGAGTAAATAGCCCTCAGCCCCATATACCGCCGACTATGACCGTTTCGTGCAACTATGTTCGGGTAAATGCGCATATCAATGCCAGACAGAATAAAGAGCCCATTCATTTTCGATCTTCGGTACGACCCTTGTCAAATAAAAGTAATTTTAAAATATAAAAAAAAAGTGTCCTGTTTTATATATCGAGTTTCATTTCTGCCTGACTGCTGCTATCTTTGCTGAAACGTTATATTCTGTGTACAAAATGTTATTGTAATGGCGATATTGAACCTTGTAAGGTCAACCCAATGAAACTGGGATCCAGAAAACTGAAAAAAACGGGAAGTAAAATAAAAAGATTTTTTTTGTTTACACGGCAGACAGTGATTCGAACATCCGGTGAGAGAAGAAACGTACCTCCTATTTTAGTCATCCGTATTTGTGATCATATTTCTTAAATATTGAGCAGGTAAGAGTTATTGGTTACATTTGTGACGAACTTTTTATATTTTTGTTGTCTATTCAATGTTAAGTTTATTCAACTTGATTATGTAATATCTGTGGCTACAGGTAGAATAGCAAACTGTCAATATACTGTTTTCATTACTTGTCTGGCTTTCTTTCCCCCCCCCCTCCCCTCTCCTCCCCCTCTACCCGTATCTGTTGTAGGCCTCGTGTCCACTGCTCATTTCCTCGATTGCTCTACGTCGGACAGTCAAGTTTCGCCAGCTAAGTTGACTTTTCTTATACGTTTTATTTAATATTATCTTCGTTGTACTTCTGATTTTCTATCTCTTCCTCAATTTCCCTATCTTTCTTTTCTACACATCTTGACTCTCATCCTACCTCCCCTCATGTAGCCTCCTTTCTTATTTCATAATCCTACTTTCTTCTCCTCTTCTCTGTCCACCTCTCCATTCTCCTGATCATCTAACATGTAGATATAGATAATTGTGCTTCATTGTTTGTGGTTGTTGTCCTTGTTTTCTGAAGAAGGCTACTAGCCGAAACGTCAGTATTGTATTGTGTTCCCTACTTGTAAAGCTGTCACCATACCTGTGAGTGTCTAACACTCCCCATCACTGGCTCCTTGCTACCAGCTTTACCGCAGCATTGCAATTATTTGCCTGTTCCCTAATAAGAAAATAACTACATCACCAAGATACACGATAAATGGTGAATAATTCATAAAATAGCTTCGGAGCTCATGAGCTCCTCTTAAATCTGTCTGTGTGATCAGTTAAGAATGAACACCGCCAGAGTACACTGATGATGGTATACACATGAACACGGATGTGTTGATAGTAGATAAACGGAGTAATACAATAAAGCGTGGAAATTATATCAGTTATGTGTAACTAATACTACAACTTGATCAGAAAAGTACTAGTAGCAATATTAAAATTCAACATAGACATCGCAGATAAGCATTCTATTGTTTTATTGTCTTTTTGCAGTTAACTGAGGCATAGGCCAGCAACTAGAAATTTCGTCTTTTCTGTCCTTAGATGTGTTTTTCTATTCTTCTTTAGGCTTAATCTATCGTTCTGTGTCTGACTCAAAACTTCGTCTCCGTGTATTTCTACGTCTTCCACATTTCATCTTTTCTTGTGTGTTATTGGGTTATTAGTGGTTTATCATCATTGCACTCCGATTTCTGGTAATGCTTGTGGCTTACATTAAAAAAAGTGTGTCCTATCCATCCTCGCCGCATTCTATTTATCATTTCACCCACTATGGGTTGATTTGCTCGTTCCCACAATTCATCACTTGTATCTGGCTATCATACAAGCTTTAAATAAAATAACTGCAGTCATTATTTGTATTATTCTCACTGAAGTGCTAATAAAAAGCATGCTAAACGTTGAACACAAAAGTGCCCAGAAAGTGATGAACAGAAATGGCACAAGTTGTTACCAGCATCATTTGGTTTTTTTTTTTTTGACTGCCGAACATTATCTGTGCTGTAGTGATTTAAGATAATTGTATTAATGTATGTCACACCAACGACCCATGTATCCTTTAATATTGAATATATTATAATATTGAAGTATTGAAATAATATTTAATACTCTTGCTATTAAATGTGTGTGATTCTTTCTATGAGATCGTATTAGTAAATTGGTCTTATCACGCCACCTCAGTTCTTCAATTCAGCATCCGTTAATAAATCCTGTTTTTTTTTTATTTCACTGTCATGCTTTTTTTTATTAATCAATGTTTCCTAACCATAAACAGTATTGATTTCTTCTTCTTCGTTCGTCTAGTGTTTTGCACTGTGTTTTTTACCTTGCGATCCAATCTAACCATAGTCAACACTCGTGTAGCTAAGCTTCTGTAATTATTGGCTTTTCCCCTACATTCCTGAAGTCAGCAGTTATCTGTTCTCAGTATTGACTTATAATTTTTGTTTACAGATTCTTTATGTCGACCTGGGATACGACTACTTTATGTTGCCATGGAATGCGACTACTACTCTATATCAACTAATTTCCTAAAGCCGTAAAAGTCCATGTTTAGTATTATTTTGATATCGTTGTCTGTAGGTCCCTCTAAGAGTTGATGATAAAAAATATATAATTCTTGGCCGTTACATAATAGATGAACCAATCCGCCACATGATATATAACAGGTAAATCCTACCAATCACGTTATATATAATGGATGAATCCACTAACCACATGATATATAACAGATGAATCCACCAATCACGTTATATATAACAGATGAACCAACTGACCACGCTATATATATATATATATATATATATATATATATATATACAATAGATGAACCTACCAATCACGTTATATATATAATAGATGAACCTACCAATCACGTTATATATAATAGATGAACCTACCAATCACGTTATATATATACTAGATGAACCTACCAATCACGTTATATATAATAGATTAACCTACTGACCACGCTAAATATATATAATAGATGAACCTACTGACCTCGTTATATATATAATAGATGAACCCACCAACCACATGATATATAGCAGATGAATCCACCAATCACGTTATATATAACAGATGAACCAACTGACCACGCTATATATATATATATATATATATATATATATATATATATATATATAATAGATGAACCCACCAACAACGTTATATATAATACATGAACCCATCAAGCATGTTATATATAATAGATGAACCCACCAACCACGTTATATACAATAGATAAATCCACCAACCACGTTATATATAATAGATAAATCCACCAACCACGTTATATATAATAGATAAATCCACCAACCACGTTATATATAATATATGGGTCCACCAACTACGCTATATATAATAGATGAGTCCACCAAGCAAGTTATATACAATAGATGAGTCCACAAACCACGTTATATATAACAGATAAATCCACCAACCACGTTACATATATAGTAGATGAGTCCACCAACCACGCTATATATAATAGATGAAACTACCAACCACGTTATATATAATAGATGAAACTACCAACCATGTTATATATAATAGATGAAACTACCAACCACGTTATATATAATAGATGAAACCACCAACCACGTTATATATAATAGATGAACCCACCTACTACGTTACATATAATAGATGAAACCACCAACCACGTTATATATAATAGATGAACCCACCTACTACGTTACATTTAATAGATGAAACTACCAACCACGTTACTTGTAATAGATGAAACCACCAACCACGTTTTATATATAATAGATGAACCCACCTACTACGTTACATTTAATAGATGAAACTACCAACCACGTTACTTGTAATAGATGAAACCACCAACCACGTTATATATAATAGATGAACCCACCTACTACGTTACATTTAATAGATGAAACTACCAACCACGTTACATGTAATAGATGAAACTACCAACCACGTTACATATAATAGATGAAACCACCAACCACGTTATATATAATAGATGAACCCACCAATCACGTTATATATAATAGATGAACCCACCTATTACGTTACATTTAATAGATGAAACTACCAACCACGTTACATGTAATAGATGAAACCACCAACCACGTTATATATAATACATGAACCCACCAATCAACAGCGATATTGCTAAAAGCAGCTTTCAATGGATGGTTGTTTGCGCTGGGACCAGTAAACCATAACTGCTCAAGATCCTTCTCAGCGTGAGCCTGGAAAAAGACGAACACGTCTGGTCAAGCAAGTATGAATCAATGAGGGAAACCATTGTGATATTATATCCTCCCCCCCCCTCCCTTTTTACACACACAAATATCGCGATGACGTCGCATGCAGTGGACCGCGAGGCCCGGTTATCACATTTTGCTGTAAAACACAAAACAAAATCCAGCTACCCAACTGGTCACCCTTTTAATTCATAATAAGTAGTCGTTATTTGGTTACTTGGTTATGGAAGACCCCGTTATCGCCGCAAACGGATTAAAAAATAATTGCTCAACCGCCCGTGCCAGTGGAATCATCCGAATTAATATCTCATCTCCCAAACAAAAAAGGTAACTGTAGTCCCCCATCGTAGCAGTCACACGCCAAAAGACAAGGCGAAACCGCGCAGAAAGTTAACACAGCCAACTGTTCCATGTCATACGATATCATCATTCATCGTAAACAACTGGAATATCGAAACATGATCAAAACGGATGAGACACACAGTCACGGTGTGCACAGAGCACTTAACTCAGTAGCTCCTGTAACAAGCTGGACTTTGAATATATACGGAAACTGCAACAAGGAACACTTTTCACGCATAGCCTTCAATTGTTCCCGCCGCCTATCCACCATATACCGGAAGTTCAATATAAGTTCAATAAGTAGTCGTCTGGCGAAAGAAGGAGCAGATATAAGTGTCTCTTTGATTTCATTGTTTGTGTCTAAATGGTCTTTTCTCACATTTGTCAAGGATATTTAGTTCTGATGTGACTTCACACAGAGCTCACTGATTTCTTCAGGCCGTTTTTATATTTACTGTGGATCTGCTATGTAGCTCTTTTCTTCAGATATGTAGCTGTGTTTGCGTTATTGCTCATGATACGATTTCAAATTTGTATTTATGTTGTGCAAATGGTTGTGTGTTATTTGTAATTATAATAAAATACACATTGTTCATTGAAATGAAATGTGTCAGGAGAATAACAGGAAACAGCTTAATGGACAGAGTAAGAAATACTGACCTGAGGAAGAAACTCGAAATTGAACCAGCCATCGATTACATAAAGAAACAACAGATAAATTGGTTCGGCCACATAACAAGACAAAAAGAACTAACAATGACTCAAAGAGCCTTAAATAAACGCTACGAAAACGCCAGATTAAGAGGAAGACCGAGAAAGAGATGGATAAAGGGAATACTAGTCACTAGGAGGAATAACATCAGAAGAGGACAACAGAAGAGCAAAGAATCGCAGATTGTTTCTCCCCTCGACGCCAACGGCAGCAGAGGAAGTATAGAAGAAGAAGTTCTTTGCTATCGCAGAAAATTAATTTATGCTGTACAAATTTGTTCATATATTTATTCCCACGAAATAAAAGGCAGTAATTCTTGACATTTGATCCGTTATGATACAGTCAACTCTACAATGTCTGGTAACTCACGAGCGAAAACAAGCCAAGTCCTGTTCCGGATAGGCCAGAGTTT